>CM046431.1:44013324-44613324 GCA_025506505.1 Flaveria sonorensis | reverse complement strand
CAATTTCAGCTTATTTATGCAGGATAACTGTAAAATAATCATGATGCTCTTAACTTTAACAAATTAAAAATTTCCAATATAGTTTAATCTAAAAATACCAATTTTACTCTTCGTATAACTTATATTAAATTATTTAAATTAAGTTAAGTTAGTGGCATTTTTGTCATTTTATGATTTCCTGGCATACATTAGGCTGGTTTTGTATTCATAATACAAATACATACTTGGGTAGCCTGTAAAGTTCTATTTATGATTAGGCTGCCTTGATGAAATAGGTTAAATACTAAAAAACTCTGAACCATATCAATTGATAACAAAGACAATAAATCAAGAACACTGGTAACTGAGAAAGTGAAAAAGATAGTTCCTACAATTCAAGAAGCAGGGATCCACTAATTGGTAAATACCAAATCAAATTATTGTTTATCATGAAAGGAATTACAAGCTAAATGCTCTTTTTGTAATAGAAGATTTACTCATCCTAATATAAATTGGGCTCTTAATGTTAATCTAAAAATACAACCTGATCCTGATATAACACTATTCCCTAATCTTAATCTTCATTTCTAATAATAATACTTGCCTTATAAGTTATAAAAGAACATCTAAGCTGATACGATACTAATAGTAATCTGGATCTTATACCTTTTCCTCAAGGTGTTGATATGAATCTTCAGCTCAAGTGTTCTTGAGACCGGGATCTCATGGTTTTACTTGTGACAAACACCATCCGCCTCTTCACTTTTGTTGACAAACACCACCCTAGTGACTACTTTTCCTCCATGTTGGGCCTGGTTGGTAGTTCTAACACCCGCATTGTCTTTTCCCTCAAGTTATTGTTTTCAATCCCCACAGGCCCACAGTTTTTTCCGTCAAGTTGTCTTCAGTTATCACAGCCAATTACATTGTCTGTGTCGTATACCCTCTTGTTTCAAAACCCTTACACACAAACCAGATCTCAGTTTTTAAGCCTTTAATAAATATTCCCTTCAATATTAGTTCTTGAATGTCTGGCAATTGACTCGCTAACCTTTCAAACATGGTGGTATGTCCCAAGGTGATTCCGTCCTGCATAAATTCCAAAAACTTTTCATACACACTTTGTGTAATCCTCTTTGAACACGGACATCCTCAATTTCCGCATCAAATGCTCTGTCCCCTATGACCCATGAAATCCGGTTCCTGACCCATAAGCACTGGACCCTTCAACCTTCTCTCCTTCCATGAAACGAAACTGCAGGCCATCGTACTTGAATTCATACAGCCCTGTGGATTTAGGTTGTGACTATGGTTGTTGGTGCCATCACCCTTCACTTTATATTTTAGGAGGTTGTATGCATGTGACTTTAGCAACTAGTTTGAACCATTCAACTTATCAGTCCAATGTTTGATTTGCCCATTTGACATAAAACACAACCGACTCTTAAGTAAATGGATTGAAATTGTCATCTCTTATGTTGATATTTTTGCAAATAATTTGTGTATTTTTACAGGGAAGAGGAATCTATAACATGTCTCATGGGATCGGAAAGAAAGAATAAGCATGTGAATGCTTGATGTCTTGAGGTTTTACATGCTTTTAAGATTGAATAATTACTTCATAAACGGTTGAATGATTATATTTTATAAATTATTTGTTTGCCGCTGGTAAAACCATGGCATTTTGAGGAAAAACCGGTAATAAATGATTCTTGTTGGAATTTATATTCCATTCTTCTTTTGTTTGGTGCTGGTAAGCCTTTGCTTACGTGACGTTTAGTCAACAACACTTTATGGTCATAAAACCCTCACGGGTTGCGGTGTCATAACACCCCTCCTCTCATGCCACCATGACACATAACCCTTATGTTTGGTTGGATTTGATAGAAAATTCTAGGTGGTACCTCTAACTTCAGTTTTGGGGATTGACAAACCAAACTGGTCGAGCTGGGACCTTGGGCCGGTAGCCCTGTTGGTTTTACTGTATGATGGTTTAATGGTTTTGTTTATGGTTTAACAGTCTGGGTAAATTTTCTTTTTTATTTATTTTAGATTCACTAATTTGTATTGAAAATTTTAAAAGGGAAAATTCTCAAATTGGTCCTTTTGTTTTAAAACTCTTTCGAAATGATCTCTTCCACAAATAATCCATTAAAATGTCCTTGCCAGACAAGGCGACCACAACCCTACTATAGAAGCGTCCAACTATTTATGTAGAGGCGGTTGATTGTATTACAGAGAGAGGTGAGATTTTACATGAAGTTATAAATTTTAAAGGTTTTATTAGAACTTATTAAACTTATGAATAGAAATATCAAAGGATTTACGTGAAGTAATAACTTTTCTTAAAAAAGAAGTATACTATACTCATAATTAAAAATAAGAAATGTTTGATGTTGTGTTGTATTTTAAAATAAAGTATACAAAGTTATTTGAGTTTTAAAAATAAAGGAGTAGTGACACGTACAGAGCACGGTCATAGATACTCGGGTGAGAGTGTGGCAAGGTCGAACAGAGTACGTAGGGTGACAGCATCTTGTTCTTCGAGTTCTGGTGCGCCGGGTGAGAAGTCGAAAGAAAATTGAATAAGTCGAGCTATGTTTTGCTAATTTGACTTAGTCAAATAGTCAAACATTTGTTTTCTGAAAAAAGAGAAAAAAAACCTTAAATCAAAGAGTTTTATGGCCAGAGTAAGAGACTTAAAAATTCATTTAAAAAAAGGTTTATAAATCAAATATTATTAAGTTTATTTTCTACTATAAGGAATTAAAAAGAAAAAACTTTTTCCGTCAGGGAAAAATCAAAAGGGATATTAGAAAATGATACAAATGTTTAATGCAAAACTAAAAGGGATAAAAGGGTACAAGTGGAACTGCATGGTTCTTTTTCCACTCGGATGAAAGAAATTAATGTAGATTGGAGATTTGGAGGTAGAAGTGATGGGCCATCATCCACCATGCATAAAATAAAATAAGGTACAACTGTGAACTGTACAAGTTCCTTCTGCACCTCATGCCCCACAAATATCATATTGGTGTGTGTAATCATCATGTTGATTAAGATATTATACATGTTGAAAAGTAAAGGATTGAAATGAATAGTTAAAATGGTAAGTTGCTTTGATGTTAAAATCTTGTAAGTGATTGGTTTTATGATGAATTAGGAGGCATTTTAAAAAATGTATCAAGAGTAAAGTTTTATAAGAGGAACACCTAGATTTGTGTAAGGCTGTGGATATGCACTCACGTCCTGTAGCGGAGTTAAGGTTGTGGCACACCACTACCCCATAGACGTTAGAGGGCGTGCAATGGTTGCCCGTGAAGAATTCAATGGGTGTGAATAATGTTTTTATTTGTATAAATTTATAAACAATGCGAGTGAAGCAAAGTGAAAAAGGATAAGACTATTTTCTTGGTTTAACAAGTGAATGATTTGAAACAAAAAATGATAAGATAGGTGATCAGGGGAGAAGCATTGAAGGGACCGAGAGGGGCCCCCGCCCCCCTTTTTTTTATCAGTAGTGTTATTTTTGGTTCGATAGTGTAAATTTTTTATCCAGTAGTGTAATTTTTTATATATAACGATCGCCCCCCCCCCCCCTCTCAAAAAAAAATTAATTTTGCCCCCGCCCCCCTATGAAAATACTCAAGCTCCGCCACTATAGGTGATGTGATGTATACGTAAAATGAGTGCCTTTAGATTAACCCTGTGACTTAATACTTACCTTGGCTCGTCAAGGTTAGAATATTAGAGCATAAGTGTATACAACATTCTTGAATCATTTTAATCTCATATCACACGTCACACAACATACATTGTTACTTCTTATAATCAAACTCCAAACTACGGTCACATAACAACATTGTGATCCTTTTTAATGAAAGCTCAAAAATTACAAATAAAAAAACAACACTCCTTTAATCAAACTTCAATTACAAGTCGTATAAGACTTAAGAGCACTGTGACCCCCTTTTAATTAATGCTCAACTTGGGGTCATGTAACAACATTTAGACTCTTTCAATGAAAGCTCAAATTAGTCACGTAACAACAGTCTGACTCCGTTTAATCAAATTCTAATTACAGGTAACATAACAATATTATAGACTCCTTTTTAATCGAAAGTGACACATTATGAATCCTATTAATAAAATTTCAATTACGCATCAAATTACAAAATTGTGACTCACTATTTAATTATTAAAACTCCACATGGCTCTAAAACCCCGTAAAACTCACATTTGCACCATATCCATTTTATAGTTACTATGGTAACTCATGCATATTATGATCACATATTTAATCAAATTCAACAAAACCCCACAATGTTCATATAGATTTTAACTAGGTACAGCTAATACTCACCTAGCTCATTAAATCTTCAATTGCTTGAGTTTTCCTTTCAACTTGTTAACTTCCTAAAGTTAAAGCATTTATATAAATCATAAAAATTTTGAGTTAATGAATTCATTCAACAACAGTTTTTTATTTCAACTAATTATATTCCTAACTAACCTTCAACAAACCTATAAATATTGTTAGGATTCAACTAAAATAACTTTAACACATGTGAAGGCTTTTGAGTTTTTTTCTCTGTTATTGAGTTGTTTGGTGTTTACTTTAATCATAGTTTCACATTTAACAGCCCGTTACACATATACGGTGGATCACACTCATTACCTACATGACACTTACATGGCTACATGTTTTGCTCACTTTCATAAAATATAACCCACAACCTTAATATCGCTAAACCAAAGACAATTTTCAATAACAACTTACACACACAACATTTATCTAATTATTATGTGTCATCAGTTTTACTCTCACTTCGGTACGAAACACATCACACATATTACCATCTTTTACTCCATCTCATCATAACAAAATCATTTAGCCCTATTTCTTTTACAAGCAGTTTAACCTCGCTTAACACTCTCAATAATCTAAATGTTGATTCTGTGCGCGTAGAAGATGTGATCCACCCCGTTAACACGTTTACTTTTTAAGCCCCCTTAACCCATAATAGGGCGGTGTTCCACTCGTTAACACATACTACATCACCCCTAACGCCCGATACCCGAGTCGTTAGCGTATAACTAGACTCTCAACCATAAGTTAATCTCCTACCCCTCTCCCCCATTTCATCTCCTTCAAACTCACCCTCACTTCCTCCGTACACCACCGTCATCTCCGTCATGAAACCACCACCACTAAACAACCTCTCCGACGACCTCAACAGCATCAGCTTCAACTCCACCACCACCACCACCACCGACATCAACCGCAGCACCAGCTCCGACTCCGAAACCAATTCCACCACCGCCACCACCACCGCCATCGCTACCTCCACCACCAAACCACACGCACCTTCCGGCGACCCTCGCCGGACCGCCGTCCGTCTCTCCGCCAGCGAATCCGGCGGCATCCTCTCCATCTCAAACATCCGATTCCTCAACCGATTAGGCTCCGGCGACATCGGATCCGTATTCCTAGCGGAGCTGAAACTCTCTCCGCCGTCGTCCTCCGCCGCGATGTTCGCCGTGAAGGTGATGGATAAGGGCGAAATTGCTCGCCGGAGGAAACAACGGCGAGTTAGGGCTGAAATTGAGATTCTAGAAGCGTTGGATCATCCGTTTTTGCCGACGATGTACGCGGCGGTGGAGTCGCCGGAGCGGTGGTGTGTGTTGACGGAGTTTTGCTCCGGCGGTGACCTTCACGTTCTCCGGCAACGGCAGCCGTGCAAACGGTTTACGGAGTCTGCAGTCAGGTGCGTACGTTAGCGTTCTGGTTTTCAAACTGTCATGTGTATTTTTTTTAATCTATACTCTTACTCTTAAATTATAATAAGTTATTAAATTAATAACCCGTGTATTACACGTGTTAAATAAATAAAATATTAAATAGTTATTAATAAATTAATAAATTATAAAATGACCTTTTGATATAAAATGTGTTTGACATTTTACGAGTGATAAAAGAACGATATTATTTTTTAAATTTTAGTTTAATTTTTTTTTTTTTTAAAAGTTGGTTTTTAAACAAATTGTTTCAAAACAAACCGTTTTTAAATAAATATCATTTTTAATAATTTTTTATTATGACTTTGAAATTTAATTACTTCTGTTTCATAAGAATTTCAGTTTTTAAAAGCCACAGGCTTTAAAATATATTGTGTATTTTGAAAGTTTGATATTTTTTCAGGAAAAATTTCTTATTTTATAAAATATTACTGCTTTACAAATTGTATTTGTGGAAAAATCTTTTTTTTAATTTAATAAAAAAATATTTTTAATATGAAAAGAATTAAATAATATCATTTGTAGTTAGAGAGAGAGAAGCAGAAAAATAAAACTTAGAAGCTCTAGAATTATAACAAATGGCCTATAATTTTTTTTTTTTATTAGTATAGATAGAATATACTCATACTTTTAAATTATATCAACTTACATTCACTCATACGGCTAAATTATATCAAGTTACATTATACTTGGTCATAAGAATTCATATCGTGTTGAATGTTGGTTCGTATGGGGATGATCACCTGTGTCGTTGTCACGTTAGTCTACGGTTTGTTCATTGGATGTAATGCTAATACAGTGGACCACCAATCATTTGGTTGAGTGGTAGCCTCATGACTTCTTGTAGGGGAGGTTGTGAGTTGGAGTCCTACTAGTAACAAAATGTTGTTGGTGGGCCGCGTTTTACCGCAGTGGGCCTTCGGGTGGCGGGTTTTCCCTGGAATCGGTGGTTGGTGGGCTTGGGCTACCCAGCGTTGTCTGTGATCGCGGGCGTATGGAGTGCCTTTTCGCCATTGGGGTACCCCGGATAACCGGGCTTTAATTAGTTGGTCGTTAAAAAAAAGTGCTAATATAGTGGGGGCCACGATAATAATATGGTATTATTCACTCGATCACTTAACATCACTTACATAACATCCTATTCTTTATTTTTATAATTATATTAAAATAATATGTCTTTATTATTATATTTTAAAATAAATTATAAATTTTGTCCTTTTAAATATGTTTAAAATTATAAATCTTATTCTTAAAGTTTGATAAGTATACTGAACGTAATTTATTTGAAAACTTATCACGCTTTATGTTATTTCTACTAACAAAATGTAATTTTTTCAGTTAGTTTTGTATGAATGAAGTATTTTGCCCTTACCCTTAAAGGACGAAGTCTGCAATTATTATTACATTTTTTTCTCATTTTTTTATTCTATTTATCTTATCTTTCCTAGTCACTTTTTATTTAATAAACTTATTTGAAATATTATTACTTAATTAACTTTAATATTTTTATAAAATATACTTTTATTTAAAGGATTTTAATTTATTATATATTTTGTTTCTAAAAATTAGTTATCTACCTTTCTAATCGTACGAGAACATATTAAAGAGTTCAAAATATATTTTTTATGTTACAAAATTTAATATAGTTATTGGTTTTGTTTCACCATTGCTTTTTTATTATTATTTTGGTATAAGAATTTTCAATTATGTTAAACAGTTTGACTTACGGTTTATATTAAAACATATTAGAGACTGTATGATTTTGGGATGTGATTTTTTATATTTTACTTGGTTATAATTTTTCTAGATTGGGCTATATGTATAATTAAGCTTTGATTAATACATGGAGTATTTAAGTATTTTTACTGTAAAAGGTTCAACAAGCTTACTCGTAAACTAAACCAAAGCAAAACCTTTGTAATTGTTTGGTCCGGTTTCGTTTTAATTTTAAATGGTTTGGTTTTGATTTACATTGAAAAAAATTCATTATTAACAGTTTAAATAAAACCCTGAATAAAATGTTTCTATTTAAAAAAAATTTGAATGATTTGTTTATTAAAAACTCCTGAGTAGTTGTTATCATTCTTAATATATTTTATTTTAAATTAAAGTTACAAGCTATCATACTATACTTATAGTTAAAAACAAACCATTTGATTAAAAAAAATTAAAAATTCATATCATAAACCAAAATCTACCTTTCTCCGACTAGTTTTGAATATAAAAACTAAACCAAATAATTTTAAATGACTAAAAAATCTTGTATCAAAAAGTTAAAAATCGAGTTGTCTAGTTTTATTAGAAAAGTAATGAACAAAGTTAACAAAAAAAATAAATTTATAAAAACAAAAATCTATAAATAAACCTACATTTTATAAAAAAGTTAAAACTAAATTATTACTAATATTTATGATGATTTTTTTTAAACGAAAGTGGCTGAAAATAAATAAAAGTAAAGAAAATAAAATAAAATAAAAAAACATAAGGAAAAAATAAAAGATTAATAATAACAAATTTCGTCATTTTAAGTTACATTTTACGAAAAAATTAAAACTAAATTATTACTAATATTTATGATTAAACGAAAGTGGCTAAAAATAAATAAAAGTAAATAAAGTAAAATAAAAAAACATAAAGAAAGAAAATAAAAATAATAATAATAACATATTTCGTCATTTTAATGGTTAAGGGAAATGTGATCATTTAAAAAAAAGTTTATAAAAATAAAAGTGATTAGAAAAGAGAAAAAAATAAAAAAAAATAAAGTAAATAAAATAAAAACAAAAACAAAAAGGAAAAAATAAAAGATTAGTGAAAATTACAGATTTCGTCCTTTAAGGGGTAATGGCAAAATGGTCTTTTACACAAAACTTACTGAAAAAGTTAGCTTTTGTTAGTAGAAATGACAAAAAGCGTAATAAGTTTTCAAATAAAGGATGTTCAGTGTACTTATCAAATTTTAAGGACAAGATCTATAATTTTAACTATACTTAAAGGATAAAATTTGTAATTTACTCTATATTTTATCTCTCATATACTTACAACCAGTTTTAAAAAAATTAAAAAATTAATAGAGATAAACAATTTTTTTGTCAAATATACAGATGAATGTTAATATGTTTTCTATTTTTCATTGGCAACCATTCTTTAAAATATAAATAACACACTCACAAATATATAAATGATAAGATATGAATGTTCTAATGATGAAAATAACGGATCTAACCAATGTTTTCAGAACTGGATCTGACGTCGAACCGGACGCCTTATTGGTTTGGTGGTCGAACCGGTCGGACCGGATTTAAGGACCGCATAACGTCATAATTATATACATATATATATATATATTATATTGTTATATATATATTGAAATATATATATATATATATATATATATATATTTCAATATAAGTAATTTATGTGTGTATTTTATAGTTATATATAAAACTCAATAAAATTTATACATCCAACATTGAAATTCATCATCCGACCTACCCGTTAAACCTATTAAAATAAAAAAAGTTAAAAAAATAGAAAAATGGAAAATCCAGTCCGAACTGGTTCCCGGTTCCAGAGCCGCCAAACCGGTTCGAACCGGCCGGTTCTTGAAGAAAGAAACGATTTAGGGTGGATCCGATCCGGTCGTAACATCATTGGATCTAACTTTCACTTTTGTATATATAACTTATTTGATTATAATATATACTCATATTAAGACGAACAACAATCCTAATTTTCCATTTTATTGTTAAAGGCAATCTTAATAACATAATACTCATATTCGCACATGATTATATTTGAATTCTCCCTCGATTTTGTTTGTGTTTGCCTATTATGATCATCATTAAATTAATATGTGAAAGTTATGCTACCATAATTATTCTTATCAACTAAAGTGAAAGCTAGTATAATTATTCGTCAAACTATTAACATAAATTATTATTAAGTAAGGTATCACGATTTAACTTATTAAATTTCAGTTTGTGAATATACTTGCATGCATTCTTTATTTAAAACAAGACAACCAATCCCTAAAATGCACTTCAATCTACATCACCGGCAATTACCCTTTGTATTTTCCTTTTGACGTTTACCGTTTGGTTCTGTCATATTCCGGTTGCTGAATGACAAAAGTAGCACAAGTTTTAATGCATTTGTACAACAGCCATCAAGTAAAATCACAATCTTTGTATTATTGTTTTTGAAAATAAAAAAGTAATCTTAAGCAGAAAGTCTGAAACAAATATAATATTTGTATATTGTTTTGGTTATTAAACGTTATGTATAAAATTTATTATTATAATATATATATATATATATATATATATATATATAATTGATTTTAAAATTAAAATAAGTGATTAAAAAACCAATAATTATAAACGAGTAATGGATTGAGGTACTTATATTTAAGTATGTAAAAAAGTTGTTTTATGTCATAAGTTAAAAGGTTAACAGAGAAATGTGAGGGACTCTATGTTTTAAATGCATTTGTTTTATAGATACTTTTTTTATTTGTGATTTTAAAATTTCAAAGTAGCATTATGAATTTTTTTTTTCTAAACAGAGTCAATGTTTAAAGCAACTCACGAACAACCGAGTGTGGTCCAGTTCGTCTATCTGATACAAATTTCATGTTTTTTAAAAATTCCTAGATTCAGACTTACCGATCCAATGATACGACCATTTTAACACCGCTAGTCTAAACTTATTATTCAGAAATAGCTTATTGTAGTTTTATGATCTCTAATGCAATAATCTTCAGAGTACAATAAAAAAAATGATCAAGTATTACAATTTCTTATAGATTCATAATGCAAAAATTGATCCTGTCGGTTATTTTATAATTTGTATGATTAAAAAGTATATTTACGTTCTTAATGGTTATAGTTCATAAACATACACGAGTTTTCTAAAAATAACAAGGATTGTGATCTTCTATTTTTAAACTAGGATGATATATTTTTTAACTTATTTTATTACATTTAAATAAATTCTATTTGTAAGATTTTTTAATAACAAAACTACACTACTATTAAATTACGTCAGAAACTACTATTTAACATAGTTAAACTTTTGTTTCCTGAAAAAAGAAAAAGGAAAAACTTTACCTCTTAAGGTCGTCATAAAATGATATAAGTATTAAGTAGGCCATAGGGGGAAGAATTGCGAAAATGCTACATGAAATAATTTGTTACTTTTAAGTAATGATGATTAAAACTAAACCCCAAAGAAGAAAAACTTGTCCTGACAGAGACAAAAACAGTCACTAGATACCATATTTTGGTCCCCTACCAAACTACACATATTTTTCAAAGCATTTTGTAGCAACTAGCAACACATTATCTTGTTTTTTTATTATTACCGACAATTTAAGAACATCAACATTTCACATGTTTACAGGTTCTACGCGTCGGAGGTGGTCGTAGCCCTCGAATATCTTCATATGTTGGGTATCGTTTATCGCGATCTCAAACCAGAAAATGTTATGATCCGAGCAGACGGTCACATTATGCTAACTGACTTTGATCTATCTTTGAAATGTGATATCTCTACGTGCACTCCGGCTCAACTTTTCCCCAATAACAACGGTCTAAATCCGCGGATGCCAACTGATCACCGCCCCCTTGGTCCACCCAAATTCACTCCGTCCTCATGCATTCTTCCCCACTGCATTGTCCCTTCCGTCTCGTGCTTCAACCCTAAGCGTATGCGCAAGAAGAAACCCACTGGTCATAGTGGGCTTGAGTTCGTGGCTGAGCCCGTGGATGTTCGTTCAATGTCGTTCGTTGGGACCCATGAGTATCTGGCGCCTGAAGTCGTATCTTGTGAGGGCCATGGTAGCGCGGTTGATTGGTGGACACTAGGAATATTTTTGTTTGAACTATTTTACGGTGTTACCCCTTTTAAAGGGGTGGATAATGAGCAAACCCTAGCTAATATTGTGGCACGAGCTCTTGAGTTTCCTCGCGAGCCTGTGATTCCAACTGTGGCTAGAGACCTAATATCTCAATTGTTGGTTAAGGACCCTGATAGTCGATTGGGGACCACAATGGGTGCATCGGCAATAAAACGCCACCCATTTTTCAATGGGGTCACTTGGGCGTTGTTGAGATGTACAACACCACCGTTTGTCCCGCCACCATATCGCCACCAGCAGGTGGCAGAGGATGATGTTTGTCATGGTATTCCGGTGGACTACTATTAGCAAGAATTATATAATTTGTGGATGTTTTTTTGATGTCACCAAATTTTGGGTCTGGCTACATTCGTACATAACTACGAAATTAAGTACTTGGAAGTTGGATGGCAAGGGTTAACTACTTAACTAAAAAAAAGTGTATGTATCAATCTGTAGATTTATATTTTAAGATTTGAAAGAGGTTTAAATACAAAGTATATTTTTGCTACAAAGTATGAGAAGACACAATGAGTTAAAAAAAATCACAAAAAAGTTATATCTTACAATCTAAATCGAATTTCAAAAAAGTAATTCCGAGCTTTTGTTCCCCTAGCCGTTCTCACTAAGAAAAAAAATAAACGAAAAATAAAAAAAATAAAAAAATTAACGTTTTTTTTTATTGTGTCATTTATGAAAGACATAATGACGTCATTGTGTCATAAAAGACACAATGAATTTTTTTTTTAATTTTTTTAATTTTTTTCTGAAAGAGGACGATGAGAGGAACAAAGACTCCGAAATATATTTTTGAAATTAGATTTAGATTGTGAGATATAATTTTTTTGTGACTTTTTTAGTCTCATTGTGTCTTCTCACACTTTGTAGGAAAAATACATTTTGTATAATAACCTCACCCTTAAGATTTTGATTAGTGAGAATAACTAATTTAAATTATAAATGTCGCTTGTTTATAAAAAGAACATTGTTAATAAGTAAAATAAATCTACATTGATGTAATATAAATGGTTGGGAGGAAAGAAATCTCTGGTATTTCAATCGCAAACATTCTTCTATATAGTTTCGGTTAAAATGTAGATTATCATTTTAATGGTTCATTTGTGATTAGGTCCTGCGTTTCCATGGTAGAAGAAACGAATATTCATACGAGTTTATATCTTATAGCAAGGTAACATAAAGAAAAGCATATGGATTGCTAAATAGTTTTATGTGACAAATGAGAAACAACAAATTTAACAAACAACATTCACTTAACGCTATATCGATAGCGATATTCATAGGACTTTTGACGTTGCTACATTGGATACATATCTACTTCCTGGACATTGCTACTAATGGGGTGAACCCATGTACACCCCTCCCTCGAAGCACCATAAAACTGGTTATCCGAAGCACTAAATGTTTTTGATACCAACAGTGAAGTACACAACCACTGAGCATTACATGCCCGAACAATGGAAATAAAGTGAGAACACTGACACATATTAGTACAGGGCCGTTCACTAGAACACTAGGAGGGTAGAAAAAACGAAATCTTTGTTTAATCAATCAATCGCCTTGACCTCTTGTGTTCCAATCATTCATAAACTGCCTCCACCCCAAAAAGCAAGTTATTTAATTTGGTTTTAAAATGCGTTTAAATGTTAGTAATAGGTAAATGGTAGTAGACTAAAATAATTAAATCATTAGTGGACTGTAATGTTTAATAGACTTAAGATACTTAAAATGTTGATGGTTTATTAATGATCTAATGAAGTTAAATGTTTAACAAAGTATATACGATCTCTTAATAAAAAATAGGGTTATTGGATTTTGGATTCTGAAATTGCGGAGGCTTGGTTCGACCAAGCCGCTAAGTATTGGAAACAGGCTATAGCACTTACTCCTGGTAATTATATTGAAGCTCATAATTGGTTGAAGATCACTAGACGTTTCGAATAGAAGATCAGACCTTTTCTTTATCTTAGTTATTATTTAGATTTAGAATCTCAACTTTCATTTATTGGCCGGGATTAATCTCAACTCAAGAAATGTTTACAATCACTCCTAACTTTAATTTTATTTTCCTTCAATGATCCTTTACTAACTGAGAGTTAACCATCGTTAGTATTTTTTTATGAAATGAGACAAACTTTGAGCCATTTTTTCAACTCAGGCACAGCCTAGTCTCAATTAAGTTTGTTTTCCATTGACTAGCCTCCGTCATCACTTGAAATATACCTCCAACGAGTCGGGTAGTTCAAATCAGGAGATGGAGATTGACGGGTTTTTGGGTGTGCAAGTTTTAAAATGACGGACCTGATGACAGATTTCAACTTTATGCTTAGTGTTTTGGCCACAAAAGCAGTCCACGCCATCAAAAAACTAACGGGGTTAACTCTTAGTTAGTTAAGGATCGTTGAAGGAAAATAAACTCAAAGTTGGGAGTGTCCGTAAACATTTACTGAGTTAGGATTAATCCCGGCCAATAAATAAAACTTGGGATTATTAAAATCCAATAACCCTAAACAATATAAATACATATATAATATAAAGAAATTTAAAAAATTTTGAGCCCCTGTAGAGATCGGGCCCTACGCGGTCGGCCATCCCGCCCCTCCTTGGGGCAGGTCATGCACATCACCTAGAGTTACATGGATCGGATAATACCTTTAACCCATCGGTAGCCTACAACGCCATGACAAATCCCCTGAACCGTACACATTGTTTTTTCATAACAATTAAAACTCATATACCCTATGAATATGTATATCCCCGTACAAGAGATGTCATTCAGTTCTGATAAATTACGTAAGTTTTACTATATCCTCCCTTTTCAACAGCAAATCTCGAGCCAAAATCCGGTCACAATGAGATCTACCCCTCTTCTTTGGCAAATCTGACGGTGCTCTGATATCCATATAAGCCAAAGAAGAATGAGATACCAGATCACAGGATTTGCCATTGAAGCAATGATGCTTAGCAACAATTATAAACACATAATTATAGAGAGAATTGGAGTTTATGGTGCATAAATAAAGGGGTTATATTTTAGTTTCTTACTACTCTACATCTTTATTAACCACATCTAATGCATAATAACTATTATGATGTCAAATACTCGGGAAGCCAAAATTTCGAGGATGAAATTCACTAGATCTTTAAGATGGGGTAATAGCATATGTGCACAAAATGTTTGTTTGAAAACAAATATGAATTGGTAGCAAAACCGGTTTTGATGAAACCAGACAAGTTTTCAACCTGAACCGCTAGTTTGGGATTTTATTCGGTAAAACCGGTTTGGATATATTCTGGCAGAAACCTTGTTTGAAACTGATTAAAGCAAAAATTATAAAATAGTTATAGAAATGTTTAATGTTTAACGTATTTACTTGCATACTCACATCCAACCCAACCATAAATAATTTAAACAAAATTTATTATATACCGCACATGAACTCAACACTTTTCGATTAGAAATGCAATGTTCTCTATTTTCAAACTTAAGAATGCATAGCAATTTTCAAAACATAACAAAAATGAAATAAAGAACACTAGCTTTTTCAAACTGGTTTCATATGAACTAGTTCCACTCTAATAACCGATACCTATCCATTCGTATTATTTTCATTCGAAACCGGCTTCAAAACAAACCAGTTTCAAAAAAGGTCCAGCTTAAGCAAAACATGATGATCAGAGGGCCCACTCAAATATTCTCTAGGTAAACATCTTAAATGACCAACGTTGTTTAAAAAAATAACTTATCAGACTTCCGGCCCGGATTTACTAAGCGTCCATTCGATATTTTGGCTTGGTGAAACGGATTTTATTTCCACTATGACTACCGAAGATTATCGTGCATTCGATATTTTGGCTTGGTGGAAAGGAAAAGAATCTCAATTTCCGATTCTTTCTGCTATGGCCCGTGATTTACTAAGCGTCCAAGCTTCTACGGTAGCTTCGGAATCTGCTTTTTCTCTTAGTGGCAGGGTAATATCATTACGAAGAACAAGACTAACTCCGGAAGCAGTGGAGATGTGCATTTGTTTAAAGGATCACTTAGACGCAACGGATCGTATACAAGACCAAACAAGCCTCGAAGACGAGATTACACTCGAAGCTAAAGTACATGATGAAGAGGTAGAAGACGGAGTATCTTCTGGCATATCCGATGAAGAATTAGCATTTGATCAAGCATCTCGTAGTAGATAAAATTAGACGATATTGTTATTTTTAAGTTGTTTTAATATTATATGTCTTTCATGTTCTTTTTAAATTTCTTTGTCATTCAAATGTTTTATATAAAAAGTATTTAATATTTGTATATTATAAGTGTAACATTTTCTGCTCAAGATTTGTATATATTTATATATTAAGTTGTTTAAATTTTTGTCATTCAAGTGAACCCGGTTAGGAAAAGAAAAATAAAAAGAAAAAAAGGAAAGAAAATATAAGAAAAAAAAAACATACGACCCGGTGTTCGACACACACACAGAAAAGAAAAAGAAAAAAAAAAAGGCAAAAACCCGGTTGAACCCGGGTTTCATACCCGAACCAAACCCGACCCGACCCTACCCGGGTATACCGGGTAGGGTTTGTATCTCGCTGAACCCGACCCGGGTTCGTACCCGGGTTCACCAATACCCGGGTGCAAAAAACCCGGTTGGGCCCAAACCCGGTTTGTACCCGGGCCCGGGTCCGGCCCAAACCCGTTTTGTGCAACTCTACTTCCGGGGACCGGGTCACCGGGGTGCTAATTTATGGACCTCATCTCTAACAATACGGGCCGGGCTTTCATGGGCTTTGTTGCAAACCACGGCCCATGTAGTCTCGAATAACTTCAACTTCACGATTGCACCAGTTGAAGGTCTTTTTGAGCATTTGCAAACTCCACCGTACGCTAACAGTACAACAATGGAGGATTCTCACAACAGCAACAACAACAAAGAAGATGACAATGGAACCTCGTTACCGGAGATTCCCGAGGACGACGAGCCGATGGTCGGACCGGGCCCCGCACCGGTCCGCCGCCCGAAACGACCGCTGCAGTTCGAACAAGCTTATCTCGATTCACTTCCATCTGCCAACATGTACGCTTAGGGTTCACGGTTTTTGACACTTTGAGATGTTAATTTCATGTTCAGTACTTCAATTGAGCTTGTGGTTTGAATGATGTTGTTTGATGATTTGATCACACACTGTGATTTGTTCGTTGAACTGGAATTAGGTTTGATTGTTGTGTAGATTGAGTGGTTGATGGTGTGTGTGGTTGTTATTTTGGTGATTTGTTAGTGTTATTGAAGGTTAGAGGTGGATCTCTTGTGGATTGGTGGGAGATTATTGGTTTTATACATTGAAGAAGTGTTTATGATATGCAGGTATGAGAAAAGTTATATGCATCGAGATGTGGTGACTCATGTTGCTGTTTCAGCAGCTGATTTTTTCATTACAGGAAGTCAAGATGGTAATATATTACTTCTAAATGTCAATACTTGCATTAATTTGATAGTAATGACCTAATCATAGGTATTTATACAATGTTTGTTAAACTGTGTTACAATTGTTATATAACAAAAGTAGCTGTACCGAATGATAACGTTGTTGTTAGTTGTTATTAATCAAACCTAGTGAGACTCTCTGTAGAAAGAACTATATTCGAATGCTACAGCTTAAATATTGGTGTTACATCCATTATTTGATTTTCTTGTTCTCTTTCAGGACACTTGAAATTTTGGAAGAAAAAAGGTCTTGGAATTGAGTTTGCTAAGCATTTCAGATCCCACCTTGGGCCTATTGAAGGACTTGCGGTGCGTTATGATTATTTTTGGTTTTATAATAGTAACTTTTTTTAATGGTTTTTCTATCATTATATTTCACAATGCCGATGTATGCATAGATGGCATCATGTTAAGGTATTTATTGATATCTTTTGAACTTGGTTACTGCAGGTTAGTGCAGACGGTTTGCTTTGCTGTACAATTTCAAATGATCGTTCTGTCAAAATATATGATGTGCATAACTATGACATGATGGTCATGTTGCGACTTCCATATACACCTGGTGCTGTTCAATGGGTTTATAAACCAGGGGCGGTCAAAGCCAAATTTGCTATTAGTGATCTAAATTCCCCATTTGTGCATATATATGATGCACGGTCTGGATCAAATGAACCCATCATTTCCAAAGAGGTGAGTTAACTTTGACCTCCCCTCATCAATTTCTAAAGAACCTTATTAACCTGACATTTAAAAGAATTTTTTTGTTCTTTATTTTTTCAGATACATTTGAACCCTGTAAAAGTGATGAGGTACAACCCTGTTTTTGATACTGTGGTATCTGCAGATACCATGGGAATCATTGATTATTGGGATGCTACTTCGCTTCAGTTCCCTGAAACGGGGTATGTTTTAAAATATCTGAAGATTGCTCATCATTATTGATTCTTTTATTTTGCTTATTGATGTTTTGCTTTTTTTCTTTTTTTGGGGTTCAACAGGGTTAATTTTAAATTGAAAAGTGATACTGATCTATTTGCAATCGCCAAATGTAAAACTGCTGTATCTGCTATTGAGGTAATGAAGTGAAAAGCAATAGCCATCATCTGAAATAATTTGTGACATTAAGCATGCTTGGCTTTTTTTACCAATCAATTGGTTATATCTAGATTGGTACATTATATCCACAAGCCAGTTTATTTGTCTCTTTTGAAACTTTTACTAAATCTTAAGTTGTTTAGAATTGCTGTAACATAAGTTCATGGTAATCATGTGTAATTTTAGTTATAATGCATGTGCACTCACTTTC
Organism: Flaveria sonorensis; assembly: GCA_025506505.1. Taxonomy (NCBI): domain Eukaryota; kingdom Viridiplantae; phylum Streptophyta; class Magnoliopsida; order Asterales; family Asteraceae; genus Flaveria; species Flaveria sonorensis. The sequence goes on along the minus strand of CM046431.1, from coordinate 44,594,843 downwards.
TCTATGTATCAGCCACATCTAAGAAACTGCTTATTATATGCACTTTATTATGTAGCCACATCATTTGACCTCCATCATTCTTTTTTTTTACGTGCCTTTAGGTAAGTGCCGATGGTAAACAATTTGCAATCACCTCACCTGATCGTAGAATACGTATATTTTGGTACAGAACGGGCAAGCTAAGACGTGTCTATGATGAATCACTTGAGGTAAATTTGTTTTTGTTTATGCAATTTGGTTCTTGGCATTGGTTTTTTTATGTGGCAAGATCTGCAGGGTTGGGTAATGTGTCAAAATGCGATATTGTTGGAACAGGTCATTTTTTGTGTGGTGTGGAAGCAGGCCTGCAAGGTTGTGTTGGCCCGCAAAAACTTCTTTGTCAATTTTATGTTTGGTAAAAATTATTCATGATGACAGATACTTCAGTATTAGCCGGCAGACTTACAGGTCATAAGTTTGGGTGATTGGTCAAGGCGAAATATTGTTGAAACGGGTCACTTGTGGTGGGGATGTTAGAGGACAGGGCCAGATTGTGCTGAGCGGCTGAAACTTCCTTGTCCAGCTTCCTTTATAAACAGTATATTATGACGACAAAAAACATAACATCTAAATTTTTTGAATAAACAGATTTGAGGTTTCATGCTGTAAAAATTGACTTTGAGGGCCTTCTACCTGTTCGACGTGTTGCCCTTTTATCTTATATTTTTTGTTGGATTTTCTTGAGAAAGAACACAACCCAAATCAACCCGGTCATAAGTCAATGGGTCGTAATGGCCTACTCTTGTCTTTTTTATTAACTATGCTAAGGCTAACCAAACTCTGGTTTGATTAGAATGCTCAAGACCTTCAAAGAAGTGATGTTCCCTTGTATCGTTTGGAAGCTATTGATTTTGGTAGAAGAATGGCAGTTGAAAGAGAAATTGAAAAAACCGAAAATGTCCCACAGCCAAATGCTGTATTTGATGAGAGCTGTAATTTCATTATTTATCCAACTCTCCTTGGTATTAAAGTAAGAAAAGAAACCGTCTTTATCCATACTACAAACATTCATTGTTCATTTGTTTGTTTTCTTAAGTTCAATAAGTTTTAAAATATTATTTTCTTTCATGCCAGATTGTAAATCTGCACACGAATAAAGTTGCCAGAATCTTAGGAAAAGTGGAAAATAATGATAGGTTCTTAAGAATTGCATTATACCAAGGTGATCAAAGCAGTAAAAAAATGAGAAAAATTCCTGCGGCTGCTGCAAATGTCAACGAAAACAAAGAGCCTCTAACAGATCCTACTCTCTTATGCTGTGCTTTCAAGAAACACCGAATCTATCTATTCAGGTATAACACCTAATTATTTTTTTTCTTCCAAAATATTCTGTTCTTTTTAAAACCCTTATTTATGTTTATATAGTCGAAGAGAACCAGAGGAACCTGAAGATGCCTCCAAGGGTAGAGACGTCTTTAATGAAAAACCACCTGCTGATGAACTTATGGCTGTTTCAGATATTGGAAAGTCTGTCACAACATCGCTTCCAGAGAACGTGGTAAGTACTCTATTTCTATTTTCATATTTTTCTAAAATTCTGGTTATATTATTAATGTTTATTTTTGATGATATGAAGGTTATGCATACAACACTTGGTGATATCCACATGAAGCTGTATCCAGAAGAGTGTCCAAAAACTGTGGAAAATTTCACAACACACTGTAAAAACGGTTATTATGATAACTTAATATTCCATCGGGTTATCAAAGGTTTTATGATACAAACTGGAGACCCTCTAGGAGATGGAACCGGTGGACAATCTATCTGGGGTAGAGAATTTGAAGATGAATTTCACAAAAGGTATAGTTGTATAATCAATTTGCAATCGGATTTCAAGTGAGCGAAATTTATTAGTTTTAACCAAAATGTTACTTTTTTATTGCTGTTTTGCAGTTTAAGACACGACAGGCCTTTTACATTGTCGATGGCAAATGCGGGCCCAAACACAAACGGGTCACAGTTCTTTATTACAACTGTAGCTACACCATGGCTGGATAATAAACATACTGTTTTTGGTAGAGTTATAAAGGGCATGGATGTTGTCCAGGTATGGCTTACCTGTCAAAAAGTAATCTTTTCTAGAGTTTTGAATATCTGTGTATCGGGCTATGTCACATGTGAATTCTGAAATGAAAAATTGTATTAGGCGATCGAGAAAGTGAAGACCGACAAGGGAGATAAACCATACCAAGATGTTAAAATCTTGAATGTCACAGTTCCAAAATTATGATTGATGATTTGTATCATGTACTGGATCGAATCCAAGATTCCGAATTAGGTACATATTTACCTAATTACCCTCTCTTTTTGTTGATTGAGTTTACAATGTAACTGCCATACCAACTACCACATGAAACGGTTGTGGTTGTAATAATAGAACTTTTTGCTAGAATCCAAATTGAGTTTTGACTTAATTTCTTTCCAGGTGTACTATTGAAGAGTGCCAACAATTTCAAGAATTGAAGAACACCTGCATGTTGGGTAAAAGATGAAACTTTAATACGTAAATTTCTGTTTTCATTTTCATCTCCCAAAGGATGAGTGGAAATGTGAAGCCACCATTGTTCAAGTTAGAAAAAGAACTATGTAACAGTTTTTATTTATGACATAGAACACTGGAAAAAAAAAACCTAACTTGTGTATTGCTTCTTCCCGACCCGATTGTATGTCTTGATGGCATAGGGCTCATCGATTGTGATCTGGTGTGTAAGAACCAAGAGAAGGGGATGGTGAATAGGTTATATTAATTTTTATAAATTTCATATTGTCAATTTTTGTAACACCTCTAGAGATTTTACTAAACAAAAACGAATGAGCAACATATAGAAAGATATTATCACGCTAATGTATATATAATGGCATTTGTGATTTTTCACTGCTAATGTGATGAGTTCAAATCTTTAGAAATATAGGACCATGTGAAATTTAGGAGGGAAAAAAATTTGTTCAGGATAAAAAATAGTGGTTTGTAGTGGAAATATAGAAAGAGATCATCAAACAATATACCATTTTTTTTTATCTTGAGATTTTGATACCGAGTGTTTGTAGATAATCAATAAGAAATAATTTATCATTTTGAGTATTTTTAGTGTAAGATGCATAGGAAGGGGGTGACGGTATGAGAGAAGAAACAGCGACGGTGACAACAGTGGCGGTTACGATTTCACAATGAGAGGTTGTGCTCGTTCATCTGAAACAATTTTCTTACTAGAAAAAAATAACACTTGTTTTCTTGAAATAGATTCTTTCCAGATTAGGGTTCAATACAGAGGATGTGGGGCGGCTAAAGTCGAGGAACACAACAAAAAGTTGCGGTCCAAAACATCGATTGTCACCTACTTCATACTTGTCATGTTTCCTACATTGGGTTGACATCCAATTGCCACTGCATCTTGTTCAGACAATCAATAGAATACTACATAACCCACATAAGAAAGCCTAGCCATTATCAAACTCACATACAGATGCTCAACTAAAACACCACTAAATCATAACTTCAATAACCCAAGAAACACATTCATGGAGACATAATCAGATGCATCAAATCACGACCACTTTGATTAATATCTCAAATCTTCAACTAAACCATACATCCAATACTTTTACATGAGCTTACCAAGTTCAACCTTTTCATCAGCAAAACTAGAAAACAAGAAGAGACAGAAGATCGTTCTTTTTAGTCGAATAAACTGAAACCCATGTCCTGCAAAAACAAAATACAAACATACATGTCAAAACATATACAAAATATGTTGATATAGATATGATATATAAGTAGATGACAGAGCACTTACATCATCAGACTCTTCTTTCTCTTCAACTTTCTCCTCTTTCTTTGATTCAGCAGCAGCTGCTGCTGCAGGTGCACCACTGCCGCCGCCTGCAGCGGCAGCAACTGCAACACCACCACCACCGGATGGAACTGAAGCTAACTTCTCCCTTCCAGCTGCAATGAGTTCAGTAATGTCTTTACCCTTTACTTCAGACAACAGCAGCTCAATTCTATCATCATCAGCATCAGCTCCAACTGCACATCATCAGTTTCTTAAATCAAACACAAATGGCAACAATTTCCTCACAACACAAAGATCCACCGTTCTAACTAGAATAATTACAATCTTAAGTCAAAACAAATCAAAATCATGATCACTAAAGATTATTAATTTTTTTAGAACGGTAACTTATATCTCATCTACTTCTACTCCTAAACGACACCATCTCCAAATCTACATCATGTTAGGATTTGAACATTGGGCTTCTTCATAAAGTTTTTGACTTTATCACTAGAATACCAACTCAAGCGCCACTAGAAATTATTAAATACCCTGAAATGTGAGCATCTAAATTGCTGCTAAAAGATCCTAGGAGTAACTTTACACAACGGTAACCAAGTTTTAAGTATAGGATTTTTCTAAAGTCACTCAACTTTGATTAAGAGTTCCAATCTTGTATATTTATTTATAAATGTTAAATTTTTTAAATTAAGCTAGGCAAATGAATATATACGAATTTTGTTACTATCTACCAAATAATTTTCTTTCCAATATGACTTATACTGAACACTTACGAAACTAGAATATTACTACTTTTTATGAACAACAATTCTTAGATTTTCTGGAACAAATATATCACAACTTACACACTACCAAAATGTCCCCTTTGAGAACATTAATTTATTATTTAGTAAACTCTTTTCTTTTATAATACCTTCTACTTCAAGTTAATTTAAAAAAAAAAACAAATAATGAATAAAGATTCATACATGATTCATTTGGCTTGCTTAGCTTAAAACTTAATAACATTTACAAAATAATTATAAACAAGTTCATATACTAAAATCCACACCTGAACCAAGAATATTCTTCAAATCTTCAGCCGATGGGCATGTGTTACCTCCCAAAAGAGCCAATAAATACGCTGCAACAACCTTCATTCTAAAATCTGTAACACAACAGATTCAATAAACCATCCCTATTTCACAATCGAATCAAAAACACTGAAACAAACATCAATTACATTGTACAATTAAACGAATAACCCTAATATTGAGTCAACAATCAAACCCTAATTTGAGAATTGGGGAAGAAGATACCTTGCAAATGGTGTTACGGCCGATGTGTACACTTTGCTCCTTCTGCAGGCTGTTGAAAGTTGAAACCCTAACAATTTTTTAACCCTTTAGGTTAGTTTTATCGTGGGCTTCTTTTGAATGATAGTGGGCTTCTACATAGCTTGAGCCCATTGATAGATATGTTCTGGGCCTTCTGGCCCTGTATTTCTTTTGAATGATAGTGGGCTTCTACAATTTTTTAACCCGGGTTCGGAACGCAACCCAAACCCGACCTGGTTTTGACACGGTAGTTCCTCAACTCGAATCCAACACGATTCAACCCATAGGGTTCAAACCGGTTTGTCCCCTCCACACCCCAACCTGGGTGACCTGGTTTAAACCTGATTTTTGCTACTATTTTTGCCCTCTTGAAACCATTTTTGTTTTTTTCTTGAACAACCCGACTTGGGTTGAACCCGACCCGGTTGTAAAATAAAATCCGCTTTGTGCACCTCTGGTCATTAAAAGAGGGCTAGTGGTGTACAAGTCAGGTTCTAATCGGTTGAAAGCGGATTTGAAACCGGTTTAGGTTGGGTCATCAAAAGTCAAAAATGGTTTTATCGGGTTGAAATCGGTTTCACAAAGTTAAGAACCGACCTCTACTGGTTGGAACCGGGTCTAAGGAAACTAGTTTTAAAAAATGTTGGGTCGGGTTGTCGGTTTCAATTATCAAAATGGTTTTTTTTTTTTTTCCGTCTCTAAAAAAGGATTAAGTATGTCGGATATCTTTCCGCAAGCAGTATCTTCGTATACATAAAATACATATGCATCAAATATTATCACTATGCATGCTACTGCAAACTCTTATAGGAGATTTTGGAATTACTGTTTTCAACAAATCAAAAATTGGATGTTAGTAGTGATAATAATAGTGGAAGCATAACGGATGCTTGTTTATTTTTACTTTAAACTCCTTTCGCATCACAGATAGGGACTTCATTTCTTTTGAATTTATTCTCATCAGTATGTCACATTTAAGTATTAAATAATGATGGATAAACCAAAACAATCATGCTAAAAATAGGAAATGATCAATAGAATTAGAGATAATTGAAAGATGACATATATAGTTGAACACAGACCTCAAATTCTCAACTATGATTTGTTTGCCATTACCTGAAGTGATCTTATGGTGAGAGGGAAAGCTTAAGATTATAACAGTGCATACCACCAAAAACATTTTTTTTATGTATGTTGAAACATGTTTATATTATCTGATAATTAAATTTATTTAGTATTTTTACTAAAAACACTCACATTTTTAACAGTAGAAAACCCTCAAGTTTCGCCATTGATTTATTTTTGTGTAACTTTTTTATATGTTTTCAAAATATTTATATATTGATTACTTAATTTTAACGTTTAACTTAAAGTATAAGATAATTAAAAAAAAATCTCACAAAATAATAATCAAGTTTAATAATTGTTCTATACTTCTACTTAGACTATCCCCCTCGCGACGCCTGTGGCGGCCCGTCGCCGACGTGGACCGCGCCCGCCGGAAGGGCGGCGATGGGGGAGAGGAGATGGAGGTGGGGGATCCGTGAGAAAGGACGGATGAAGAAGAGGTGGTGGGCGGCCCCACCAGTATAAAATTATTTCTAAAATATAAATATAATGGTGGGTCCCACTATTATAAAATAATTTTAAATGATTTTAAATTAAATGTTTTAAAATCTTTTAATTAAAATAATAATTTAAGTATAATATTTTAATTAAAATGTGTTAATTAAATAAAATATTTTTAATTTTTTTATGTTTATAATACTAAACTAACTAATTAGAGTTTATTTTTTATTTTTTAAAATCTTTTTTGTTTTATTTATAACGGCTACTTTTTTGTTTTATTTATAACGGGTATTTTTTTTTGTTTTTTTTCATAATGGCTAGTTTTTTTGTTCTATTAATAATGGTTATTTTTTTTGTTTTATTCATAACAGCTAGTTTATCTATTATAAATATGTTTTATTCACTTGAGAGTTTTTCTCAAATCACACTTCATCTTCTTTCTAACATTTTAACTTTCTTCTAAACACAAATCAAAATTCAATTCTCAATGGATCCAAGAGCTCCATTCTCTTTCACACAAATGTTAAACGATGAAACCAATGAAGAATACCCATATTAGCAACCCGAGTTTTTCCAATATCAACACCCTGAGTTCTCCCAATTCCCACAACCCAGGGGATTCCCATATCTTCAACAATCTGGGGGATTCCCACATGTTCAACAACCTGGGGGATTCCCATATGTTTAACAACCTGGCTTCTCACAATTTCCACAACCCGAGGGATTCCCATATCTTTAACAATCTCAGTCTTCGTTGGAAGACTATCAACAATATCAATCATGGCTTAAACATAAAGAGCTTCAAAAAGTGCAACAATAACAATCATAATCACATAATGAACAACTAATTCTTTGAGACTATCAACAATATCAATCATGGCTTAAACATAAAGAGCTTCAATAAGAAAGCTATCCAACATTTCGACAAAAATATTAATAAATTCTTTGAGTTGGAAGAGAAGAAGATCCTTTTCATCGACACAAGTCATATGGATCCATTCCAGCGTACCGAACATGAATAATTGTGTAACGAGATAAGAGAGAAATATGGAATGCCTCGTCGCAACTAATTTTTTTAGTTTAATTTGTTGTTTCAGTTTATGTTGTGGTTTTAGTTTGATGTTGTTTTAGTTTAATTATCTACTTTTATGTAATTTTAGTAATTTAATGAATGTTTTTTTTCTAACGGCTAGTTTTTTTTGTCTTTGCTCTAACGGCTAGTTTTTTTTGTCTTTTTTCTAACGGCTAGTTTTGTTATTTGTATAAATACCACAACGTACACCATAATCACTACAACACTTCACCTATTTTCCATACGAATTCTGAAAATTAGCATCGATGATAATAGAGTACCCATGAATATTCCTCAAGTGCTCACACAAGAATTTCAAAATCTTATTTCCGATGATATCAAAGACCTTGCTAATCGGTTGTTTGAGCTTGACCAAGAAGAAGAGGGAAGTTCTTCTCGACAACGTAACAAGCGCAAAGAGATAGATAGAGGTCGTCAGGATGGAGACGCACGATTATGGAATGATTACTTTGCTCCAGAGCCGGTGTACGATGAGAGTTTCTTCATACGGCGGTTCAAGATGCGTATTGGTCTTTTTAATCGCATCGTCACAGATTTATCTGAACCAAGTAAATCTGAACACTGGAAATATTTTACGCAAAGATATGATGCTGTAGGTAGAAAGGGTCTATCACCAAGACAAAAATGCACAAGTGTCATTTGTCAATTGGCATATGGCACAACAGCTGACCAATGCGATGAATACTTACGCATTGGTGAAAGTACTGCTATGGAATGTCTACAAAAGTTTTCCAGGTCTATCGTGGAAATTTATTCATCTGTGTATTTAAGAAGACCAACCCAATATGACGTTGACCGGTTAGTAGCTAAACATGAAGCCCATCACGGGTTTCATGGAATGCTTGGAAGCATTGATTGTATGCACTGAAGTTGGAGAAACTGTCCAACTGCATGGAAAGGTCAATATACTCGTGGTGATCATGGGCATCCCACCATTATGCTAGAAGCAGTTGCATCACATGACCTCTGGATTTGGCATGCATTCTTTAGAGTAGCTAGATCAAACAATGATATCAATATGCTTAATCAATCACCAGTTTGCAATCAAATCTTAAAGGGGAATGCACCGCAATGTAATTCTACAGTGAATGAGCATAACTACACCATAGGGGTATTTATTTAAAATGGGCAACACTTGTAAAGAGTTTTACATATCCACCGGAGAATAATTCGAAAATGAAGTGGTACAAAAGGAGTCAAGAGTCTGCAAGAAAGGATGTAGAAAGAGCCTTCAGTGTTCTTCAAGCTAGGTGGGCAATGATACGATCCCCAGCAAGATCCTCAAATTTACCGGTATTAGGTGATATAATGCATGCATGTATTATATTACATAATATGATTGTAGAAGATGAAACGTTCCATAACTAATAGATCGCGTGAAGAGCAAGAACGAGTGCCAGAAAGTTACAATAACGGGGCACCACCATTATTTCAAACACACCTACAGAGATTTAGAAGCTTACGTAACCAGGATGCGCACCATGCATTGTGGAACGATCTAATAGAACATCTCTGGGAGAATAGGGGGATTACAGAGTAGTTTTATTATTGTTTTTATCTATTAATTTCGTATGGTCGTTTTTATTTTATTGTTTTACGTTGTTGTTTTTATATTATTTTAATGTAGTTGCGGTTTAATTTTATTATTTTCTTATTTAGAATTATTTAATTTAAGTATTTAACTTGATCATTTGATATTTAATTCCATTATTTATTTTAATTAAATATATTTACAATAATTTAAATATCTTTATTTAAAGAAAATAAAAAAAGAAAATGTAAGGTGGAAAAATAAAGCTGTTTGTGGGAATGATAGTGTTGGGGGTAAAAAGTGTTTGTGGGAAGAATGGGTGGAGGTGAGTGAACAGCTGATGTGGCATGCTGATTAGGACTGTTTGTAGGAATGATGAGCTGTAGCGTTATGAACAGTCTTAAGATTACTTGAAAAATAAGCATAGAAGGATAATCAACATAAACTTACGTAAACTAGACACCAAAGGGTATGTGACCTAAGCGATACTAAAGAATATAGAAAGATATATCTACTTAAAATATGATTAAAGGGTATGGACAACTTAATTTCCTTAATAAACAAACACGGACAAAAACTTTAGTTTGGTAAATGTTATGAACAGTTAATAAATAAGTTTATTTTTTTGATAAACGAACACGAACAAAGTTTTGTTTGTGTTTGTTTGGTTCGTTAGCAATGCTAACCATGTGTCCTTGGAGGCATTTGTAGCCAAATATAGGATTCTCAAAAACATTTTCAAACACTCCTTGTCCTTGTCATGGATAATACACATATACCTTTAGGGTTTCAAGAATGAGCATTATAGATGCTCTAATATAGGGGTGTCAATTGTATTGAATTGGTATGTTAACAAATTGTGGCTTGGCATGTTGGCATGTTAGCGGGTTGAATTGTTCAACTCGAACATGACCTATGTTTTCATTTGTGTCAAAATCATCAACGTTAATCCTTACACGCTTGAAATTGTGTAACTCGAACACGACCCGTTTAACACGTTTATCAAAGTATGTCAAACAGTTTTGTAAGTTGGCGGGTAATATAATAAACAGATTGTAAACGTGTTAATCACATTCATATCATGTTTCGAGTCGTATTGGAATTTATCACCCCCACTCTAATGTTCATATAAAGTAGAACGAGATCATTATAAAATATACAAACAAAAGGCTCACATTGTCAACAAACTAACTATATTATTGGGACAAGCTACAAAACTAATGAAGTTGAGTTCATACTATTAGATGTTCAAATCAACTAAACTTGCTACGTATGAGGTGATTCTAACGACGACGAGATAACATAAACCTATTTGTTTATTGTAAGAGTTAAACTTTCAACCATACTAAGAAGAATATTTTTGGTATCCTTATGATATAAGCCCTTTGGTTATAATTTTACAAACAACTAAATATATTATTGTGTTTAGTTATGTTTTTTAAAACATATTTAGCGATTCATATGTATATCTAAAGTCATGTTAAACGTATAGTCCTATTCATGTTATTGAAGGTTTAAATATTTAATCGTGTTAAACGTGTAATGATGTGTCAATCTTATTACCAAAGAATTTATATAATTGTGTTAAACGTATAGTGCTTCGTTGATCCTTCACTTGGTGTTTTTGTGTTTTCCCAATGATAATCCTACCGGTGCATGTAGAATATGCACGTGGAATTTGGTCACTAAGTGGACTAACCACATGTGGTTACGATACGATTATAATCTTAAAACGATAACAAGATTAGAATTTAGATAAACATTTCCAGATATAGATAAATGATACAAAAATCAAAGTGACTAATCAAGATGTATACCTTTGAATAATACGATAGGAACAACTTTATGTATTACATAATAGATGATTTTGACATACAACCTGAATATGATGTAATCTTCAGGAAAAGATGATTCAAGAAGAAAATAATATTTATGAAATATATATATATATATATATATATATATATATATATATATATATATATATATATATATATATATATATATATATATATATATATATAGGTTTATCTAAACCCCATTATTGATACACTTGGCTTATACACGTAACCAAGTGATTTGAAAACCATCATTTCATACACATGGAATAACATGAACCTATAAGCAAAAGACACAAGCAACCAACTAATTCTATAAATCAACTGTATCTGCACCTAAAAGACACTAGAAGAGTCTATACGACTATATCAGTGATAATAATATTAAGTCAACGAATGAAATCATACTACATCATTATTTTGTGTTAGAAGTAAATATAAATTATAGTTTATTTGAATACATACGTACATACTTACAGATAAATAAAAAATATAATTGTGAAAACTCTAAATGTCACGAGAGCTTGTGAGTTTCCAATCGAAATCACTATCTCTTTTGAAGGAATAGTATATTATTATTAAAATACAACATTGTTATGTTAATTTATATGTTTAAGTTTAGATGTAATCGTATATTATGAACATGTAGACATTTAGACATTTACACATGTGTATTGTGTAAGTTTTAAACATTAATACAAGTGTATTTTTTATAATATACTTGTTTTTATAATATACGAATATATGTAAATTTACATGCATAAATTCATATAACAATGCTATATTTATAATAATGACATTGGTGAATATTTAATGTCAACATGCTATTTGTCAACAAATTATTTTGGCTGGTCAAAAACGTCATATTCGCTTTAAGAATGTTAAGGTATTAAGGATCTAGGAACCACTAGATGAGGCCTGGTAGCAGGTCTAAAGGGCGTTGAGCGAAACTTCTGGCTAGGGTCGAGCTAAAATTTAGGCAGCAACTTTAGTTTCCGTATTAACTGATGTTCTATAGCAATTTGATGTTGTTTCCCATCAAGATAACTGCCGGTGGTTATACCGACAATGATTATACAATCCTGTAAACAAACAATGCTTAGTTGCACCAATTCAGCCTCTATACAAAAAAAGTCATTTTGGGCTGATTTGAAACATCATTTTTCATACGATATTATATTTACTACTAATATCACAAGAAGTTTACAAAATGTAGAATTTAAACACTCTACGGGCGGTAAGGGAAATACACTATTTACTATAGAGATGTAATAATTGTTATTGAACTGAATTCCTTTTTAACCGCCACCTATATAGGATTCGAACCTTCAATGAGATCGGTGCACGAGATCGTTAAACTTTATCTCTATTTCTTTGCTTTCGCTACTCGTCCAAAACTATTTGAAATAAGCCTTTGCTACTACAACACAAGCACATGTACGCACCCGTTGTTTTAAACTATTTTTTTTCTTAAACAGTAGATTATTTAATGTGTATAAAATGTGTTAATGTGTGTCAAAAATATGTTTATAAAACTGATGTTTAATATAGTATTTAATGTGTATGAAATAAAAGAATGTGATATAACGGCTAGCCATTTTTATAAAAACCACGTGGTGTTGGCGTTATTAAAAAGAATGTGGTGTTGCGTTATGCATAACTTTATAATCTAAATTTGCTGCTTTTCTTTGTCGCTAAACTACTATATTTTTATTCTTTTTGGAATGAGAGGTTACTGGTTAGTAGATTAATAATTATTCGTTCTTGCCACGAATTAAACCTATAACTTTTAAAAGAAAAAAATCTTCCCATCTCCCGTTTGAATCACTAGACCAAACGATCATTTACGCTAAATTACTACATTTGCAATGATTTTCAGTCGTTGCTAGTAGTTGTACCAACAAGTGTCGCTAAAACATAATTTTATTTACATTATGCAATACTAGGATGCAAACATAAAACTTGAAAGTTGAAACACATTCTTTACATGTGTATCACCTGTACAAACCAAAACAACCTTTGCAAGTCCCAGCTTACTCCGGCACCACTCTCCTCCGCACCACCGCCGGAAGTCCGCCACTCACCGTGGCGGTCAACCCCGGCGAAAACCGCAACGACTGGTTCGGATTCACCACTCTAACATCAAACCTCCGGACCACACACAATGCAACACTTTTCATCTCCACAAGGGACATCTCCTTACCCAAACACACCCTAACACCCCCTTGATACACGGGGTACTTATACGCGCTCTCGGGCTTAAACTCACCGTCTCGGATCCACCTCTCGGGCCTAAACTCCAACGAATCCGCGCCCCATATCCGCTCCATTCGCCCCATTGCATACGGGTGGTACGTAACCCGACTCCCCCGTTTCACAAAAGTTCCATCAGGCAACACATCATCCTGTACTGTGAATTTCGAATCAAATTGAACTGGCGGATAGAGCCGCATGCTCTCGTGCAATGCCGCGTGTAGGTAATGCAAATGCTGAAGGTCCGCGAACCCGGGTAGTGTCTCGGGCGACGACCCGATGACCCGATCCGATTCTTCCCGGATCTTTTTCGACACTTTTGGGTTTTGCGACAGTAGCAAGAAGAACGTCGTTAAAGCCGACGCCACCGTGTCCCTTCCCGCTAAAAGGAAGCTTATCACGATGTCGCGAAGATAATCATCGTCACTGATCGACCCCATGAATCTCGAAAGCAAATCGTTGTTCGAACCCAAACCCGACCCGAAACCCGAACCCGAATTTTTCGCTCTACGTTCTCGGATTACTTGACCCGCCATTTTTTTAACAATATTAATAGATGATTTGAGTTGTCTTTCGCTTCCAATGTTGAATAATTTTTTAATTCGCCATATTAACGGAGACGGGGCCATGCCCCGTTCGGCGCAGAGCCTCGAGCTCGAATCAAACGCTGATTCGAGCTCGGAAACGGGTAGCGAAGGTTTCAAGCTACCCGGGTCCAACCCGAAAGAAAATTTACAAATACTATCAAAAGAAAATCTCCGGAACACATCTTGCAGGTCTATAACACCGTCTTCTCCGGCGACCTTTCCGGCGACGGAGTTAAACAACGGGACGAGTCTCGATTCGATCTCATCGACGACGATATTCAAGGCGTGCGATCGAATCGACAAGCTCCCGAGCTCCAAACTGGCCAATTTGCGCTGAAACCTCCAGCAATTGCCGTCGACATTGAAGATCCCTCGACCAAGAAGATCACCAAGCAAGGCGGAGAACGATTTCCCTTTCGGGTAGTTTTCGAAGTTCGATTTGATCATGTATTCGACATTTTCGGGGTTAGCGGTGATGATGTTGTTGAGCACATGAACATGAATTGTTCCGGTGGGTGATTGCCGGAGGAGGTGGGTGTACCAATCGGAGATATTGATGAACTCCGGCGACCAACTCTGGTTGATGTAGGCGGTGCAGATGTCGCAATTACAGCAGGGGTTGAATCGGATGATGAAGAGTGATAAACTGAATAAAGAGAAGATGATGGTGAAGGTGAAGAAGATGAAGAAGATTGAAGCTTGAAGATCCATTGATGAAGATGATTATTGTTGAAGATGATGATTGTTGAAGATGATGATGGTGATGGAGGTGGAGATGTGTGTGTGGTTTTATAGTGGTGATGAGGGGAGTGAGAGTTTTGGGGTGGAATTGACAGATTGGTGAAAGTTGGCGGGCTGAAAGGGGAAATGAGTTAGGCATGTGTTTAATATTGGGGAACACGTGGCGAAACGGTGTGAAACGTCATGGCTTATTGCAATTTGCAGAAATATGGATTCCCACGTGCTTATTTTGTTTTACTGGTTTTTGACTTTGAATATATCCATGTTATCAAGTTGGTATTTGGAACACTTGTCGGCTTAATAATAATAATAATATTATTATTATTATTATTATTATTAATTTTGGGTTAATAGAGAAAACATTGAAGTTTTTCGTTGGTTGTTAAAGAAAAAGGAAAAAAATATTGAAGGAATTGCACTGGTATATGTGATAATTTTCCCCAAATGTAAATGTTACATTTTGTCTTCTCACTATTTGGTCAAGTATAATATTTGGTTCTTGGATAAATCATTTAAGTTTTTATTAAATGATTATACTGTTCTTACAATTAAAACCACAGAAAGCATTTAAAGATTTAAAGAAATATGATGCTAATTTTTTTGAAACTACAAATCTACTATATTCCTACACCAAATTACACCATTGTTTAGGTTTGAACCCAAAACTTCTCTCTAAAAGACAAAACCTTCACCAAGTGAGCTAGCTCCACGTTAACAAATATGATGCTATTAACATGATCTACTAATATCATACTCTATAATAAATTTTTAGTAATCAATCATTTATTTGCATTAAGTGCAACATCTTTTGATTGATGTATAATGATAGAAAAAATAAATTTTCTAACTTTTTGACAATGTATTCTTAGTTTTCAACTGTTTTGTAAAAATAAAAAATTACTTTACTTTTTTTTAACGGTAAATGTGTGACCATGTCTAGGAGTATAAGTGTTATCTTAATCTGACACGTTTATCTATTTTTCAACTGGGACCGTACCTCCAACCCTCTCAGGAGGATACCCATTGTTGAGAAAATCCGCTGGCTCAACTCTGAACATTTTGCTCAAAGTGAGACTTAAACCGATGACCTCGCAATATTTACATGTAATGGGTACATTATCTAAACAGTTGGGCTAAGAATCATTGGTAAACTTCATTTTACTTAATCTTAGATTATTACATGAGCATTTAATGCAACCCTTTTCAAAATATAATTTTAATGATTAAAAAATATGTTTTATTTATAAACAAAATAAATTTGAAAATACATTAACTTTTTTTATAATTGTAGCTGAAAATGTTTAAAATTAATTCTTACACTTTATTTCGATGACACTTCATTTCGGTGTGAAAGAAAAAAAGTGACGAAATTGATTTTCATGAACTCATCTATAACCATTACACATATTTACCTTTTTTTCTTTTCTAAAACCCTAAAGTATAATAAACAATAACGGTTATGTAAAAAAAATATTAATGCTTGACTTCTCTCCTTTTATTTTATTTTAATAATAAATGATAAAATGTATTAACCTGGTATACAAAAGATCATAAACATAACCCTCACTAGTACAAAAAATATCATTTAACTCATTTGACTTTTTAAGTGGTTACAAACGAAACCGCTACAAAAAAAAAAAAAAAAAAAAAAAAAAAAAAAAAAAGCTGCTCCAAATAATGTGTTTAGAAGTTTAACGACTTTATTTAATATCTACATTCAACAAGTTAAGATATCTTTTACATCATTTAGATTATGGCAATTCACGAACCGAAAAAAACCGAACGTCGGTTCGCTCGAACCCGGTTCGTTTACACACCGAGCGGCTCGGTTCGGTTCGAACTTACTAATTCGAGTGAAAAATACTCACTCGCACTCGGTTCGATTTATAACCGAGCGCTCGGTTTGGTTTGGTTTATAACCCAGCGCTCAGTTCTGCTCGGTTTGGTTCAGTTTATAACCGAGTGCTCGGTTCGCTCGCTTGAAGATGGCAAATCGATTGAAGATAATACGGTAAATCTAACCACGATAAGCGAATCGATTAAAAGAAGACAAAGGCGATGAGTGATGGAGACGGCGGTTAGGTGACTCGATCGGTCTCTTACTCAGCAATTATGGGAGCGGTGACGGTGTCGGCAATTTAGGAGAACCGGGAACAACTCAATAGCCGAGCAGGGAAGAAAAATTGTAAAGTGGTGAGTGGTTGTGTTAGTGTGTTTAGGGAGTTTATTAGTGTTGATGACGCTTTGATTTTTCGAGTTAAAAAATTAAAAAGAACAAAGATAAAATGGTGAATAATAAAAATGGGAACATGGTAAATAAATAAACTAACATATTACATATATATAATATATAAAAATTATAATTTAAAATAATTTGAGCGAAACCGAACGAGTTCATTGGCGGAGCATTAGGGGGGGGGGGCTATTTTTTTCGTCAGTATTATTAAATTTTAGTCCGATATTGTAAATTTTGGCCCGGTGATGTAAATTTTATATAAATATCGAGTTCGCCACCCCCCCCCCCCCCCCAAAATAAAAAATTTCACCCCAGCCCCCCGTACGAAATAGTTCAAGCTCCGCCACTGAGCGAGCTTACCTTTGCTAGTGCTCGGTTCATTTACAAACCGAACCGAGCCGCTCGGCTCATTTACAACCGAGCCAAAATCAAACGAACAACTTTTCGAGTTTTTTTCGAACTAGTCTCGAGCGTCGAGATATTTGAACAGCCACAGTTTAGACGTAAATGCCTTTATTTAAACCCACCACAACCCCTGGGTCTTATCATTTACGATAAACTATTAGGCTTTGATGTTCCATACCACATCCAAACAATGATTTTCTATATTTGAAAAGTTTTACTTTTAGACTTGAAATGAAAATACTCCAAGTGTATCCTATGATTTTTGTTTCTACTTATTGAAGGTTGAATGATGGATTACCAACAGACTATTTGTCGCAAAGAAACCTACGCATATAAACATCTAAACAGTCTAAGCGGAATTTTATCCTCAACATTAGCTATGGAGCATCGATCGAACATCCATCAATAGTCAGTTCCTCCAAAATAATAAAATTATCCCTCAAAACATTCTAGTGGTAATTTGTATGTATTAATCGTCTTTCCATGGGTAGCTATTTGTTGAAATCTTGAAATCAAAGCCTGAATAATATGATAGTCGTGTGATCACTTTCAGATCGAAATATTTGGTGGTTCATTCGAATATCTTAATCGGATACAATTCAGATATTGATCAAGATCAAAGTATGTATTTTCGTGTGTGTTTTTGAACCAAAAGAAGAAATTCGAGAGAATGACCAAAACATAAATCAATTCGATTTTTGGGGGGAATTAGAAAAACTGCCATTTGGTAGGTTTGATTTCAATTTAAATGACAAGGAAAAATATGTTTTTTACCGCTCGAATTTCACATGTGAAATTCTGGAAAATCAATTTGAAATGCATTTTTAATTAAGTCATTTTTTAATCAGCTCGATCCCAGTCAGAGGCTCTGCCCCTTGGATCCAGCCAGCCCTTAAGAAGATTTTCAATATCGAAAATCATAATAAACTCAAATAAGTGTGCATTTCGCATTTCCTAACTTGTTTGATGAATATTAATGGTCACATTGATCATTAGTAAATCTAATTATACTAAAATATTTAACACTATTCCTTTGATAATATACCAGTGCAATGATTTTTGTGGTGAATTCACAAATAATAGATCAAGTGATGGTTAATAGTTTAGTGATTATGTTGATGTGTCGGCGACCTACAATGGGTGACAATTGATGTTTTGTGTATGCAAAGATTGTGTGTGACTTTTTTTTTAACCAGTGTCACTCTAAAGGTATGAGAATTCATAAGGGCCTTTGTTATATCTATGAAATGTGATGAGATCATTTTCAAATTGAAATATATATCAATGGTACTCACAGAAACAGAAAACAATAATGCGTACGCCAGTTTGCTATGAAAAACGTACGAGAATTAGACCAAAGAACCTCCTTACATGGATAGGAAACCAAGACATCGGTTAACTTGAATCTCGATAGTTATTCATTGCATCGGTGGAAAAAAATCTCGGTTGAAACTCCACCAACAAACGTGGTTACTAGTGAAGACCAAGTAACCTACAAAAGAACAATTACCACAATTTGTAGTTGATATATAGATAATTACCATTTACCACTAGTTAATTACTTACATAACTGACTAAATATATAAAATTATTTTATCGACTTGTCATAAAAAGTAAAAAAACTAACGGCAGTCTCATATTATTAATCACTTGGCTTTATTAGATAATGAATCCCTACCTGAATCCAACCACCCTCAAACCCACGGCTCTAGGATAAAATGCAAGTTACAATTACATCAGTAACATCAATATATTAAAGACAAGTATAAAATAAAAAAGCTGGCAGTAACAACGGTTTGTACTATATATATAATTTTAGGTGAGAATCCTTTGTATTATACAGGTATAACACATAGGTAAACCTTTAGACTCGAACTAAAACAATGATGGTGTTAATATAAAATCATATACTATCGTAATGTTGAAAATTTGAAATTGATTTGTGACTTTACTAATTACTGTGCTTCTTTTTGTTAGAAATAGGACCGGACCGGGTAGAATCGGTTGGAAAGAAAGAAAGAAATGGTCAGGTATTGATAAGTAGGCTACAAATGAACTGAACGTTTAGCGAACAGTTCGTGAACCGTTCGGCGGGAAGTTCGTTTATGTTTGTTCGTTTAGTAAATGAACGAACATGAACAAGAAAATTACGTTCGTGTATTTAAACGAACGAATATGAACACAAGCCGCGTTCGTTCATTTACGTTCGTGAACATTTGATAATGTGTTCATTTATGTTCGTTAATGTCCGTTCGTGAACGCTCGATAATGTGTTCGTTAATGTGTTCGTTTATATTCTTACTTATTGTGTCAGTTATTTTATGACTATTATATCAAGTATTTTTTTTTATATTAATGTTAAGTACTTATTTATTTTTGATTGATTTTGTGTAATGTTTGTAATAAAAATGTAAATTTTATTCTAAAATAAATCTATAATCAATTGTATTCGTGTGTGTTCATAAGCTTATTTGTGTTTGTCATGTTCATGAACAATTGTTTGTGTTCATTTGCTTTTGTTTGTGTTCATTTGCTTCGGTAAGTGTTCGTGAACAAATCATGAACATGCCCATTTTATTAATAAACGAACACGAACAAAAAATCTCGTTCGTATTCATTCGGTTCGTTTACAACCCTATTGATAAGTATACAAATATTTGAACAATTACACGAGCTAGGTATAACAAAAATCATACAACCTAATTTTTGAACTATAATAAGCGATACATTTGAATAATTTAAATCTTAGGGTGGGAGTGGTGCCCACGTCACAGTACACTATAAACCTGTCAATTAAATTTTACCATGTCATATCACATCACACGCTCAAATTTGATGGCAATAATGTTCACATCATGCTACAATACACCACTACATCCCACACACACATAATTTTGAGTTGTGCCACGACAAGTAAATACTATGAAAGAAAGTGATGCGGTCTGAATGGGGGGCGGCGATGGTGCCAGGCAGCGTCGAGTCTTGGTGTGGCCTCACGACGCCTGTGCCCCGCGGCCCGCACAACCTTAATTGATTTGTTGACTTTCCTAAATATATAATATATAATTATTACATGTTATAAGACTAGGAGAATTATAAAGGAGCATAAATGAGAGGCAAAATAATAGCCGACCAAAAAGAGAAATGACACATTATGAACAAAATTATTCATTTATTATGATAAAAATTAGTTTCAGTTGCTATTTTAATATTCCTAACCTTATTCTTAAACAACAAATCTATGCCAATTATTACAAATCAACTTACAATAGGTGGTCTAGTATTAAAGAAAAAACTAGATGTAATTAGTGCATTAACCTTCTTTAGCGGCGAGTAATAATTACTTCATAATAAACAAATTAAACCGTATAAAACTAGATACAATGTACGATGTTTTATATCTTTTTAGCATTATTGTTTGTAACTTTGTATCATTGTTTTCTACAAAGTAGTATGAAGGTGGGGCACTATCAATCATTTGGTTGAGTGGTAGTCTCATGATTTTTTTTAGGGAAGGTTGTGAGTTGGAGTCCTACTAGCAACAAAATATTGTTGGTGGGCTGGGTTTTACCGCAGTGGGTCTTCGGGTGGCTGGTTTTCCCTGGAATTGGTGGTTGGTGGGCTTGGGCTACCCAGCGTTGTCTGTGATCGCGGACGTATAGGGTGCCTTTTCGCCATTGGGATACCCCGGGTAGCCGGGTTTTAATTAGTTGGCCGTTCAAAAAAAAAAATAATATGAAGGTGGGGCCAAATGACCCACCGATGGTCATGATAAAATTAACACTAGAGAGTAGAAGAGGATATATTTTTATTTAAAAAATAATAATAATTTTGTGTCGACATCGATGGTCAGTTGACGACAAAGTACTCCACTGTATCGCATGACCGCCGAAATGACTTACGGAACTTGTCGACGTGTTGTGTCATCTAGGGTCCACATATACGCTCATGCAACGTGTACATGCACTTAATATAAACAAAGATATACATCATATACTAAATATATATACACCAGTAATTATACCCGTGCGTTGTAGCGGCGTCGTATGCGACGTGATAATGTATAGACTGCTATTGTCTCGACTCATTTTCGAACTTAATTTACGTCGAAACATGAAGTTACTCGGATTTATATTGGTGAATGAAAACATATTATATTTGACCTCACTCGTTTTGAAACGTACACCAACTCAAAACGCACATAAAATTAACATGCAACCGCACATAAAAATTTGAACGTAATGTTTTATATATGACCCAACTCATTTTCGACAAAATTTACATCATAATGTTGACAAACTCGATTTACACCAACACATACATAAAAATAATAATGTAAGAAATTATATTCTTTTTAACTAAAAATGTACTAAGGGTAAACCCAAAGCTTTAGCAATCTGAAGGGGTTAAAGTAACATTTCTTAAAGTTTAATAAAAAAACTTAAGGAGTTATAAGTGATAATTCAAAAACTTGAAGGGGTTCAAGTTAATATGTAACTTTGGATTAATATATAAAAATAAAAAAGCCTATAGTTTAACAAAATAATCATTTTGCCATCAACACTCAATAGATTAAGTACTTCTATTTAGGGCTACAAACGAACCGAACGAACACGAACAAGGTTTTGTTCGTGTTCGTTCGTTAAGAAATAAACGTGTTCATGAACTGTTCACGAACACTTACCGAACGAGATTCTTTGTTCGTGTTCGTTCATTAAGAAAATGAACATGTTCATGAACTGTTCACGAACACTTACCGAACGCAAATGAACACAAACAAAAGCAAACGAACACAAACAACTGTTCATGAACATGACGAACACAAAAAAACTCATAAACACAAACGGATACAATTGATTATAAATTTATTTTAGAATAAAATTTACATTTTTATTACAATCATTACACAAAATTAATCAAAAATAAATAGTACTTAACATAAATATAAAAAAATACTTGATATAATAATCATAAAAATAAATAACAGAAAAATTAAGAATATAAATGAACACATTAACGAACATAAACGAACACATTATCGAACGTTCACGAACGGACATTAACGAACATAAACGAACACATTATCGAATGTTCACGAACATAAATGAACGAACGCAGCTTGTGTTCATGTTCGTTCGTTTAACTAAACAAACAAATTTTTCTTGTTCGTGTTCGTTCATTTACTAAACGAACTTCCCGCCGAACGGTTCACGAACTGTTCGCTGAACGTTCAGTTCGTTTGCAGCCCTGCTTGTATTTAATGCATTGAGTGTTTATAATTTTTAATGCATTACTAATGTGTGGAAAAGACATGTTTATTTCATAACTAAAGATATGTTGAGAACGATTGTGCAGACAATTATTCTCATGTTTTGTTAGTGTTTTTGGAAGAAACAAAATGATATTATCTTCAACAAGAAAAGACCCTAGGTGGGGAGGGTCCTTAAAGAAATCAAGGATTATAATAGGGTTTTAAATAGAACAAAAGTTTTCAAATGTAAACTTGGAAGGGTGATGTAATTTCAAAATGTAACCTTGCTGTAAATTGGGGTTTTGGCAATGTAATTCCTTGCTCTTTGCTTCGGTTTTCTTTATTGAAATGAATTTGTTGTTAAAAAGGAAAGAAAAACTTAACCCTCCTATTTTCTCTAAAATGCATTATAGCGTTTTCATTATATAAAAGAAAACACCTCCAATATATACGTATGCATGTTTATAATAAATTCTTATAATAATTCATTATTCTAACTTTTTACATTTTTGTTATTTTTATCTCTCTTTCTTTATATAATAATTCGTGTTTGATGTCCCCGTTGTGCGATAGGACATGAGGATAAATGCTCTGCTTTAATTATAAATAAGCAGATGGTTTATTGAAAAGTAACAAAAAGAAATTAAAGTAAACGGAATAAAAACCAAAAAAACAAAAAAAAATAAAATGAGAAAAAGAAACGAAGGAGGAGGGAGCAATGGCTAGAAACCCGGAATAAAAACGAGGGGGAGTCCGGGGGGGGGGGGGGGAGCGGTTTTGTCTTTGCATCTGACCAATGAGTCAAATAAGGTATGTAGAAAAAAAATAAATGTTGGTTCAATCACAACATTTTATGTGTTATGTGACAAAACCATCCAAAGAGACCTATCACGAATAAATAGTGTTCGCCTTTCAAATTATATTAGTATAATAATTATTGTAGGTGCATATTTATTAAAATCATGAAAATGATAATTTTATATTTTAGTTTATCAGCTGACCAACGTGGCCAACTTTTAAGAAACAAAATAAACTTGTCACATAAAAGATCCACGTAAATAAAGGAAAAGGTAAAAGAAGTTTGTTAATTTATAACATTTAAAGGTATTTCTAATAATACACAAACATAATTAGGTGCGTGGCATATTTTCTAATTTTAAGTACTTGAGAAGCAAAAGCTTACCTAACAAATTAAGAATCGAATATATAAATGTAGAGAGACATCTAATACACAAACAAATTTAAGTAAAGAATTATGAAATTGTATAAACAATAATACTTGTTCTTTTAAGTTTATTATATAAGACATTTATGTAACCATAACCCATCTATCTTTCTTATCGTATCTTTGAGGAATCATCTACAAATGCATGTATGCTTTTTATTTAAAATTGATTATATAATAAAGAGTGAATTTTACGGTTGGTTCGTGTTGATTCGCCTTAATCTTTGATTTCGTCCTTTATTTTTTATAAGTTATAGATATGATCATAAATCTTCAATTTCTCCTTTTCTTTTGGCCCAATACCAAAACTTTTATTAAATTTAAATGTAAAAAAAAAAAAATTAAAGATTCGAGATTGTATTTACAATTTTTAAAGATCAATGATCAAATTTAAAATTAAGATAAAACCACATAGGTACTAAAAAAGTAACTCAGGAAGACACTTGCATATTTTTAGGCCCCTTAAGTTTATTTTCCCCGCCTCTCTCTTCTATTAAATATTAAATAATTTTAATTCTTTTTTAGATTAATTTTTTAATAAATTAAGAAAGATGTCTTTTTATTAATGTTATTTCTAGAAAATAATTTTTATACAATTAAATTTTTTTTTCTAAAACATCTAAATTTTTTTAAAATAAAATATTATAAAATTGGTATTTTTAAAAATTAAATTTTTTATAAACTAAAAATAATTAAAATTAGGAGTTATAATAAAAGAAAATTAAAAATAACATTTTTAATATGTTTATTTTGAAAAAAATGTTTAACTTTTTTTTGAAAAGAAAGTTTAAAAACAAAAGTTTAAAAATTGATATTATTATTTTATTACTTATAGTTATTACTCATATGTAATTTTAATCATATCTTATTTTAGATTATCATTTTATACTTCATAAAATTTTATTATATTTAATATTTTATTTTTTCAACCTATATAATACATGGGTTTACTAAAGTTAGTATTAAATAAATAATAATCAACAACTAATCAGAGATATTATAAACATTTATAGCCCGATCCAACCCGATTGAATATTATATCTCTATATTTGATTACAGGGTCAAAATAATTCGAAATTGATATAATTATTGCACATAACTTTTCAGTGTATATTATTCAAATCTTAATTTCTTCATACTAATATCAACGCACCCACTCAATATTTAACTCATGATTTGATCTGTCAAAAGTATTCCTTTTAAGTCTAAAAGAAGGCAATTTTCTTTGACTGTATATTTCGCTATGATAATAAACAAAAGTTAAGGTCAATCTCTGTCAAGTGTCGATTTATACTTGAAAGAGTCTATTTTTACGCATGATCAGCTTTATATCATCTTGTCACAAGTTAAGAGTAAAGATGGATTGAAGATTTTAGCTTTAGATAATAAGTGTAAACCTACTAATGTTACTACAAATGTAGTTTACAATGATGTTTTTGCTCATTTGTGACCTTATAATCAAAAGTTGTTATGCCTTATTTAATATATAACACACTTGATTTTATTTTTTTATGTTATTTAATAATTAACTCTTCACACTTCCGTGTAATACACGGGTAACTAAAGCTAGTAAAATCTATATATTATAATAAAAGAAGGTTTTAGTTAGACACTTGACATAGTTCTAAAGCTTTTAATTCTAATTTTCCCACATATCTCTCCTATTAAATAATTACATTAATTATAATGATATTATTTAATTCTTTTTTAAATTAAATATTGTTTTTTAATAATCTAAGAAAGACTTCTTTTTATAAATGTAATTTCTAAGAAAACATTTGTTAAGATTAGAAATTTTTCTAAAACATCAAAACTTTTAAAAATTGTGAAATAATTAAAAATTAGTGTTTTTAAATTATAAAATTTTTATAAACTAAAATAACTAAAATTCAATGAGGTTTTTTTAGAAATGACACTTTTTATAATGGTTTTTTGGAACAAACTGTTTGAAATTTTTCAAAAAAAACAAAGAAATAATTTTATTACTTATAATTATTACTTATAAGTAATTTCAATCGCATCCTATATCAAAATATAATTTTATAATTAATAATTTTCTCTATTAATTATTTAATATTTATTTATTAAACCCGTGTAATACACGGGGTACTAACCTAGTATCTAAATATCTACACACTTAAAAAAGAAATAGTTTCATATTTTTCTCTAAGTTTATGTCTAGATTTTGTTAAATATATACACATATTGCTATTTCAAATGAAACAAATATTATACTAATATCCCATTTTGAGTTTCCATACATTCACCTTCAGCATCCCTACGATAAGTTCGCATTGAATATTTTTCGTCAACGCTTATCCATCTCTTTTACAACACGTGTTTTTCTTAAACTTTTGTGAAGCGTCACTCAAGCCACACTTTCAGGAACTCCGATAATTATATATCTTTTTATCGTTGTTTTCATTAAACATTATATATTTATATTCATCGTCTATTGTGCAGTGAGAGGTCAAAGAGTGTGAGAGATGGCGGCTAATTAGAAAAAAATGTTTGTTTATTATGCTTAAATAATAAACATTAAATTTCATTAGACGTGCAAAT
Organism: Flaveria sonorensis; assembly: GCA_025506505.1. Taxonomy (NCBI): domain Eukaryota; kingdom Viridiplantae; phylum Streptophyta; class Magnoliopsida; order Asterales; family Asteraceae; genus Flaveria; species Flaveria sonorensis. Next base: position 44,568,403 of record CM046431.1, on the reverse strand, counting down.
GAATCAAACCATTTACTATAGGTTTTGTTTAAATCTATTCATTTATTAAACACTTAATAAAGAAAACATGTTGTATGAACACATGTTTGCTTCTTTACATTTATGTTAATAAACATAAACGTGTTTATAAATTCATCCATTAGTTTTATTAATAGTAATGTGCAATGCATATGAGCTGAGAATTGTTTATTTCGTTGACCCTTACCAATAAAAGACCACCGCTGCCTCTATCCGATCACCAACCTTTCTCCGTACGTAGCTCTTTATTGAAACCACCCCCCCCCCCCCCCCCAATCTTTCAAATTTGTTCTTTAAAGCAATGGACACAGAACATTGAGGTTTTGTAGTGGTACCCAAATTGGAACCCATTGGATGTATTTAGGATGCGACAAAGTGAGTTAGAGGTTGGAGGTTTGGTATAGTAAGTAGTGCTGTGAACAAGAAGGAAGAGAGGGGACCGATGATCCTTAAGAGTCTATAGTTGCTTAATTTATTGAACAAACAAGCATTCTAACGGAACCAAAATGAATGGGGTTTGAGAGTCTAAAAGTTTCTTGTAGTAATGGGTGGGAACACTAGTTAGACTAGTTGGTTGCATTATTGTTTGTGAATTTGTGAATTATTGACTTATCTTTTGGTTTACATAGGATATAAGGAAAGACTGGATTTATAAACCATATTCCCCTCAAAATGAAAACATAATGAATACATACGTACGTGTAAAAAAGAGGTGGGCGCTTTTATTCTTCTAACAAGTAGTTAAATAAGGGGTAAAAGAAAAAGGATTGTGTTTATATGCCTTAAATGTAACTCAACTTAACGGTTAAGTTGTAACATTTACTCATCAAAAGGACAAGATGTGTTTGCAAACTTACAAATTTTGACTTTAAAGTGAAAAATGGGTAAATCAAAATTTTCACATATTGTAACTTACCAAAGTTGAAGCTTTATATGGTAACCTATTCACGATGAACCTAATTTGAACAATCTTTAATTGCTTTTTTTTGGAAAGCCTTTATACTACTATATGTTTGGGGGCTCGATACAATTTGGTAGGATATAAGAATAAAAACAATGAGAGAGAAAACTAGAAGGTTGGTATACAAAATTAATAAAAATCAAATTGCACAATATAATATCTAATTTGTTGAAACAAACCTAATGACAAAACAATATGAGCAAGACATGTAAGGAGATATGTTTAAATCATTAATCAGTGTGTTTAATAATAAGATACAAAAGAGTGTCTACCTATTTATAACATAACTCTAGCAATCCTTTAGATAATATGATGATCTATAGTTCAAATATATAATGTCTATGTATACATTTTTTAAAAACCACAATTTTAATATTTATAACATAATAGTATTATTTATTATTAAAAGCAACTTTTTATAATAATAATATAGAAGTTGTAAGTACAATCCTTAATACAATTTGCTTCAAATAATTTTTTTTTTCCTTTTTTAAGTGCTACATATTTTATTTTAATTTTTTAATCATGTAATTATTTTTAAACATATTTTATTTTTCTCTTATAATTTATAATACACGGTTTTTATAAAATTCTGAATGTATTTTGTTTTTCTTTTATAATTAATATAAGTTCGTTTCCTTCATACCTACACTTTTATAGGAGTTGCCAGAGGTTCGAGTCACTCATCAAAAGTTGTTAATACAACTTCAACGTTTATTTATTTATTCTTTTATAAAATCTCATATTCATTTTCATCAATTACTAAAATTAAATTAAATTTAAATTTGAAAATTTAAAAGAAATTATATTAATTAAAAAATAAAATAAAATGAAATGAAATTTAAATTTGAAAACCCTTGACCCTGGTTTTCCAAAAGAAGTGACATGCGCCAATAGTTATTTAAATACCACTATATATATAGATACACACCAAAAGAAGGTGCTCGATCTGCTGTCATTGAACACGAGTTTTAATTTTTGTATGAAAAGCATATATGGCCCATGCATGACGACTATATATATATATGTGTTGTCGACTACTACTGCAAAGTACAGTTGTGTCGACTTCACATGTCCAAATCTGTGACCAGTACATCACATATGACATGCAACAAGTTTCGATAATAAGTTTGGTCAATGTAGGTAACATCATACAGTTTCTTCTTTAATTCTTTTTTCACATTTTAGTCATGTGTTATAATAATAACAACTGGTTTTCCCATCCGCCTACGCGTTGATAGTTTTGTTGTTTTTCATATGGATCTGGTTTATCGTTGATAACAGAAGAAAAACGAATACCGACACGCGTTTGATAATATAGTGGGTGTTTGGGAGTGTTTTTTTTTATCAATTTTTAACTTTTTAACTTTTAAAAAGTTAAAAAGTCATTTTATAATGTTTGACAATGTGATGGTTGTGAGGGAAATAAGTTAATAAGTCAGTCCATACTAACTTATTAACTTATTGGAAAAGTTAATAAGTCAATAAGTTGTTTTGAGAAGCAATCTCAAACACTCCCATAATATTAGGTAATGATGTAACATTTCACATCAGTTGAAAAGGGTAATGGAAGCTTTCTTATATGAAACTGGATACCTTCTCTATCAGACGCGTTTTATAACCGTGATGGGTGGGCACCTGATGGTGTGTTGCTGCTAAAACAGATAATATCTGGTACGGTACTTGAGATGATACAATTGAAGATCTTCGTTTATAATCAGTTCGGTTCGTCTAGGTACTACAATGGTATTTTCACTCGCTATAGCCTACGGTATTAATAAATATTTGATTTTGAATACAACTCCGTTTAAAAAATATATATTTGAACTAGGGAAAAAAGCTAACGATAACCATGCATCCCGTTTTAAAAAAAGTAAAGAAAAAAAAGTTATTCCCGTGCGCTACACGGTGGAAATTTGATCGTTTTTTTCCGCACTAGGTAGCGTGAGTTTGGTCTTTATCATCTCGGCTTCCTGAAAACCATAAAGTGCATACCGAAACTAGTTCTCAATAAAAGCAATACCGACAACATTTTTTCATCTCATAATTAGTTTGTTGCGTCATGGTACCGCAAAGATAACTGCAATCGCTATAACATACAATATAAACTATACTCGATCATGTTTGCAGCTCTATTTTCATATATATATATATATATATATATATATATATATATATATATATATATATATATGAAAATAGAGCTGCAAATGATCGAGTATAGTTTATATTATATGCTATATATATATATATATATATATATATATATATATATATATATATATATATATATATATATATATATATATCAGAATGTTAAAAAAATAAAGCAACCGCGCATTCTGTTCTTTTTTACTAAGGAACGAAAGTTAAATCCCGCGTCGCTTGACATGAGTTTGTCGTCTTTCCGCCGCGCTATGTGGAATGACTTTAGTTGTCATCTTCTCGGCTCATCGGAAACCAATAAACCGACTATCAAAACCGGTTCTAAGAATACCAGTGCATAATGACAACTTTGTTTTTTGCTTATAATCGATTAGGTTCGTCACAATACTACAATTAGAACTGTACTCAATAGAGTCTATGATACCAAAAATATTACTTTTTTTTACATATAAATTTTCAATAGAGCTTTTATGTTCTCCTTTTATTTTTGTACCGATAGAACGTGTCTAACGCAAGACCTAGAAGTTGAGGACGTGTAAGCATATCCACATCAAGTTTAATTTTGTTTTATTGTTGATTCGTCCATTGAATAAAGTAAAAGACAAACAGACAGAGATAAAATAAACTTTAAATATAAAGAAAGCTAACGTTTCACAGTGGGATAAAGTTCATAGACAAAAGCGTATGAGCTAACGTCGATACTTTTGAAAAATCAAATAAGTAAAAAATTATAAAACTAAGCAACTTTATATATATATATATATATATATATATATATATATATATATATATATATATATATATATATATGTGTATGTGTGTGTGTGTGTGTGTGTGTGTGTGTGTGTGTGTGTGTGTGTGACACCTTACATAAAACTCATATCGGTCGTGGACAGGAGAATTTTTTGTTCAAAATGAATGTCTGGTTTCTAATATCACCAACGCATTTTTGGCGCATTGGCTGTGCATGAGAGGAGAACTCAACAGTTAAGCGTGCTCAGGTGACAGCAATCCAGGGATGGGTGACCTCCCTGGAAAGTTTTAACCCGGGCAACCAAAAGCAAACCCTTGAGCTCCTTGTGGGCGAAGCGGACAATATTGATGTTATGAGAGGCTGGGTGTTCCAGAATGGTATCAGAGCCACTCATGTATTGTTTGGGATGTGGGACATACCTCACCGGGGATAGTTAGTTCTCGGGCTCATCGAGGACGATGAGTCCAAAGGGGGGGGGGGGGTGATTGTGACACCCTACATAATCCCACATCGACTATGGACATGAGAGTTTCCGGGTTCATAAGGAATGTTTGGTCTCTAATATCATCAACGCGTTTTGGGCGTATTGGCTGCGGATGAGATGAGAACTTCACAGTTAAGCGTGCTCAGGTGGCAGCAATCCAGGGATGGATGACCTCCCTAGAAAGTTTTCACCTGGGCAACAAAAACAAATCAGTGAGCTCCTCATGAGGAAAGCGGGTGTTACAATATACACACACACACACACACACATATATATATATATATATATATATATATATATATATGTATATATATATATATATACATATATATATATATATACATATATATATATATAAATGTATATATATATATGTATGTATATATGTATATATATATATATACATATATACATACATATATATGTATATACCTATAATATATATATACATATATACATACATATATATGTATATACATATAATATATATATATAGATATATATATACATATGTATATATATATATGTATATATATATATGTATATATATATACGTATATATATACATATGTATATATATATATACGTATATATATACATATGTATATATATATATACGTATATATATATAACGTATATGTATATATACGTATATGTATATATACGTATATATATATACGTATATGTATATATACGTATATGTATATATACGTATATGTATATATACGTATATGTATATATACGTATATGTATATATACGTATATGTATATATACGTATATGTATATATACGTATATGTATATATACGTATATGTATATATACGTATATATATATACGTATATATATATATATATGTATATATATATATGTATATGTATATATATGTATATATATATATACACGTATATATATGTATATATATTATTTTATTTGTTTCTATGGAGTATATTACTTCTTATTGAACCATGTTACGATCCATAGTTGAACACAACTTAGTTCGTTATTGAACTGGTTCCGGTATGATGTAACAAAACAATAGTTGTGTTTTACATCGATTGAATACCATAAAACGAATGCTCGTACAGGTTCCAATAATAACGACGATGGCAATAATGTTGTTTGGTTGGTACGGTTTCGTTTGTCAAGATACTAATATGTCAACTACACTTGATACAACTTACAATACCAAAAAATAACCATATCTTTAATACAACTATATTTTTAATAAAAAAATTGTCAGCCATCTATAAAAAGTTACGCATAGTTGCATATTCAGTTATTTTTAAAACATTAACGAGTGAAAGTTATCGAAAAAACTCAAATCCGTCGGAAATTAAGGGTAGGAATTGAAAATTAAAAAAAGTTGGTGTGTTGAAGAGTTGTTTATAAATTGTATAACTTTAATGGTAAAACTATATAATCTCAAAACTTAATTGTAGTTTTATGTTGTGTTTTAATACACACAAATGAAGAAAAAACAAATTCATAAAGCATATATTATATATAGTATTAGGGTGGGAATTAACATTTTTATTATATATATACATATATATATATATATATATATATATATATGTGTGTGTGTGTGTGTGTGTGTGTGTGTGTGTGTAATAGGAGGAGGAAGAAGATAGTGTTTATAAATAGTACCTTATAGTAGTTGTTAATACAAAAAAGTTTTAAAGTATAATAAATATGGCTTAGATCATACTTATTGTAATGGAGTGGCCTCTCGTGCCCCTTTGTTTTGATTGCCAAACTAGAAGATTTCAGGTCTTACCATAGTAGCTAGAATAAAAAAAATCATATTCGTCTCAACGTTGATAACACATTTTCTTTTTTGGTAACTCTAATATTTTAAATACAAATATCAATTCAAGCACAAGTTTTAGAGCTTTTCTTTTCTTCTTCTTTTCTAAAACATGTGTGAAATTACTAATCATGTGGATTGAATAACTTCATCCATAGCAATTTACTGAAGGCTTCCTCTTTTTAATGTTTCTATCTTTAGACCGTTTTCTTATCATTGATTCCATATTTCTTTAGAAGTAGGTGAAACTATCTTTGATATTTCATCAATTCTCTTTAGAAAATAATTGCATCTTTAATTTATTTCCAAATGTTTGATTCTTTGATGTTTAACTGTTTATGTATGTTTATCTTCTCTTCTAACAATAAACACTTTCTTCTTCTAATGATGGTGATCTAACCATAGTACATCTATGTACATAACTTGTTTAAGCCATGAATCTAACTTCAAGAATTTTGAAAAACTATCTTAACAAGAATATATAGAAAACACCATTTTTGCATAAAGATTTATCCAAAATTAGAACAACTTGCTCACTTACCAATAATAAGAGTCTACATGTCATGTGAATATGCCCATTTTAGTTGTAACCGTTTCTTTCTTAAACTCAAATTTTAGATATTTTAATGTGATTGGTTTGACTAATGATCAATATGATTATAATATCCATCAAACAAGTCAAATGTGTGAAGTGCATGCTTGTTTGAGTTTATTATAATCTTAGATATCGAAAACCTCCTTAAGGACGAAGTCCCTAAATAATAGGGGTTTCAAGGGGGCAACACACCCTTGGTGGGGGTAGGGGCAGGCCCTTGGTAGCAGGGTCCAAGGGGCAGAGCCCCTGGTTGGGATCGAGCTGCCAGATCAGCTTGAAAAATTTTTATTTTGATAAAAATGATTTATTAAAAAATACATTTAAATTGTTTTTCCAGAATTTCACATGTGAAATTCGAGTGAAAAAGACACAATTTTAATCATTTTGAATTGGAAATAATAACTGCCAAACAGTAGTTTTCACCCCTCACTGGAAGCGAATTGTTTTCAAGAATTTTGGTCACTCTCGAATTTCCTTCTGGTTCACAAAACACATAAAATTCATTTTGATCTTAATTAACATCTGAGTTCTATCCGATTGAAAAATTCAAATGAACCACCGAATAATTTTGATCTGAAAGATTTGATTTCAAGTTTTCTACACCAAATTCATAAGTTATGAACAACAAATGCGTGTAAAGAAAATATCATCACACAAACATGTATATGTACACCGGGTGGATTTTAACAAATCCATCTTTCATTTAGTACTCGATTTCATCCAAGAGTTATTATTCGCTATCTTCTTTCAAAAACTTGTAGATTTCACATAAAACTTGTATTTTAAAAAGAATTGTAATTTTACAAGCTTAGAAATCAATATATACTTCTACCTTTTTAAGTATCTTGATTAGGTGGTAATTTTCAACGAGTGACATATCTAAACTACTATCTTCTTTTCTGATCTCTAGATCTTTGGGACTAATATTGGTAGCGAAACATAGATGGCGTTTGAAGGTGGTGTTTGTGAGGAGGCATCGATAATGCAACTGGCAGAGGTGAGTGGTCTTAGGAAGGCAAAGAGTATGTTATTATTAGAGGTGGCGAGAACAACGGTTGTAGGGGATGATTTTTTTTAAAAATTCAATGTCACATGAACAAAGAAAATACATATAGGTGTTATTTGTAGGCCGCGTTAACAAAAGTATGCTGGATTAAACTTTGTGTATCATAATAATAATAATAATAAACTTATAAATATTTCATATTAAGACTAAAAAATAATGTCTGTATAATCACTTGATCGACTCGCAATAATTTTATCGTTTTCTTGTTTAAATACGTGGTGGTGGTAGACATTTTGTAATCTGGAATCTGGATAGGGGATATTTTATAAGAGCATTCACAGTAGGTGTCATATTTTAATGTGAGTGTGTGTCCTATAATATGAGGGATGGTTGTGAGTGGTTGTGAGTGAATGTGAGAGAATATTTATGGGGATTGTACCATTATTCATCATATTTGGGAAAACACGGTACAATCATCATAAATTTTTTAATATTTTTAAAAGTGGTTGTGACTGAATGTGGGAGAAAAGATAATAATAAAGACATAAAAAAGTCTTACTTAATTGGAAAAGATAGTAAAATAAGTGTTTTTGATATAGAAACATGTTCAAATACAAACTGTATTTTTGCTACAAAGTGTGAGAAGACACAATGAGTCAAAAAAAGTCACAAAAAAATTACATCTCACAATCTAAATCGAATTTCAAAAAAGTAATTCCGACTTTTGTTCCCCTAGCCGTCCTCACTAAGAAAAAAATAAACGAAAAATAAAAAAAATTAACGTTTTTTTATTGTGTCATTTATGAAAGATACAATGACGTCATTGTGTCATTATGAAAAACACAATGTCATAAAAAGCACAATGAATTTTTTTTATTTTTTTCTAAAAGAGGACAACGAGAGAAACAGAGACTTCGAAGTATTTTTTTGAAATTCGATTTAGATTATGAGATATAATTTTTTTGTGATTTTTTAGTCTCATTGTGTCTTCTCACACTTTGTAGCAAAAATACATTTTGTAAAATAAAATCACTCTTTGATAAAAATATGAGGATGGTGATGGGGAAGGTAGTATGAATGCTTTAAGATTTTTAGTGGGATTCAACCCATTGTGCCACGTTATACCCTTGTACACATCAAACTTAAAACTTGTTAATATGATAACAAAATTTTATTAAAGTTGAAGTAGTGGAACTCTTATTGAAGTCAAATATTCAAGTATCGTATGCGACTAATTTGTGTAATTTATTTTGGTATAGAGTAGATGAAGTAAGATATATAATGTATTATGCTTGCATATCCATCATTTGACTCTCCAATAATTATATATCTGATTTGTCTAATGGACGAATATGCAAGCATACGTTTCATGCTTGTTTGAGTAACAGCAATGAGATTATTCAATGTCATATTAAGAATAACTGGGATTTTTAGAAAAAGATGTCATTCGTTTGATGAGAAATAAAAAAAAAATATCAAAAATTCAAGTGGCAAAAGTTGAAGCAGCCCAGTTAAAAAAGTCTATATCATTCTTTGTCAAGCTCAACACAAAATACTATCAACGCTTAAGGCATAGAGTTGTTTCTTTAATCATGTGAAGTTTATAATTTCGATTTAAGTTATGTAAAACTGAAAAAAATTAAGTATGTATTAACATTTAATAAAATATTAGAACATTCCAAGTGTTTATGGTTTCTTATGGGCTTGAAATTATATTGCTTTTTGATTATTCTTTCATAAACTAAAACGTTGTTTTTTTATTTATTGTTCTTTAAAGCGATAAAATTATCACAACAATTACCAAACTAATCACAATCTTGTGGTTAATATCATGAGAAAAATGAAAGACCGGAACTAAGTTAACTAACTACTTTCCAAATGTATAAATTTTTGCGTTTTACCATCAAGTTTAATAGAATTATCGGGCAAATTTCCTCACATCCCTTACTTCATCCTCATTTATTTTTTTTTTCACATAAATTCAAACATCTATATGGACATTAAAATTAAAAAAATTATATATTATATACACCACTATGTTTTAAACTACAGTTTGTGAATAGGTGATTGTCATTTACAATCATAGTAAACTAGACCTCAAAATATACATGATGTATGAATCTGAAATACCTATAAAAATAATTTTACTATCTTATTTTTATGATTTTAAGATTTAACCCTTATAGAAGCTTGAAAGTTTCATGTAATTGTGCAAGAAATTAAACGATATTTATAATTTATTTAGTTAGTGGCAAACAAGACTTAGTATATAACTAATACATTGATTAATTCGAAGACTAAACTCCCTAAATTGTTATTATATTCTATCAAAAATTATGGATATAGCACTTCTTGAAATTACATACAGAAGTGATATTAACTTTGACCGATTACTTATACTTTTTAAACGTTTGTTCAAGTGAATGATTAAAATATCGTTGTTTTCTTCACTTATAAATCTAGTCATGAATATTAATTTACTTTTAGACTAAATTTATATAAAAATCAAGGGGTAGAGTTATAATAAAAAGGTATTTAATCTAAAAAGCCTAAAACATATTATGTGCTTGACAAGTGTTCTTTTATTATTTTAAAAAGAAATGTATTAGGTTATTGTGTCAAATACGTTAGCTCATTCTGTCTTATACGTTCATTGGGTCAAATAATAGTTCATTGTGTTATATATTTTAAATTATCTATCTACTGTAATAGAAAGTCTTTTTTGATCACGTGTCAATTTTGCATGAGCCGTTTCTATAATTTTCACATGTGTCATTACGCTCCTACTTTGTTTTACTCCCCTGTACACGTGTCTACCTCTAACAACATTCTAATTACTTAACCCCTTTGTTTCACGCAATCACATACCGGAATTTCGCACACCCATTCCAAACCCTAATCCTTTTGATTATGTTATCTTGACCACTGTTAGTTTGAAAAATACATTGGTGAAATAACATCTGTCACACCCCGACCTACGGCGAAATCATCGGGGCGGACGAGTGTAAATCGATTGCTCATAGCACATGGTAGTAATTTCGTTGAAATAATATTAAATGTCATTTTAATTAAATAATACTTATCAAATAATACATTACTATCAAATAATAATTCAAACAAACATAATAAAATCTTTTATTAATCTAGGTCCAAGTCCTATATGAGCATGAATGAGTCCTTTAAACTGCATCCTGAAATCATGTGAAAAAGTAACGGGTCAACTAACGAATTAGCCAGTGAGTAAACATATGTTTGAATACATATATAGATTGATTAAATAGATTGAAAATAATTCAATTCACATGATAATGTCAAGACTTATAATGCAATAATGTAACATAAAAGACAAAGCAACACAATCAAAACTAATGACTGAATTGACTCGGTCCGCAGACAAAGCATTATATACTGAATGATTCCGGTTCCAATCACCACGTGACTAAACAAATGGGATGGGTTTGTCAAAGCAATAGATCTATTATTGTTACCGTGATTGCATGAATTAATTTTTTGTGTTATCATCAAGTTTATCTAACTATGATCACATAATTGCAAGTAATAACATAGCATGTCTTGAATTAAATTTAGAATGAAATAGAATAATAATGAATATCAATGATTAAATATTGAATCAAATGATTTCCCCAAAATATAAAATACATAAAAAAGACAATGAATACTCAGATTGATTATAGGATGTAAATGATTTGATTTCTAAAATGCGTAAATAGACACCAAAGTTTCCTCACGGTTTTAATCTAAGGAAAGGTGTTGGTGATTAGAATAATGATATGATTAAATAACTAGTTTTGAATTAGGGTTTCAATTTGGGATTTGGGTTTAATTTGGAATTAGTTTTGACAAATAGAATAAAATTATGAAGTAATTAGTATTGAAAATGACAGTAATCCATTTGTGAAATTAAATATTACTTAACTATTTAATTTATAATAATTGATTAAGTAATGGATAAGAATTAAAGTATCAAAAAGAAATAATTAATTTAATAATTAATTATTTAAAATTTGATCAAAATAATTAATTGGATTTTATAAATGACTTGCAAAATAATTGAAAATAATTTAAGTTGGATTTAAAATCTTTTTATAAAGTTTTTAGAAAACTTTTAAATAATTTTTTATAATGATTTTATATTGTGAAACCTTGAAAAAAATATGCAGAATTTCAAGAAATTAAATAAATATTTCTAGAATAAATATGATTAGCAAAATAAATTTTTTATACCATTTTAAGACTTATAAGTAAATTTGATAATAATTTTATAACATTTTTACTCTTTAAAAGATAATTAAATGTAGAAATTATATCTTTTAAAATTCTCAAAAATTAATTAATAATTTCTGAAATGGGTTTAGTTCACAAAATAATTTTTATATTAATTAATAATATATTAATATATTTTCTGAAATTTAAAGTACACCAAATTGACTTTAAAAAAATATGGTGGAGGTCGGGTTTTCGAAACCAAGAAACTCTTGTGTTTGTGTTTGGGAGTAGAGTTGTAACCATTGGGCCAAAGCCAAAGTCTTGTTTTAAAACACAAATAAATTATAAGAAGTGTTTTTGAAATAATCCCAAATTGACATGAACCCTAGCTTTGATTTCAATCCAATTGAACATCAATTCAAGTTTGTAAATGGAATCAACCTTAGGGCTTTTTATCCTTGAATGAAACTAAGTGTATTTGTGTGTGTAACATACTTGATTAGGAACGAATTGATGAAAATAAAGAAGGATGAACAGTCGCGGTTGGTTTGAGCTTGTATTCTAAGATTTGATGTTGATATGATTCAATTGATGTCATACGTAGATTCCACAGAGGATTAGAATCAATAGTCCTTAACTAATTGTAAATGATGATGTTTATCAGACGGAGTTCAATTGAGTTGCAGGTTGTGATGAAGGTGATGATCGAATTCGATGTGTCTATGTGTTTGAGTTGCAATTGAGAGCGCGTACAGTTTGAGAACATCTATATGATGATTAAACCTCGTTTATATTAGCACGATTTGACCAGTTTCGAGTTAAGCGATTTCAATTCTTTGAATGCGGGTTCGGTTTCGAATTTGGTCAAAGATAACAGTCAAATGATTCAAATCCAAGTGGGTATCGAGTTCGAAACGATACACGAGAGTTAAGGGGTGAGTTTAACTGCACAGAATTCGTGTGTTTTGAGTGGTTGCTGGAGATCGGCCGGAGATGGTGGCCGGAACAAGGGTCGACGGTGGGGATGGGTTGGGTTTTAGAAAATTTACAGATAGGTCCCTGAGGTTTAAGTAACTTATTATTTCATGTGAAAACTTTTAGTATGAGTTTTAAAAATGACATTTTGACCCTTATACTTTATAAAATCTAAATGTAAATAATTACTTAAATTATTTATTTATAAAAACTTTATAAAGATTATAAATCTTGTAAAATATTTGTAATTTAATTATTTAGATGATTAAAATCTTGTAATTAATAATAATCTTTATAAACTCATATAACTTTATAAATTTTGTAGAAACTTTGAAATATAATTATTTATTTCTATATAATAATTAAAACTCATAAATGCTAAATAACACTCATAAATTTATAAATTGATTAAATGATATAATAAATGAAAATTGAATAATAAAATTCACAAAATTAGTTAAATAACACATTTATTGTTTTTGAATCACCAAAATGAATAAAATAGTTTAAATAATATGTTTGATTTCTTTTTATAATTGACAAAACGGGTTCGGGTTTATATTTTCCAAAATGGGCAAATGTTACCATATCATCTTTTTTGATCATGCCCACAAGATATTTGATGAAATGCGTTAGTGGGTTATTGATTTCTTAGTTTGATAAGTGCTGATGTTCGATGAATTCTTACTAATTTGTTGCGTCCGTTTAATGGATTTACGTGGAAATGTCCCATTGTTTGATCTCATGTGATCTCTTGATGATCCGTGTTTTCTGTTAGTTGGTTGTAACAAGATAATCAAGACCCATAGGCTTTGTTAAACTCATGGTTTATCGATTTCATGCCCCTTGGCTGCATGTACCGATTTGGAAACCAGTTTGTCATCCATTGGTTTTCATGAAGGTGATGAAGTTTTTTTTAGGTATAATTTGTTCTCTTCAAGATTCAACCAAGATTCAATCAAGTAAATTCTTTTTTTTTTGTCTTCCCTCCACTTTCGGTTTTAATATATTATTTATATAATTGCAAAAAGTTTGATTCTATACATTAATCTTACAGTGTTGGTTAGTTACATGATAAAGAATTTTTAGTTTGATGAGACTTTAATTCTCAATGAATCCTGAACTTACATTTTATGATAATGAATTAATGTGAAGGATTAATAATGGAGTATGAAAGAAAACCTTATGAATATGGTTTGGAGGTTTAATAAAAAAGAATGGAAATATTGATGTCTTGGTTAGTTAAACTTTGTCTAGAATTGGTTTGTATCCGAGACAACCAGCCTTTTTACATGGTCAGCTGTTCGTCGTTTTGTCTAGAGTTAAAGGTAGAGATGAACTCAAACTCATAATTATTGATAAAGATGGTAATCTTACTAGTAAAGTAGTCAATGTTATTTGTACAATGTTGTTTATAAAAAAGTTTTTTAGAGGTTTGTAATTTACATTTGTAGCTATACATCTGTTACTTGTAATGTAATATTAATGTGTATGTGTAAATGAAACATTGTAGAATATAATATGTATTTATTTATTATAAATGTTTGTTAATTTTAAAATTCATTCTACTCATCTCCGTGTACCACACGGGTTGATAACCTAGTTTATTATATATATTCATCATTATGTTTTACGTTTTAAATAATTTTATGTTATTTGTCATTGTTTCTATAGATTATATAAACTTGTTATCTATTATTATATTTTACAATTAGATGTACATAATGATATACTTTATGTACATAATGATATACTTTCACCGATGTATTTTTTAAAACTTATAGTATTGAAGATAACACAATATGTTATTTTTATCATTGTTTTTTATAGATTATATAAATTTTTATTATCTATCATTGTGTTTTACAATTAATAGTACACAATGATGTCATTTCATCAATGTATTTTTCAAAAATAATAGTATTCAAGATAACATAATGACGAGCAAAAAACACAATGAACCATTGTGTTATTTTGTCATTGTTTTTAATATATTAGATTAATTAGTTGTTAATTTATTATGTGTATTACATATTAAAGATACATAACAATGTTATTCCACCATTATATTTTTTTAAAATTTTAGATTAATTATTTATGTATACTATTAATTATGGATTAGGTCATTTATCTTTACTAACAATAAAAACATCCTTTAGTTTAATGATTTGTAACGAGTTCGTCCTTTAAGTTAACCACCTTTGATTAGAGGGGTTAAATTATACCCATGTGCAACTCACATAAGACACAATAGTAAATTTCCCCTCTACTAACTTCTAAAATAATAATGATAGATACAAAATATGAAAAAGAAAATATATTTAAACATAAAATAAACAATAAAAAAATAAAATATGCTACTTGAAGTTCTATATAAATATATATGTACAATAATGCTTTGCCCAAGAGTACTTGAACGAATCCTTTTTCTATCGTATATTATATTTCCATACAATTTTAAAACAAAAATACATCAAGCAATGATCATGTTTTTAATTTGAGAATTGCACTGTTCATAAACGTTGTATTTAATACGTATATAATTACTAGGTTGAACTTTAATAATCACAAAGAATGTGTTTTCAAAAGGACATGTAGCATAAGCTTAATAAAAAGATTAATGTAAATAGTATGTCATAGTTCAAAAAACAAAAACAACAAAATAGTTCCAAAAACCATACGATAATAATTCCAACAATTTAGATTGTTTATATTTTCATAACCAAAACCATAAAAACATTATACTTGTTCTCAATCATTACATGTTTTGTTATTGTGTCTATTCTTTAAGCACTTACTACAAGTATTCAACAGGGCTAGCCCTAATCTTGTATGCCATTGATTTCTCTTCTTCTTGAATCACATACAAATTAATGAAAAAAAAGGAATATAATTGCCTTTAAAGTTGGCTGCAAAAGTTTGAAGTGGAGACGCTGATAGTAAGCAATTAAAAAGGGATATGGTTAACTAATTATTTACCAAATCTCCCAATATATTTTGAATCACATCCAAATTTAAGAAAAAAAAAGGAATTTGATCTATAAAGGAAGATTTATTCTACAAGTTAGGAGAGGTGAATGTGAATTTACTATTATGCCCTCATGTGATTTGCATATGGATTTAATTTAACCACTCTAATCAACTATGGTTAACTTAAAGGACGGGATCGTTACAAACCATTAAACTAAATGATGTTTTTTTCGTAATTAGTAAAGTTAAAGGACCCATACCATAACTACTAGCATACATAATGGACAAATAATGTAATTTACTCTTTTTTAAATAATTTTATACATAAAATTTATGAATATTTAAAAATATAAAAAAACTTAAAAAAGTCAACAGAAGTGGTAATGATTAAAAATACACTTTCACCATCAATTTCCCCATAATTTGATCTTTTATCTCAACCACTAGGTTAGTACCTCGTGTACTACACGTGGTAAATAAATAGAATTAAATGATTAGTAATAAACTTTTGTGCACGTGGTGAATAAATAAAAGACTAAGTAATTGGTAAGAAAATTTTATTAACCAAAAAACGATGTATTGAAATAAGATATGATTGAAATTACGTATGTTTAAAATAACATGTTATAAAACAATGATGTTATTTTTGTAAACTTTTGTTTATTTAAAAAAAGATAAGCATTCGGTTCCAAAACAAATAGTTTTAGAAAAATGTCATTTTTAAAAATTCGTTACCATAACTTTGAATTTTAATTTTTTATTTATAAAAATTTTATTTATAAAAACTCTATTTTAAAAATATTACGTATATCTTAAAAAGTTTGATGTTTTGAAAAAAAAATTATTTTATAAAGAAATTGTTTTTTAATAAATTATATTTATAAAAAGATCTATTTCATAATGTATTAAAAACTATATTTTATCTCAAAAAATATTAAATAATATCATTAGTAGTTAATGTAATTATTTAATAGGAGAAAAAACAAAAAAAAAAACTAGAATTAATAGATTTACAATTTTGCCAAATGTCCGGCCAAAATATTCTTTTACTATAATAAATAGATTTCTTAGGAAATTTGATAGCTAAAACTATTTTTTAGATATTTTAGACTAAATATCTCTTTTAGTATAACGTAAGTTACGTAACTCTTACGTATATAAGAAACGAAATATAGAAAGCTGAAGATATAAGAATATATGTATTTATATAATTTTGATAAATTAATTAAAATAAATTAAATAAATCATAGTTGATGTAATGATTAAAATGATAATACGATATATTAATTAAGCAGCAACTAGACAAGTGCATGTGAGCAAGGTGATTGAACCATTACCAAAAGTTAATTTATTATAAAATAAATATAAACAAAAAGAACTATGATTGAGATCATGAACTATAGTTGTTTTTTAATCTGATGTGCCAAATACCGTTTTAAAATAAAATATTTATTCTAAATGCAAAACCATATTTCATAACGTTTTGATTATTTGGATTTGATGTGTTTGCTTTGGTGTCATTATCTTATCTTTGGAACGACTTTAAGAGTAAATTCTTAATTGGGTAGAGAGATGACTCACTTGACCCGAATAGAATGGAATTGAGGATGAATAATGGTGACCGAACAAAACAAAATGTCTTGACGAGTATATGTAAAAACGATTGGTGTCATAGACTTAAAACGGGCATATCTTTACCGAGTGGACCACTTTAAAACTACTATTATAACACAAAATACTAGGTTAATAGATCTCCACTCATAATGAAAGGAGAAAACAATGCCCGCATTCATTGAATATGTATGGATCATATAATCTTCATAAATATATTGTATGCTGTATTTCTCATAACTTTAAGAATAACCACTCCAAAGTCCTCTAGGGTTAACTGGACAACCCTTGTGGCCCTTGGGAACTCTTTTTCTAGCGTTAACCCTATATGACTATAAAGGATTGTTGAAAAACGCAAATGATGGATCTTTTTTGGTGTTATAACAGATCCTTTCTTATTGTTAGAAACCAAGGAGGGCGTGCCTTCAAGCCTGTAGAACTATTTGGTTGATCAATCATGGTCTTTAAAAGTCAAAACATGAGAGAATATTAGAGTTTTCAAAAGAAGTTTGTTAACTAGGTTTCTAGAGTGCCATTTGATAACTAGAATCAAGAGGAAACTCCAAGAGAATAGGACCAAGGAACTAAAGAAAGACAATATGCTTATAAGTAGGAAGCGACTTGTGCATATTATGGTAAATATAGTAAAGCACAAGTCTAATAACATGAAGCTTTACCAGAAGACCTCGTAACACGAAAGACATGTCGTTGCATGATCTCTAAAAACATGATGGGAATGCATGCCTAGGAAACTAATTAAGCTAGGATCAACTGGACGTATGACTCCATAAGTCCATACTCGTCGGACTAAATCCTTTCTTGATTATGTTCAACAACGCTTCATATGATATTGCTCCCATGCCCCCTAGTCACCGCGTGCCCCCCCCCCCCCCCCTGGAAAAACTGTCGTCTGTTGAAACTATGCACTATCAGTCCATTGTCCATAAAAATGTAAATAAATAATATTCTTACATTTAAACTATGGATTTGGTGGGTTCCTTTAGGTAAATTTTTCTGCATTTCTCTCCTAGTAGGTTATATATGAAGATAGTTTATTAATTGAAAATTGTAGAAAAATTGGTACATTGTTTTTGCTAACTAATAGTTTTATATACTTTTTATATATAATCTTATGTGTAATTGATATGCAGTTTTTAATCATGCGTTTTCTAATATTTCAATTTCTTCATTTGGGAAGGTGGTCTTCACATCATTATGAAATTATACATAATGGATAACAAATTGAAATCATAAACAATGGATAACATATTAGTGATGGTAAATTATGTGAAAACACTATAGACACACTAATATAATTCGGTTATGGATGCCACTATATAGTTGGAAGATGTAAATTAATTGGTTTGAAATCGAAATTAACCATTTATATTGCTCTAATTAAAGCACATGCTCAAATTGTATTTTTATCATTTACTTCATTCTTTCCTTTAGTTATAACTTATAAAACAGGTTTTATGTGTGCTCTGCTTAGTTGCTAACGTTCCCAACAAATTGGTATTTCCATGATTATAGAGACACATTATTTTAAGGTTGTATTGACTATGTTTTGAATTTGAGAGTATGACGCGTTTAGTCTGAGTTTGACCCAACCTTAGTTGAACTGAAAATTCATATGAATTGAGTTGATATATATCTAATTATTGGCAATAACCGTCCAAGATATTTATTTGAAAAAATGTTTAAATCTGAGTCTATTGAAAAACCTTTTAGACGTCTCATCAGTAACCTTTCAAACGTCTTATTAGTAGGTCATTTTTGTTATAATTACATATCTAAACCCCAAAACTTAGTAATAGGTATTAGTATCATATATGCTTGACTCTTAAGAGTCCGAGTGACTCTCTATATTTAATGGTTTACAACTAGTTTGGAATCTTCAACATGTTATTTTAAAAAGTAATAATCACCATTAAACCTGAGATGGAGAAAAATATTTTTGGAAATTTATTGCGAAAACTTTGTTTTTCATTGACTTTGAACACACATGATTATTTATATTTGAGTTAAATAATTAATTATTTATGGATATGTGTTCTAGTACATGAAAGGATTACAACGAAACATATCATATCTAAAATAAAATTGAAATAAATAAAATTTAATGTTTAAAATTGATTGATTGAAATGAATATTGTTACAGTGAGTGATTCATGTTGCTACCTATTACACCGCACCTGGTGTTGATGTTATTATTAGGATATTATACATCTTCTTGATTAATAAAACAAATCATAAATCAATATGAATGTTTTGTTTTTGACTCATAAATCTATGTCATAAATCAAAATTAAAATTTGTTTTATTACTTATAATTCATTTTTCATGAATCAATATGAAGTTTTGATTCAACCTCTAATCTATTTAGACTGACATAAATCAATTATATGTTTTGCGTTGACTAATAAATAGGACATAATTTTGTTTAAATAACCAAACTAAATATGAAGTTTTAACTTCAGTATAAATGAACTATCTTGATTCATTTTAATAGAGAGAAAACTCTAACTCCCATTGAAAATTAAAAAGTCAAGATTCATTAGAGAGGGGAACTCTCATGAATTTCTTTCATACTATATTTTTTTTTTTTTTTAAATCTTGAAAGAACTATATTGCCTAGTGATAACTTGAGCAACAAAGTCATCTCCGGCCGTACACATATTGTTACGGTTGTTGTACATTGAGAGACATACGGTTTCTTTTAAGATAACGTGCGAAATCAACTTCGGCAGTATAAATATTATTCCGATTGTTTTATCCTGGAAGACATATGTATTCGTATAAAAAGAGGCGTGAAATTTATTTTACGAGAAGCATATTTTATACATGCCTTAATCACAACTGTCAACGATTTTATTAGCTTGTTAATGTAGTCAAGAATAGAGTTGAAAAACTTAACATTATGAAGATTCGTGTCTAGGATATTACAGGTAAGTTTTGTTAAACTGCCCCTTGAAGTCACCCGTTAAAATCAATATTATTACATTAATTGTCTTATAATTTATTTTCATTTGATTCTGTACAAGAAATGGTATTAACATGTTTTTATACAAATAATCACCTCAAAACTTGAGAAGAAGAAAATTATTATTAAATCATTATATCAATTAGAGTTTGAAAATAATAATAATACGTATTCATGATTAACCCTTGACTGCAAACATCACTACACACATAGTCAAATAATGAAAATGTATTTAGTGGAAATACCAATAGAGTACATGGTTGAAATATAAAGGAAAGATTGTAATTATATCATTTAGAATGCCATAATGGTTTATATAATTATAGTTAACTTTAGTAGAATACTTTTATATGTATACTTTGAGTTAGAATTCAAAGGTCAAATCTAATTGAATGAAGTAGTAAGTGCGGTTTGCTTCTAGAGTTCTTCGAGAACAAAGGGAAATTACATAAAGTTTCAAGGATGTTAATCAATGTTTTTTCCCTTAAAACTTAAGCAATAATTCTGGCCTTATGACGAGCTTTAACATCTTTTCACCCCTATTTAATATATAATATGTGACAGTCTAGTGAAATTCCACTATCGGTTTTGAATATAAGAGTTGGTATGTCAAGAAAATTTTGAATTCGGATGTCGATCATACGCTCATTATGAGGCATTTTAGATATGAATGAGAGAACACTTAACAATTAAATTGCTTGGATGAGAGGAATTGAGAGATTTCATAATAGATGACCTTCTAATAAATCTATACCAACTTAACCAAAAACGTAGTTGAATGTTACAAACGATACTATATCCACTCATGCGGTGTTTAGGATGATGAAAACCTCATCAATGACAATAATCCTCTAAAAGGGGTGATTGTGATGCTACATCTTGCATGGGCTTGAAACAAAAGAAATGTTAGGTTATAAGGAATGTGTGACTCACCAACAATGTGTATTTGGTTTTTTTACTGTGCTTGAGAGAATAACTTCATAATTATGGGTGCTTGATTCTCAATAAATATTAAAGTGGGTGACCTCTCAGGAAGTCTACACTTAGGTAACCAAAACCAAATTCTTAAGCTCCCAACTCACAGTATGCAAATGATTAATATATATTAGTTAGAATGAGGAGCCATATGTAACATAGATCCACCTTCAACCAACCACATTAGTGTTAGGAATTGGAGGAACTAATAACCATGTTACTGTTTAGTGAAGGCCATGAATTTGTACGTCATGGCTAGAAACAAATCCGTGTGTTGATCGACAATAGTAATCTCTTCCAAGGCCTAAGAGTTTTTCTCTCGGTGTTACCCTAAACGGGCGTTCTTTGAGATATTTCCGTGACATCTTAGAGTTTGCTAAGACATCTTAAGTTGTTACAAGTGATCAAGGATGGAAAGTAGTGTTTGATATATAGATATATAAGACTAATTGATAATCTGTAGCTATTCAAGCCAAGGTGAGTAGCAAAGCAGTGATAGAATTATTAAATATACTACATAAAACCAATGAATATACCGAATCCCAGATTTTCCAAAACGATGTATGATTTTCTTTAATGAATATTTATAATCAAGTTTGTAACAGTTTGATTTGTGTATAATTATATGTATTGTCGTTTAGTACTTGCATATCTTGGTAGAAATGATAGTCAAGTTTGTAACAGTTTGATTTTCTTTAATTAAGATTTATAATCAAGTTGGTAACAGTTTTGACTTGTTAATTGTTGATGACCTAAATACTTCTATGACCATGATTATCTCTAACTTCTTGTTATATCTTTGGTCCTAAACATTCTTAAACCTCATCCCCATCGTTACATGCGGGCGCCAGATGAAAAACCACAAAGATAACCTAACTTGACCCCAAACCTACAATCTTTTTCATCCATTACTCATTTGTTTAACCATCCATCATCCCAAAAAAATTCAATATCACAAACAAAAAGGGAAGCAGAAGTTACAATTATAAGTTATTTACACGATTAGTTCCTATGGTATGCTCATATTATAGTATTTGTCCTAATTTTTAAGAAATTACAATATTAGTCCCAACTGTTTATCAAACCGTCACACTATTGATCCTTAAAGTGAATGACCGTTAATTTTTGCTGTTAGATTTTTGAAAATGACTATTTTACCCCTGAGATATTAATTATCATTAATATAGTATTATTATTATTATTATTATTATTATTATTATTATTATTATTATTATTATTATTATTATTATTATATTATATTTATAAATATTAACATAATTATCTTCATCATCATCATCTAACACCATCACCATCGTAAGTAAATCAGTGTACATCATCATACCGCCGGCCACCACCACCATGATACCGGAACCACCGCCCCACAATCTGACCTATCACCACCATTCACCATCACCAACCACCATAGCCATCACCGACCCATCTTACCATTAGACCTGGATACCACCATCACCATACCAACCTAGCCACCGGTGAGCACCATCACCATTGTTTCTGTTCGAACACCAGCATTAAACCACCACCGTCACCACCACCAGCACCAACCAACACCGTCACCAGGCCTCCATCGCCACCAAACCACCATAGTTATCAAACCACCGCTGCCACCAAATCATCACCATCACCAAACCACCAATCATATCAAATCGATCCAGATTTGCATCAATGGTGTTCCATGGTGGTTGCAAAAGTCATGGTTGTATCGACTAGAGCATCAGGGGGGATGTGAGAAGAGAGAAAAGATGAAGGGGTATACCGACGGTGGCGACAGTAGAGTTTGCTAGCGGTGGCGTGTACCGGCGTGCTCAGTTGAGTGCAGATGAAGGGGTGGTGGTGGTGGTTATTTTTAAAAGAAGAGAGATGGGGAAGAAAATAGGGTGGGGTGGGACCCACTCTATTTAATAATTAAAAAAATTTTAATTTTTAAACTATAAAAGGTATTTTCATTATTTTGCATGACCTTAACAATAAAAACTAACGGCCATTCACTTTAGGGACCAATAGTGTGACGTTTGGTAAACAGTTGGGACTAATATTGTAATTTTTGAGCACCATCACCATTGTTTATGTTCGAACACCAGCATTAAACCACCACCGTCACCACCACTAGCACCAACCAACACCGTCACCAAGCCACCATCGCCACCAAACCACCACAGTTATCAAACCACCGCTGCCACCAAATCATCACCATCACCAAACCACCAATCATATCAAATCGATCCAGATTTGCATCAATGGTGTTCCATGGTGGTTGCAAAAGTCATGGTTGTGTCGACTAGAGCATCAGGGGTGATGTGAGAAGAGAGAGAAAGATGAAGGGGTATACCGGCGGTGGCGACAGTAGAGTTTGCTAGCGGTGGCGTGTACCGGCGTGCTCAGTTGAGTGCAGATGAAGGGGTGGTGGTGGTGGTTATTTTTAAAAGAAGAGAGATGGGGAAGAAAATAGGGTGGGGTGGGACCCACTCTATTTAATAATTAAAAAAAATTTAATTTTTAAACTATAAAAGGTATTTTCATTATTTTACATGACCTTAACAATAAAAACTAACGGCCATTCACTTTAGGGACCAATAGTGTGACGTTTGATAAACAGTTGGGACTAATATTGTAATTTTTGAAAAGTTAGATCAATACTGCAATATGAATATACCACAAAACTTATAGTGTAATTAATTCTACAATTAGCGAATGCCTTGATGGTGTGAATGAAGTACCAAAACAATGATTTGTTTAGTATTTTTATTATTTGTATTAGGTTTTCCTATTACAATCATCAATTTAGATAATGTAAAAACCATATAATACTCTTTACACTTAGAATCAAACCCGTTACAAAACTGTCAAATCTTTATTCCCAAACATCTAACTAAATTTTGAGGAAATCAAACATGACCATTCAAGTATAGTCTAAAGACAGATTTTTACAAGTCTAGCTAACCAACATGTTGCATTTTCGTTTCAGAACGTTGCAGAAGACAACCTAGTCATGCATTTAAACTCTAAAGCATACTGAGATGAGAGGTTTGAAGTACCATCTTAGTATCTATACTCAACTGTTGTATACTCATATTACAAACACAACTTGACATTCAAGTACTCTAGGAATTATTCTTATATAGGGGTGCAAACAACTCGAGCAACTCGTGAGCTACTTGAAACCGATCGATAAAAAGCTCGAAGCAAGTCGCGCCATATTGAGCTTGAGTCAAGCCCGAGCCTGAAAAAATTCAATTATTATTGAGCTCGAGTCTGAGCTTTACATATCGAGCTCGAGATGGCTCGCGAGCATAAACAAAAATTTTACTTATATATTTTTTTATTTAATTTATTAAATATGTTTATATAATTTATTATATATAAAATCATGATAAAAACAATTAGATAATATGCATATTGTTATATATAAATTATACAATCATAAATATATTTAAATTTAAATATAAAAATATTAAATAATAATAACAAAATAATAAACAAACCAAACACGAAAAAAACTCAAGCTTGAAAAGTATTTGACGAACCAAACTCGAACTTTAAAAATAAAAGTCGGAGTTTCGACCTCTTTTAAACTAGAACTACCCGAGCCGGGTCGGCTTGACCCGATTGCATCCCCGTTTGGTAGCTTCAAATCACCGGAGAATCTCACAGCAAATTAGGGTTTCTCGTTCCCCTAACACCTCTGAATCAAAGAACAATCTCCTCAACAACAATGAAGAATCATATCAAAAATCGATCAAACACCAAACCCCAAACTCCATTATCAAAATTCACCTCCGATTTCAGCATCTGCTCAAAGCAAAAAGACTTCACCACCGCAATCACCCTCTTCGAATCCGCAGTTTCCCAAAACCTAAAACTCAATCTCCACCACTTCAATTGCTTCCTCTACATATGCTCAAACTCCATCGAATCCGCAGGAGAATTAGCTATCGACAAAGGCTTCAGCATCTTCAACCACATGATCACGAGTAAGATAAACCCTAATGAGGCTACAATCACCGCTGTTTGTAGGTTAGCTGCTGCAAAAGATGATGCTGATTATTGTTTTAAGTTGGTTAAGAGTTTGATTGAGTATAATGAGAAGCCTAGGTTGAGAACTTTTGATCCTGCTTTGTTTTGTTATGTGAAGAAGTTGGATGCCGAAAAGGCGTATGATGTGGAGAAAGAGATTTTGAGTAGTGGGTTGTGTTTGGAGGAGCCTGAGATTGCTGCATTGTTGAAAGTGAGTGCAGAGGTTGGGGATGGAGAGAAGGTGTATGAGTATTTGCATAAGTTGAGGATGGGTGTGAGGTGTGTTAGCGAATCGAGTGTGGAGATTGTTGAGAAGTGGTTCGGTGGGGAATTGGGGATGAGAGTGGGTTGTGGTTTGGGGGATTGGGATGTGGGTCGGGTTAAAGATGTGATCTTGAGGAATGGAGGTGGGTGGCATGGGCTTGGGTGGGTTGGGAGGGGCGAGTGGGTGGTGCGGAGGACGACGGTTGGTTTGGGTGGTAGTTGTTGTGCTTGTGGAGAGCAGTTGGCTTGTGTTGATATTGGGAGAGAGGATACGGAGAAGTTTGCTCAATCGGTTGTTGCATTGGCTGTTGAAAGGGAAAAGCGATCGAATTTCACTCAGTTTCAGGTGAAACATGGGTTTAAATCAAAGTCTTTGATGCAATATAGTTTGAGATTACTTGTGAGCAAGCTTGGTTTTAAATAGAGTGCGATGTACATGAAGCGATCTGAAAAACGCCTCATGGCCACGTGGGTTAAAATTAGGATCTAAATAGAGGCTGATATGTAAAAGAATGAAGAGATTATGAATGGTTTACTTGATAAAGTATACATATGTGTAAAAGTGATGTATCTTTTTGTTGTACATATTACATTAAGCTTATTTGGTTGTATATAGTGCAACACCACGTGAAGCTCTTCCCTCGCACTTGGCCTTTAGGACCTAAATGACTCGGAGTGGCTCATGCATTTTAAACCAAGCTTGTGACTTGTGAGAGGTGATGATGAAATAACATAATAGGCATACTTATTTGTTTTAGAATTGGCTGGATGAACGTAATGATTTTGAAGCTATAGTTGATGGGGCAAATATTGGACTCTACCAGCAAAACTTTGCAGATGGTGGATTTAGTGTTTCTCAGGTTGTACATCTCCAATTCCTTATTCAATGGTTATTATGTTTTTTCTAAAATACATTTATTTTAATAAGAGGCCACTTGTTCTATCATTCATTTTTGTTTTCTTGAAATTGCTATAAAACAGCTTGAAGCTGTTGTTAAGGAACTGTATAAAAGAAGCAATAAGTGGCCTCTAGTTATTCTACACGAAAAGCGAATACAAGCCCTTTTAGCTAATCCTTGTAATAGAGAGCTACTTCAAGAGTGGATTGATAATGGGGTTCTATATGGGACACCAGTTGGTTCAAATGATGATTGGTAAGAAAGTTTACGTTATCTCATGGTGATTTAGATCTCTGTAGTCAAAAGCACACAAGGCGCGCGTCTAGGCACTCAGGTGAGCCAAATTTAACTAGGTTTTTTTTTTTTGTTTTAACCATAGTTGTCAAATGCGCAAGGCGCGCTCAAGGCGTGAAGAGAGAGCTTTGAGTCTGGGAGGAAGGCGCTTATCAAAGTGTTAATTTTTTTTTAAGACGCATAGTATAAAAATACCATTTTTAAGGATTTTTGACTTGTTTTAAGCTTGTTTTGGGCTCGTTTAGGATGTTTTGGCTGAAACATGAATTGAAAATATGTCTGAGTGCCTGAAAATGAGGCTTTTGAAGCGAGGCAACAAGGTTGTGCCGGAGGGCTAGGCACGTGGTCGCGCGCCTTGTGGGCTTTAAGGCTTTTGATAACAAAGGTTTTAACCATGCCTTACTATATATATTTTTTTGTTGTATTAGTGTCTTTTTTTCTTGTGCACGCACATTTTTTTGCCTAGGAGACAAACAAGCCTTTTGCGCCTTGAATGCATCTCATGAGTCATGACTTTGACTACTATGATTTAGATGTTAATTCAGTTTGAGATATGTTTTGTGATCTTTATAAAAAATATTTTTTGGTCCTTTAATTAGGTATTGGCTTTATGCTTCTGTAAAACTCAAGTGCATGCTTGTGACAAATGATGAAATGAGAGATCACATTTTTGAACTGCTGGGGCGCAGTTTCTTTCCTCGGTGGAAGGAAAGACATCAGGTTTGTACTAAATGTACTATGTACATATCTTGATGGATATTTTATTATATTATAAGAGTTTAATCACACATTTTGAAGAGCAAAATAGTCTTTTGACTATATCATGGTTCTCATTTCTTTCATCGTTATGTTGAATCCATAAGTCGCATACCTTAATCGTATTATCAAATGGAAAACGACACCTTGACTAGAAACTGCATAATAAGATGATATAACATCATCACACTATTGTTGTCCACCATGCAGGTTCATTACACATTTCCAAAAGGTCAACTTAAACTTGAGATGCCACCTTCATATTCCCTTGTTATTCAGGTATTTTTCCGTCATAGTTTCACCTTTTTGTTAGTTAAGATATAACAAAACACGAGTGCATGAAACTTTTTTGTTAGTTAAGATATAACATATAAGTTTCAATCGATTATTTATATAAACTTAAGCTTTTGACCTTACTTCTGAAACTTAACCAACCAAGCCAACCTATCTAGAGATAATGCTCTTGTTATGTGTTGTTGTCCCGTTCGAGATAAAACACAACCAAAATCAACCCACTCATTCAGTAAACAAGTCGCAAGTGTGCTTAATCATCAGTATTATGAAGACCTGAATACATAATATATTATTTTTTTTTATCAGGAATCAGAGAGAGGGTCGTGGCATGTACCTATAACGGGGGAATACAATGACGAGACACTAAGAACATGGCTTTGCATTACCCGTCCTGAAACCTGTAAAGCTTTCGACGAGTTCTCCAAGCCTGCAGAAGCTTGGGAATCTGGAAAGACGATGAATGGAAAAAGTATAAACCAATGTTCCAATTTGTCACATAATTCTGAAACCATTTGTATAACAGGTAAAAGAAAGGAAAGATCTGAATCTCCAACCAGGTAGCATTTTCATGAGATTCACTTGCATTAATTAATCCTTCAGTTTTCCTAGAGATTATACAATTTTGGTGACGTGGATACCCTGCTGTTGTCTGTCTGATTCTGTTATATGATTAAAAAAAAAAGAAGTAATTTTAATTGATGTTTACAGTTTGATTGGTGAGTCGACATACAGGCTCACGATTGCAATTGGGCATGTAATCATCAAGTTAAAAACATTTACTTGGTTAACGACTAGTTGATTTGCTGGTTATCTCTGTTTTGGTTAACGTTTATATTATAAAGAGACTGTTTCCAAAAAGCTTTGTATGATATTGATGTTCATTTATAAGACATCTTATAACTTGTGCTTACCATAAAGCGTGTTTAACAACATCTAACATGATTATGGTGAATGTCGTAACTGTCTATGTAATCTAATGAGTACATGACTTACAACAGTTTACCAAAACGTCTTTTTAAATAAACATCAGCTCATATGCAACTCATAATCAAGTTTTAACTCTACCAAATTAACCATTCATAATTCAACTTTAGACACACACCATATCATAGTTTTACGTACATACACTATTAAGATCTCTTGGCTGTCGTAGCGAATGTAAACAATACCGCTTATACTATTTATACATTCGGTCTATCAGACCTACTTGACCCATTATGACATGTATGCATATTACGCATTAAGACCTATCACGACTCATTGTGATATGTATGATCTGATTTCATTAACACCTAATATGACTTACTGGTGCTTATCATATCCCCTTAAAGGATACAATTAGTCTTCCGATCTATCTTACAAAGACGTAACAACAATACTTGCTAAAACTTTTACCCACATTCTGTTTTTTGAAATATTTTCATCGATGGGTTAGCAACGGATTAATGTGTCGGTAATCGTCTTTTGTTTTCCAGTGACACGATTAAACCTTATAATGTTATAGCAAAACCCCCTTTTCACAAGTAGTAACTTGGTATGTACAATGTAATAGTAGAAACTTAATATATTATAGTTTTTAAAAACAAAAAAGAAATTTACCAATAAAAACTAGGCATATTTAGATAACTAGAAGTGTTTTCACGTGCGTTATGAGGGTGATTATACCACGGACTTGAATATGAAAATCTGAATATATATATATATATATATATATATATATATATATATATATATATATATATATATATATATATATATATATATATATATATATATATATATATATATATATATATATATATATATATATATATATATATATATATATCGTAACAACTATCACCTTCAAACTCAAAGACATCAAGCAAATGGAAGGAAAGAAATAACGTCAATATAACATAATAAATTTAACAAGCGTGTCAAATTAAAGCAAGTTTCATATATTTTCAAAAAAACTATTATGGTGCAAGAAGAGTAAAATATATATAAAAAATCTACACAAGCATCAAGTTTTATTTGCATACAAGCTCTTTTAAGGTAAATATTTGATTTGTTTTATTTGTCCATACCACTTGGGAAGCCAAAAAAATTACAAAAAAGAGAAATATTGATGGAATAAAAAATAATGCGTCGTGACCGGACTCAAACTCACCCCCCGTTGGGCTGGCCAACTTTTTTGTTAAAGATTTGCAACAAAAATACTTATATTTAATCTTTACTTGTGGTTTATTAAAAAGAAAACCAAATGGCTGTCACATGACATCTTTTATTTGACACTTGTCAAAACCTAAACCAACAAGCATCATTGACTCATAACTATTTGATTTTTTCTATTTGTTCGTATCCTTTACAAGACAAAATATTGGAGAAAATAGAAAAATCAACGGAATAAAAAACAACCGACAACAATCGAACTTGAACTTGTCACCCTTAGGAGGGGTGGCGTGCTAACCGTTGGGTTCGCTGGCTTCTGTGTTAAAGATTTGCAAGTGGCTGCCACATGATATCTCTTCATCGACACTCAGCAAACCTTAACCAATCAAAACTATTACCGTAGACAAGGGTTGTAAATTAATAATATGATTAATTGATTACTTAAATAACTTGGTGGATTAAAAAAGTAACAAATCATTAATTCGAACTAATATTTATAACTTATAATTTATGTTGGTTTCTTCCGCTTGTCTTTATGATTCAAATTAAATAGATAGGTATTCAAAATAATTTTTAATTACTAAAATCACTTTTATATAAACATAAATACATTTCATAAGGCATGACAAATCAATAAGTGTCAAATATGTGGACTGCATAACTTTTGTGGTCATAACACAAAGACTAAAAATTCATCGTAATTAAGGGTACGAAATTATTATATAGATAGATAATAAAATAATATACGATCAGCCATCCTACCCAACCCAATCCAATCCAATCCAAGTGTATGTACCAAACACTCTATCGATAGATAGTGTGGCCCTCACTATTCAGTATATGACAATAAACTGTCATGAAAATTAAATGTGTTATACGACTATATTAAAAACGATTGGAGTTATGATAATGGGCGTTTTGCATTTATCATTTTCCATATATTTCACTATCATGGAAGTTATAGTTATTGTAGGTCTGTCAGAATGGACCTAATTATTAAACTTGTATTTATTTTTCTAAATTGTTAGGTGCATTAGAACTTGCTTAAGAAAAGTAACGTTATACAATACTAACTAATTTATTAAACCTCGAAATGTCAAGTTTAAATAGGCAATTGTGACAATTTTGGTAGCGACAAAAAAGCCTTGTCGCTAACACCATTTGCGATACTTTGCGACAGAAAACAACATTACTGAAATTGGGATGGTTTGTGACAGTTTCGAAAGACTCAAAAGAACCTTTTCGCTAACGATGGAATTTTGGCGACAAAATAGCATTGCTGAAGTTGGGATGGTTTTGCGACAGTGGTGGCTTGTGACGGAATTACTTCTTCATCCCAAGTTTACGTAGCGAATTGCGACGGTAGTGGCTTCAATTGAGCTTATTAGGTGTTTTATTTTTGAGTTTAAATATTGATTTTAACCGTGAAGTAGTTTAACTATACGAGGTTACTTCATTACCTTTTTCACCCAACTAGTTTTGACCATACTCGTTTTTAGATGTAAATTTCTAGATATGCTATTGTTTATTAAACAATATATAACGTTTAATTAAATAAAAGATAATTGTATGAGGTACAATACTTTCTTGTATCCTGTGTACATTGGTTGCATCATAGTGTTGAGCCATATAGATCGGGTACTTGAAAACATATATATGGACGCGACTAGTGATTGCTTTAATCACTTAAACTCACGTTGTCGTATACCAGGAAGGTGTATATGCTCAAAGTAGTAGTCCCAATCAATTATCCTCGGATCAAAGTAGAAAACACTCTCCTCATCTCCACTCATTCGAACCACCCTACGTAGCTTTTCAGTATTCATATCATCGTAGCTGTCATCGATAAATTAAGTAAATTTGTAACCTTATTAATTAGATAAAAAAGTTGCACAATTATCTAAAACAAAGTTAATTTAGTGTCGCTTACAAGCTTTTTGTGAATAAGTAGGGTTTGTAGAGGTCCACTAGACGTAACACAAAGTTGATCTTATGGTTGAGCTTCTTGCATGTGTCATCGAAAGCTCGACAAAGTATAAAGTTCACAAACCGAAGGACCTAATGAACAATAAAAGGTATAGTTGTCACTATGTCGATGACAAAAAAGTGACGGAAATAGAAGGTAAACTGGATTTTAGGAATTCAAAATATAACTCGTAAACCAATAATAATCTATACTGGTTATTTGATCAATGATGTTCTTTATTTTCACTTTTATTGTCTTGGGCAATCCACTCACGTAATTATCATAGATTTCCACTTGATTTCGCTTACAAGAAATGTATATTTTCTAATTTTGCTCATAACCATCCTTTGAAATGAAATCGAGTGAAAATGAATTGTAAAGCTATGATGATTATGTGAGTGTGATTGTATTTAATAATGAAAGTGAAAGTTAGGAGTATCATTAGTCAAATTATTAGTATGAATTATTATCAACTGATAGTTTATAGTTTGGATCAATAGAATCTAATTTGTCAATATGAAAAGGGCAAACCAGCAGCGGAAGCAAGTAACGAATGCCAATATATCTATAGAAGCTAGACATTGTATTCAACACTTTAACTTCTCCGACTATGATAGGCTTGCTGTCCTTTCCGATCCAGGGATGATCAGTAAAATACCGGTAGCCACTTCTTTGATACGTGCTGAACTTCATAGGATTTGATACTGAAGATCCGACATGGTAGATTGTTTCAGAGCAAGTTAGATTGGCATGAGCCACTATTGCAGCAATCATAGCATTCACCACCATGTCAGCCGGTACCTATAATTTTTTATTCCCTTGTCATTAATTGTTTAATAACGGGTTAAAAAACGTATACTGAATACATTTTTAACGAACTCGACACGCTTACCACATCATATATACCCTCAGGATTTCCAAGGAAACATGTTAAACGGCCTTTTCCATAACCAACAGCCAAGCTATCAATGGTCCTGGTGATTTGAAAAAGTAACGTACACAAAAGTCACTTTATCATGTCTTAGTGATACATTTTTAGAACAATAGTGAAAATCATTACTTTTGTCACATTCTTTTAGTAAGTATCGACAAAAGCTATTAATTTAAAGAGTTAGTGTTATCATAGAAACTACTACAAAACTGGGTATTTGTAATTGCATTTTTGTTGTAAATTGGCCCAAAAAGACTAAATGTGACTGCTTTGCGACTGAAAATACAATAGTAAAAATTTTCATAGCTAATCCCACTTTGCGACTGCTTTATGACATTTTGTGCCCGCAATCAGCGACCACTTTTGTGTTCGTAAATTTTGCAACCAGATCGACAAGATTGATTGTCATCGGCTCGTCGCTAAGTTTGTAACCGGTGTGATTGCTGTAAAAAATCAATAGCAAAAATTGCAAATGTTTCTTTAATCATAAATGGTCATGCAGTTTTCTAGAATTTAGTTGTCACACCAAAGCTCTTTCACTCTGTTTATATGACTATCTTTACTTGCATACAGATAAAACACCAAAACACCTTTAGTGACTATTGTAGTGACAAAAGTAATAAAAAGTATCCAAAAAACCTGGAAATTTGATTCAAAATCCCATTTCATTTCTAATTCGGACTCCAAATTATCAAATCAAATTAACATTTGATTCAAATTTGAAACTAAATTCGGATTTATAATTTTTTGATTCGATTTGAATATACAAACTTTATTTTTATTACATATATATAACGTAAAAAGTATATGCTCTTTAAATTGAATTGCTAACTTTTATTATCTAGAACTGTAACAAACCGAATTTGAAATTCTAATTCATATTCATATATAAAATTTTAAAAATCGAATAATTCTTTTCAAGTAACTCAAAACTGATCAATTGAACATCCAATTAAAAGAGATTAGTTTTTGTAGTCACTCGGTTATTAAACTCTTGTATGATTATTTGTTAGTAGATGGATCATGTCTTCTAAAACATCAAAGAAACTAAGAATTATTTACCTAATTCCTTCAACCCAACCGGGAAAGGGTTCTTTGAAAGTACTAGTGACGATGGTTGGACGAATAATCACAACCGGCATATCTCCTTTTAAGTGCCCGATAATCATCTCTCCTAACGCCTTGGTAAACACATATGTATTTGGCCACCCATAGTGTTTTGCCCTATAAAATAATATGAAAAAAAGAATTCAAAAATCATGTATAACAACCTGTCTAGCACAAGCTATGATTTATCTCATCATATTCTTTGCATATTGACGGGTTTTGTGAGTTTATTACTGATAATGGGTTCTTGTGGAAAAAAAAAAGAGCAAGATGAAAGTAAAACAACCTAAAATACCTTTGCATTCCCAAATCTTTCATGTCCGACTTAATCAATATATCACTAGCATTATCATTAGATCTGAGCTCTTTCAGTTTATTTTCAACGATCTTCCTCTCTTCATCTATGTCTAGACCATTTGTTCCGTTGAGTGACTCTCCCAAGTAGTATGGAGTTTCGAGCATCAATCCAGGCTTCTCACCGGAGACATAGGCTGAATTTAAATCGTTTCGATTAGACCACCATTAGATTTGAAAAACAAAAATATTATCTACCTTCTTAGTTCCGTCACATCAACAAAATTCAAAACAATTAGGGTTGGAAAAACAACCGGTAGAAATATGAAGAAGTAGCTTTATGTTGACGCATTTCTGAGCAAACTTCAAAACGTTCTTAGTGCCAAATGTATTAAGATTTAGGGCTACGTCATAGCTACAACAAACCAAGTAAATCAAGTAAGCATCAATACAGAACACTAATTTTTTGCGATAACACATAGAACAAATTTAAAACAATTTAAATTTTGATGGATAGTTAGTAATTTTTTAAGTTATACTTTTTACATAAACATGACTGGATTATATACTCATACCTTACACATGTGTAGATTATATACCTTTCATCAAAGTTGGTGGTGGCGGCGGCATTAACAACAACATCAACGTCTCTCCACATTTCCTCTTTCAAACTGGAATCTAGTACTCCCAAATCGTCACAAGTGATGTCTCCGCCAACAGGAGTAACCTTTTCGGACAAAAACTTTTGCAGGTTTGTACCATGTTTCTCTTTCAAGAGCTTAAACAAGTCCTTTGCCACTGCCTATACATATTCATGCAAAAACAAGATGTTGCATGTCTTCTTTCACCATATTTATGCCCAAAAATACATTTACATACATAGAATTGAACCCAAAGACGCGAGAAATACATGAACAACTGAAAGATACCTCGGTGTTAAACCGTTGCAAAGCTGACTTCCCATTAGGGGCTCTAATGAGAAGATAGAGTTTCTTCACATTTGGTTGAACTCTTAGTACCTTTTCCACAAAAACTGGTGCGCGCATACACGCGCACATACAATAAGGATTACTAAACCAATTAACATGAAAAACTACATTGACACCGTGTTTAATTATATCAAGGGAC
The DNA here is from genome assembly GCA_025506505.1 of Flaveria sonorensis. Classification (NCBI taxonomy): domain Eukaryota; kingdom Viridiplantae; phylum Streptophyta; class Magnoliopsida; order Asterales; family Asteraceae; genus Flaveria; species Flaveria sonorensis. The sequence goes on along the minus strand of CM046431.1, from coordinate 44,532,751 downwards.
CTTACTTTTGGCAAGAAAACCAGTGGCACCAGTAATTAACATGACTTTGTTCTCAAGAAAATCAACAATGCTACCCAACTCCATTATTATACAATTAATTATGACAATGATCAATATAGTCTCAGGTTGAATATGTGTGAGAAATGTGTGTGTTTATGTATATGATTCAGAGGGAGTAAGAAGAAATGATGGATGAAGATATTATGCCATGTGTACTATGCTTAATACAAGAAAATAATAGTAAATTGAAAAGGGTGATCAGTGTTGATTATTTGTTACATATTTATAAATAGAGAGACAATACGTACATGAGGATTATATTTATTTCTACAGCATTTTATAGCTGAGCATTAATGATAGACAACACTACTCTAACAACAGTTGTTGGGAGTCTCCTTGTACCTATTGAGAAAATTCAAATGGTTGAGTGGCCATTAAGAGAAAGTGGGAATTAAACAAGTCAAAGCAGTGATTTTACTTTAAAAAAATTGTCATTTAGTGGCATATTTTTTTTAACAGCAAACGCAAAAGAAATTTTATTATCACCAAATCCAGAATTGTTCAAACATACATAACATCATATTATTAAAAGTTAAAACTATTGTAATTCTCCAGCCTAATTCACCAAGATTTGCTTGATTTCTTATCCACACAAACTCCAATATCTTAATTTCTATCAATTATTTTCTTGATTTGTATTCTTTTGTTGGAGAAGATAAGATTGTTTCTTGCTTTCCATATAGCCCAAGAAGCATTCATTATTATGTAGAGTTTTGGTGTTTATGTAGATCGAAAAGATCTTGCATTGAGAATGCGTATATAGGAGGTGGTCTCCATCCATTGCCAATCTTTCCGTTGTCACAAAAAAACCAAAAAGTGTAAAAAAAAAACCTTTGCCGTTGTTAATTTTAAGGCTTTTAGTGACACTTCTATTTTTACCATAATATAAATAATAAAAAACTTTATGGCACAAGTTTTGTGTCGATTCCTAATTAAATTATATACAAGCTACTCTTGTGACATATAATTTCAGCCACAAAAATCACAAAACGTTAACGCTATAGATGTTTGTCATATTTAATTTTGATTAGTCAAAAACATTATTTCTTTACAATACAAAAAAAAAGAATATTTAATGCAGAAATCTTAATATCATCAGTTCAATCATAAGTTCAATCATCTTCCAAACATGCTTAAAATGTTAACAAACAAAAGTGTTAAATATATTCCATATATATTACAAGAAAAGTCAAAACATTTTTTGGGTAGGCATTTTAATTAAAAAACGTAGCTTCAAGCTATCCATGAATCTTGTCCTCTCTATGCCTCCCATCTTCACATGCTATCAACTATGTCATCATCAATCATACAATTAAACATTATTAATGCAAAATATATGTACCAAAAAGAAAAGATGCTAACATCAACTTAAAGGAGCCATGTGAACAAACAATTCTTTTGAGTAATTTGTTGGTGTTTACATGTGCTACCAATTAGACTTGGGCATAAAAACCGGGTTCGGACCCGACCCGGTGGACCCTACCCGGAACCGGGTACGGGTACGACCCGGTATATGCATACCCGGGTTGGACCCGAAAAAAACCCGTAGGGTTGGAACCGGGTATGATTTTCTAGAATTTCTTAGAACCCGACCCGAACCCGAACCCGACCCGACCCGGAACCGGTTGAACCCGGGTTGGACCCGGTTTCGACCGTTTTTATTTTAAAAATGGCCGTTTTTTAACGGCTATATAGCCGTTATCTTCGATTTGTGACCGTTTTTTTGGTCACTTTTGCCCTATAAGTTAGTATAAATAGGTGTGGGTTGATATGGTTTAGTACCCTAGTCTCAAACGCAAAAACATACGCAAAAAACGCAAAAAATACTCTCGTTTACTCTCGTTTTACACGTTCACTCTCTCGTTTTACACTTTCACTCTCTTCAATCTTGATATGGCTCACTCACAATCTTCCGTTGGTCAAGGTTCGTCCAACGCTCCAACCGTCGTTCGTGTTCTTGCACACAATCGTAACATGGATGTTTGGTGCAATTGGGATATGGTTGAGTTGAGTGACGGGTCTGTAAAGGCTTGTTGCAAGTTTTGTGGAGCTTTGCTTGCTAAAGATTCTAACACGACTTTAAACAAACACATTAGCAAGAAGTTTTGTAAGTCGTTGAAAAGTAATCCGGATTCGCAACAAACACAATTGGGTGGAGACGGTGGAATCTTTAATTACGATGTTAATACGGTTCGAGATCGAATGGCGAAGTTCGTGATTCAAGAAGCTTTGTCTTTTAGTCACTTCGACAATCCTCGGTTGACCAACTTAATTCGAGAGACGCTTCAACCTCGTTACACTCACGTAAGTCGTACTACACTTAGACGTTATTGTTTAAAATTATGGAAACAAGCAAAAAATGATTTAATTGTATTATTTGAAAATTTAAATACCGGTGTAAACTTAACTAGTGACGTTTGGTCGGCTCCACACGGTTTACCCGAATCGTACCTTTGCGTCACCGCTCATTGGGTGGATCCCAATTCATGGCAATTGATGAAACGTACGATTGCATTTGATCTTTTTCCACATCCACACACCGGAGAATTTTTGTTTTACTTTTTAGATAATGTAATAAGTACTTTTAAATTACAAAATAAACTTTTTTCAATTGCATTTGATAACGCCTCTAACAACACAACCGCGGTTGAAACATTAAAATTAAAATATCTTCCGATTGCAAACGGTGATTTTTTCCATACTCGTTGTGTTGCACATATTATTAATTTAGTAGTGCAAGACGGACTATCCGGGCAATATGTTAATAACTTTATTACATCTTTTCGATTTATGTTACATGACGTTTTTAAAAAAAGTAGAAGAAGATATCAAGATTGTAAACAACTTTGTAAGGATACGCACTCTAGATTTTTAGGTCCTAATTGGGATGTACCTACTCGGTGGAATTCGACTTGTCACATGTTTGAATGTGCTTTAAAACAAAAGGGCACTTTGAAAGCTTTTCATAATAGTCTTTCGGATAATGGTGAAGCCGACCCATTTCCGGATGCGGGTTGGGAGAATCTTCAACGTCTATCCGAGTTTCTTGAGGTTTTTAAAAACTCAACAACAAAATTATCGGGAGTTTATTATTCCACTAGTTATTCGGTGCTTCAAGAACTATATTTTATGTCTTTGAATTTTAAAAATTTTCAAAATAAAAATAATATGTTTAATCAAATGATAGAACCAATGAAAGAAAAGTTCAAAAATATTTTAAGGACTTACCACCCGTTTTTACGTGTGCCGCCGCTTTAAATCCGTTTCTAAATGTTGCGGGGGTTGAATGTTTGATAGATGCGATAAATGACAATTTGGATATGCATGACGAAAACCCTGATTTTTCAAACGAGGCAAAAAAAAATTTTAATCATAGTTTGAAAACAATTTATAATTTTTATTTAAATAGATATGGGCCTAACGTAAAATAACCATGCCAAGCGGATCAACCTCAAGTGCTAGTACCTCGCTTAAAGACCCTGTTTTGACTATGTTGAATGTTGTTCGGGATGTGACGGCTAAACGTCAAAGGGGTAACACCCCAACAAGTGAGCTCGGTAGATATAGTGGAACGGATTTTATTTCCACTATGACTACCGAAGATTATCGTGCATTCGATATTTTGGCTTGGTGGAAAGGAAAAGAATCTCAATTTCCGATTCTTACTGCTATGGCCCGTGATTTACTAAGCGTCCAAGCTTCTACGGTAGCTTCGGAATCTGCTTTTTCTCTTAGTGGCAGGGTAATATCATTACGAAGAACAAGACTAACTCCGGAAGCAGTGGAGATGTGCATTTGTTTAAAGGATCACTTAGACGCAACGGATCGTATACAAGACCAAACAAGCCTCGAAGATGAGATTACACTCGAAGCTAAAGTACATGATGAAGAGGTAGAAGACGGAGTATCTTCTGGCATATCCGATGAAGAATTAGCATTTGATCAAGCATCTCATAGTAGATAAAATTAGACGATATTGTTATTTTTAAGTTTTTTTAATATTATATGTCTTTCATGTTCTTTTTAAATTTCTTTGTCATTCAAATGTTTTATATAAAAAGTATTTAATATTTGTATATTATAAGTGTAACATTTTCTGCTCAAGATTTGTATATATTTATATATTAAGTTGTTTAAATTTTTGTCATTCAAGTGAACCCGGTTAGGAAAAGAAAAATAAAAAAAAAAAAGAAAGAAAATATAAGAAAAAAAAACATACGACCCGGTGTTCGACACACACACAAGAAAAGAAAAAAAGAAAAAAAAAAAGAGGCAAAAACCCGGTTGAAACCGGGTTTCATACCCGAACCGAACCCGACCCGACCCTACCCGGGTATACCGGGTAGGGTTTGTATCTCGCTGAACCCGACCCGGGTTCGTACCCGGGTTCACCAATACCCGGGTACAAAAAACCGATTGGGCCCAAACCCGGTTTGTACCCGGGCCCGGGTCCGGCCCAAACCCGTTTTGTGCAACTCTACTACCAATTAGTAATCATTCAAACTTTAAACTTGATGTTTTCAAGAATTCACCTATTGATCCAATTTGTGATAAAACATAACCAATAAACCCATTCATAAATAAATGGCCATGCTCAAACAAGTGATAATTAAAATAAAAGCCCTTTCGCTACTGGTTTAGTTAGGCCTTTAAACTTAACCCTGGTGACAAATTACTTGTGTGATTATTTTTTTCGATTGAAACATCGTTGCGACCAAATTCACATCACAATTTAGTGACCGAACTATGAACTAAAACATTTTGCGACCGAATTTGCTACGAAATCCTGAACTATTTGCAGCCAAACTTTTATATGAGTAATATTACGACTGATTGTTAGTGACCGATTTTGCAACCAGACAGTTTTGCGACCGTTTTGCAACAGTGGTTTTTTCGCGACCGATTGTGATTTTGGTTGCAAATAATTAGGCAAATTCAGAATTATTTTTTTGTTTTTGGTTGTGCACTACTTATATATTTTAATATCTGACTTTCAAATTCATAAAATTATACGTATTCATAGAAATATCAAATATCCAAACAACTATAGATACACACAATAACAAATATCTTGTTGGACATGGGTAAAAAATTCACATGCTTAATTTGATAGATGATTTGTGGTATGCTCTTTTAAAAAAGTAACCAAGTTTCCTCTTTCATTTTAATTTTACATTTTTTTTCCAATTTTGCATTTCCATACCTATTTTCTTCTGTTTGTTCTATCAACTAGGGAATTTATTCGCGTTTGGTGGCGGGTTTACATTACTTGAGAAGATATGAAAGCTAAAGGCAGTGCTGTTCAACCTGCGCCCTATAGCAAGGACGCGACAAGAATTCGATCAGCGTCAATTCGGTTCACTATGGTGCGTAAACAACATGGTGACAAAAAATAATTTGAAAATTTATTAGAAAACATTTGGTCAAATTTTACTTAAACAACGTTGGCAAAAAGGTTTTCAAATTTTGATGTACTCAATTACTCACTATAGGAAATGAACGAGAAACTTAAAAATATAATCGTGGTGTAAACAAAAGAATATCGAAACGTGTTATTTTGTTATTTTTATCATGTAACTTTTAAAGTCACGCTACCAAACCCACATGCTATAACGGGTACCAAACGAGAGATTAAACTTAAAAATATAAAATGTTCGGTTAATTGGTTGGTTAAATATGTAAGTTAATTGAAAAACGAATAACAAAACAAAAAATAAAATTTGGCTACGTGAATCAATGAGTTTAAGGTAATACTATTCACCTCATGTTGTAAATATTATCATTAAAAAAGGTATCATCAGAACGTTACCTTACACAAAAATTTTTTCTCTCTCTCATCTTTCTGTTTCTTATTCTTGTTTCACGTATGCTATTAATTTCTCATTCAAACGTTGAATTATTATTATTTTTCTTGAAATATATCCATGAAAATATTGGGATGTCATGAGTTTAAATCTCACTCTGAACAAAATGTTTAAAGTTGAGCCGGAGGTTTTCTTAACAATAGGTTTCTTCCTGAGGGGGTTGGGGGTACGGTTCCGGCTGGGAAACGGTAAATGTATGACTTTGTCTGGGAAGATATGTGTTATTTTAATGGGCCAACCTATCTGTTTTTCAACCGGGACCACACCCCAAACATTCTGATGAGGAAACCCACAATTGACAAAACCACCTGACTCAACCTAAGAATTTATGATTAGAGTGATACTTGAAATCAATATTTATATGTTTTGAGTATCTTACCTTAACCACTTGTGTCAACGATGATTGATAAACGTTGTATTATTCATATGAGACATTAGACATTTTATGATCCATTAGAATCATATATAACTCATCTATATTTATTATGACCCATTACAAACAATAATCATCCAGTAAAACAATAACTTTTTACAAAACCAACTAATAAAACAATAAAACCCACACCTGGTGTGACACAAAAAACCAGCTAATAACCTTTTTTAACATGTTATAATAGCCTAGCTATTTATATTTATATAAATCATTACAAACAATAATCACCTTATATTGTCACAGGCTCTTAAATATGACTCATTTCGATACGTGATAACATATTATAACCAAATATAACTAAAGAAAAACAGCTACTAATTTTGTGACCCATTTTAAAATAAAATTTTAAGTATATTTTCAACGACCCATTTTAAAATAAAATTTTAAATATATTTTCAACTAAAGAAAAATTATTTACCAACTATAGGTGTAATTGAGAATTTATCATTCAAAATGGGTGTTTTTCATATTTATCTATTTTTGAACAATCAATTATTCTTTTTTATTTTTAAACACCATTTTTAAATCATTCGTTTTCTTTAAAAAAAATAACAACATTCGCTTTTTTAACTTCTTTTGCTTTTTCTAACTTCTTTTTTTTAGCTTTCTTAAACAGCTTTTGTTTTTTTAAATATCTCTTGATGTTTTAGAAGTTCTTTAAAAAAATATTCTGTGTTTACCGTCCTTTATAAATTGTGCGGTTTCTTTAAACATTTTTTTAAACTGTTCGGTTCTTTTAAAATGCCCTTTTTAATTGCTTGGTTTAAGAATTTATTGAAAACCTGCCGATTTTATAAAGGTTGTCTTAAGAATATGCAGCACTAAAATAGAAGAAATGTGTTGTATTTTATATTTGATTAGAAAATGTGATGATTTGATCTGATTGCAAAAGAACTAATAAGACGTTGATTTAATGAAGAAATAAAAAATTAAAATTGATGAGTTAAAAATAAAGAGGTAAAGAAAACATCCATTTTAGTAAATATTTTTGTAATTGAATAAACCCAACACCCCAGAAGTGTTCACTTTTGATAATAAACAATTAAACATACTAGTGTGTGAATTCGTGTGTTGTGACAGGTGTGTTGAAACTTATAGGGTTTGATTTTGATAACTTGTACATTAGTAGTCACCTCGTGGTTTTTAAAAGTTTGCATATAGGATATTTAGTTTTACTCCATTTTAACGTATTATCTTGTATACCCTTGTTTGCATGATAACTATACTTGTAAGTTGTATAACTGATCTTGAAGATGATCAAAACAAGAAAGGCCTTCCTCGATTCACAACCTAAATCTCACAATGTTGCAATCTTACTGCACTCAAACGTTGTCTACAAAATGGATGATCAATCTCCATTTAGTTCTGGAATTCAAAACAGTTAATTAACTACCCATCAGTTACATCAAAATGGTTTTGTGTACGGGTCACATACGATATAAATTATGTTGTGTGTTTATGTGTAACTTGAATCAATATTTGAAACTGAAAGACATGTTATGGTAGTATAGTAATAACTAATAACGTACATGAGTGAATATTCTTTCTAATCTACATGATGCATGTGTATTTGATTCAATGATTCGTTGTATTGTTTACTAACTTGCTTTAGTTATTTATGCAATTATGCATGTCAACAGAAGGACGTAGCATATCCTTTTAAACTATATAAATTGCATAATGATTTATGAAAGGTATTTGTGAGATAGATTGTGGTTTACAAATACGTTACAAGGTAAACCGAACAATAAGCTAATTGTTTTTAAATACGTATTATGTTAAGACTTGTTTTATCGCTACAATTTAATTCTGGGTTATGAAACAATTTAGTTATGAAACACGTAACTAGTTTACTTTTTCGACGAACACGCCTTTAAGTTGGAAGTCATAATTATTTTCGGGTCAGTTCAAGTTAGTTTGCTTTATGTTGATCATATGTTCCTTATTTAAGTAATAATCATGCCCATGCTATTAGGATAGGCTAAAAAAGGGACCAACATATACTTGGCCGGGGCGCCCTCTAAAATAGAAAGATATGAAATATTTTGGGTTTAAAAATTGGACACAACTCATAGTATCCTACCTTTTAAGAACATTCACATCATGTAGTTTAATTTTAATTTGTGTTAGTGTATTTTTTAATATTATATGAGATGGTTATTAGTGGTGTGTGAGTGAAAAAAAAAAATGTTATAGTTCGTCTGTATATTTGAGTAAATGCTATTCAACCCTATAAATTTTTTAATATTTTAAATGTGGTTGTGAGTAGATGAGAGATAAAATGTCATGACAAACGTATAAAATTATTGTCTAACTGAAGTGAAAAAATAGTGATTTCAGTGTAATTATAAGGATATATAAGATGTCTATGTTTTTCAAATACTTATTGATGCTAAAAGATGAATTGGATTTTAAAAACCGTAAACTATAACAGATAATTATTTATTTCGGTAATTTGGTTAATGGTACCCTTAAATTTTATTTTTCATACCAAGGACAATCCAATAACAAAATCATCACAGATTCACTATTTATTTTCAATTAATTTTCATTTGGTTTCTCGTGTATGTTTTCCATCACACTCACTCGTAGTTATCATTGTAAGCGAAATCAAGTAGAAATTAATAGTAAATATCTGATGACTATGTTGTTGTTACTTTCTTTTAACAATGAAAGTAAAAGTTATAAAATGTTATTGATCAAATTGATAATATATATTATTATCAGCCAATTAATAATAATTTACAATATTAGAATCTAATTTACCTCGTAAAAATATATTCTAGGATGAGACCATTGTAGAAAACTAAATTATTATGAGGTTAAAAAGAAAAAAGATGCAAACGTTTTATATTTTTAAATGGGGTTATTGGATTTTAATAATCCCAAGTTTATTTGTTGGCCGGGATTAATCCCAACTCAGTAAATGTTTATAGACACTCCCAACTTTAAGTTTATTTTCCTCCAAATATCCCTTACCAACTGAGAGTTAACCCCGTTAGTTTTTTTGATGACGTGGACTGTTTTGTGGCCAAAACACTAAGCAAAAAGTTGAAATCTATCATCATGTCTGTCAATTTGAAACTTGCACACCCAAAACCCATCAATCTCCACCTCCTGATTTGAACTACCCAACTCGGGAGGTAGATTTCAGGTGATGACGGAGGCTATACAATGGAAAATGGGTCTAATTGAGACTAGGCAGTGCCTGAGTTGAAAAATAGATCAAAGTTGGTCTCATTTCATCAAAAAAAACTAACGATAGTTAACCCTCAGTTAGTAAGGGATCATTGGAGGAAACTAAGTTTAAAGTTAGGAGTGATTGTAAATATTTCTTGAAGTTGGGATTAATTCCGACTAATAAATGAAAGTTGGGATTATTAAAATCCAATAACCCTTTTAAATGTTATATTTCTTACATGCACATGAAAAGATTATGTATATGAAAAGCATGAAATTACATAAATGGTCACTATGATTTGATCTGATTGTATGTCTGATCTCTAGATTTTATGCATTGCAAATTTAGTCCAAACTTTTGTGTTTCCGTTGCATGTATGGTTCTTTGACGTTATATTCCTTCAATTTTTGTGTATTTTAGAAATGTTTGAACTAACTTTAAATTTAACTTCGGGACCAAATGTGCAACACATGTGTATCTAACAACCTACATATGTGTAGGTAATATAACCTAAATATGGCCTACACATGTGTAGCTTATTTAGGTAAAGGCAAAATCAAACTTAATTTATCCATAATTTTTAAATTTTAGGATGGGAAATAATACTAATTATATTTATATGATTTTTTTATTTTAAATATTTTTAAGATTAAAATAAAAACCTACTTTTTTTTATGTTTGATGATTGGTTAATATGCATGCACTTAGTATAGTTAATATTGCATTTTTAATATATTTTATATGTCGAACAATATTACTTTGTTGCGTGTTTGAAATGTAGGATAAATGAAGCTCAACGGACATTATTTGAGTAGGATACAAAGAATACTAAGACTACGGGTTGAAAGGTGCTGAAAATAAAGAAAATTGTGCAAACTGCAGGGAGGCCGTAAGCTACGGCCTGAGGCCGTAACTTATGGCCCTGTATCAACACCGTCTGTGAACCCCGTAAGACAGAAGGTTTGGCCGTCTGGTTGAAGGTAGGCCGTAACCTACGGTCTATAGGCCGTAAGTTACGGTCTAAGGCGATATTTTGGGGGTTGTTTCAAATTTCAAAACCTATTTAAACCCTAACATTAGGGTTTCGAAGAAAGACTGCCCCCAACCCCAAGAACGAATCTTGGAGCATTTTTGAGTCATTAAAACCCTCTCTAATCATCAAGTGATCGAGGATTCGTATGCAAAAAGACAAGATTGAAGCGATTATGATGAAGATGCAAGGCTAAACCACCCGTGATCATCCCGGGTGGACGGTTTGTGATTGGATTATGCATGCGTATGTGTTTACCTAGTCAAGACATAAACTTTGATTGTTTAACACTTTTATTCGTTTATGTGTTTTGAACGATGTGTTGATTAAAGATTCGTGTTAGTTGATTTGATTATTACTTATCAAGTTATCAGTTTTACATTGTTAACCATTGAGTAGTAATTAGGTTATCTTCATTAATTGGTGATTGCAATTAAAGTTTCTAGATTGTGGCATTAGTTAGTTTACTAGTTAATTTACATAATCGGATATCAAGTTCGCAATTACTTTTCAACATACGTGATAAGCAAGTTATGTCTATGTAACTTCAAGATTGGGTAAAACATTAGCTATATATTCATTACATTCCTGAAACCCGGGTGTGATCCCTTTTCATCGCAATAGTTTTCAACCAAGTCCAAGTTTCGTCTTGCTTTATAAAGTGATTATTTTTATTGGTAATTTCATTTAGTTCTAATTTACAGTTTAGTGACAATAGTAAGTAAGTAAATTTTGAATCAGTTACGCGTGACACCATCCACGGACTCCTCGTGGGATCGACACCCTATTTACCCTAACTAGTTAAGGTATTTAGGAATCATAAAACAAGCAAAATTCTTTTCTTATTTGATCGGTCTTCGACACCGATCAAATTTTGGCGCCGTTGCCGGGAGACTGTGCGCTTGGTGTTTAGTTTAATTGATTGCTTTAGTTTTTATTTTGTTTAATTGCGTGTGTTTTGTTTTGTTTTGTTTTTCTTTCTGTTCTTTGTTACGCTTGGTGTGTTTCAGTGTGCAGGTGACAGGTTGCATGCATACTCGTTATTCGGGTCGGAAATCACCACTTGTTTTTGATCCAGAGATTGAGAGATCAGCAAGAGAAAATCGTGTTTTGCATAGATCGGGAATTCCAGTACCACCAATTTCTCGTGCCATTGAACAAGCAGCTTCTAGTTCATCTCAGTCAGTAGAGATGGAACCGGTAGATATCCCACAAGGAGGAAATGTAGCTCCGAACCAAAACCCACCCGTGAACCCTAATAATCCGAATCCCCCCCACCACCGAATAACAACCGCAACACCTTGAATTAACCACCACTCAATAATAACATGAATCAAAATAACCGTAATCAAGGAGATGACTTTGATCATTGAGCATGCATAGTGTCCACACTGTGATGAAGATTATGAAGATGAGTGGATAACAATGAAGAACCATATAATGATGCAAATTATGATGCTTGGGAGGGACATTTTGGTGGAGGTGATGGATTAATGGAAACCACAATTGGAGAAATGACCAATACGGGTGGAATGCACCACCTATCAATCAACAACGGGGTGGAGTTAATAATCATAATGTCAACCAACAAAGAAGACCTCAGAGAGCTCCTGTACAAGGCGTGGATAGTCATTTCAGACCAGCTATTTCTGAAAACCCGAATCCTATTGCACCTCCAAATCGTAGAGGAAGATCTTTTGAAGTACGCCCTCACTATCTCACTATTCTTCCCGCATTTAGAGGTACTGCAACAGAAGAACCATATGTACATCTTGCTGAATTTGATGCAATATGTAGCACTATCGGTGGAAATCACTTTACACAAGATGAAGTGAGACTGAGACTGTTTCAATTCACCTTGAAAGATAGAGCTAAGCAATGGTTTCTCACACTACCTGATAACAGCATCCATACCTGGCAAGAGATGCAAAGGGTTTTTCTTGAAGAATACTACTCTATGGGGAAGACTAGTGATGCAAGAGTGCCATTCGATCCTTTCAACAACAAGTGGGTGAACAATTTCATGAGGCGTTTACAAGATTCAAAGAGTTGATCCGTATGTGCCCTCATCATGGCATTGAAAGATGGGAATTGATTAAGGCATTTTCAGATGGATTAACACCGGAGGAAAGAAAATATTTGTACTCCACAAGTAGCGGTACGTTCTTATCTAATCATGAAGACATGGATTGGGAGTTTTTAGAAAGAATGTGCAAGAACTCCAAGGCTCAAGCTTCGGCTAGCAGAAGGTCAAAGCCTGCTCCAGCAAGATCAACTACCATTGACCATGAGACTAAAGAAAGAATTGCTTCTTTGGAAAGGAAATTGGTCAAGATGGGACGTGGGGGAGCCAAAGATGTAGCTTCAGTTGGATTTGATGTGTGTAATGAATGTGGGGAATTGGGACATTTAAATGCAGATTGTCCGTTGTTGCTGGGACAACATGAAGAAGTGAATCAAGTATATGGAGAGAGAAAACAGTTTGATATGAACTCCAATACTTATCACCCCGGATTGAGGAATCATCCTAATTTCAGGTATGGAAATGCTACTAACCAAATGAACCCAAACTTTCAAGGTTACAATCAAGGTAATCATCCGTATCCAAACCGCCAACAAGGGAATTATCAGGGTAGCTCTCAAAGAAATTCTTACAATCAAAGTGGCTACAATCAAGGTGGTCAACAAAGCAGCTCATCTAAGAATTACCAAGGTAATCAAATGGGAACGTTAAGTAATGATGATTCTATAAACTCAAAGTTGGATGCACTTATGAACATGATGAAGGAAAATAAGAAGGAGAATGAAATAAGAGATAAAGCATATGAAGCATTGAACAAACAAGTGGGACAACTTGCACAAGATATTGCTCAAATTAGAAAGAACCCGGGCAAATTACCAAGTGATACCACAGTGAACCCACAGCATCAAAGCTCTAATGGGAAACATCATGTCAATCAGGTAAGTACTCTACGTAATGGTAAGGTATATGACAACAAAGTCATCCCTCCACCACCTTTTGTAGGAGTGGTGGAGGATGTTGATGAAAGTGTAAATAGTGATGATGAGCATGAAGCTGTTGTGTCTAAACCATTAAAGAAAGTAACTTTTTCAGAAAACACTAAACTGGTTTTAAATGATGAACTAAAGGAAAACAAGGATAAAGGTGTGGGGCTAATACCATTCCTTATCCAGCAGCTTTAATTGATCGGTGAAAGCTTCATCTATCAATAAAAGAGGCCCACAACAAGAAGAAATATAGGAAGTTTTCAAACAAGTTAAAATCAATCTACCTCTTTTAGATGCAATTAAACAGGTTCCTGCTTATGCAAAGTACTTGAAAGATATGTGCACTCAGAAAAGAAACCATAAGTTTCCTAAGAAACTTGATGTGCCCGCAAATGTGAGTGCCATTCTATCAGGTGCCCTTCCACCAAAGCTTCGGGATCCAGGAGCGCCGGTTATTCCCATTCAAGTGGGTGAATTAAAATGGCTAGGGCATTGTTGGATCTCGGAGCCAGTGTTAGTATCCTACCAGGGAGTTTATATGACCAATATGACTTTGGTCCACTTCAAAAAGCCGAAACCACCGTGGTTTTGGCTGATCTTACTCTTAAACTCCCCCGTGGAATAGTAACCGATGTAATTGTAAAGGTGGAAGATTTTTACTATCCTGTGGATTTCTTGGTTCTTGATTATGCGGCTATTGATAATAACAAACAATCTAACGTCATTCTTGGCCGACCGTTCTTAGCAACCGCAAATGCTCAAATTAATTGTAGAAATGGAACAGTCGACATGATATTTGGAAACCGTAAGTTAAGAGTCAATGTTTATGAAAATGCATCTAATTCTCCGGTTGGTAATGAATGCTTTATGGAGGACATTATTGACGGGTGTGATCCTCATAAAAATGAGGATAGCACCAAGGAGACATGTGTTTTATGTGACAGGGAAGACGCTGAATTTGTGCAGCAGTTGGAGGAAGAAGAAAAGCAACTGGAGGTATTGGCAATTCAAGAAGGTAGACCACCATGGACTCATCAAGTGCAGCCTCTACCCGAGAAAATTGACTCAAAGCTGAAGCCATCGTTAGAAAGTTTCCCGATTATGGAACTCAAGGAGTTGCCAAAGCATCTAAAGTATGCATTCCTCGGAAAAGACCAAACATTACTAGTGATAATCGCATCAGATTTAGAGAATGATCAAGAGGAAGCACTGTTGAAGGTATTAGAAGAGCACAAGGCGGCAATTGGATGGACCATAGCGGATTTGAAAGGTATTAGTCAATCAATTGTTATGCATAAAATTATTACTGATGCAGATGCAAAACCCGCACGTGACACACAAAGAAGGCTCAATCCCAACATGAGGGAAGTTGTCAAGAAAGAGGTATTAAAATGGTTAGATGCCGGAATCATTTACCCTATTTCCGATAGCACATTGGTAAGTCCGACACAGACGGTGCCCAAGAAATCGGGCATCCAAATTGTAAAAGATGCACAAGGTGAGCATGTTGCTACCAGACCCGTTACCGGGTGGTGGGTATGCATTGATTATAGAAGTTAAATGCGGCTACCTCTAAAGATCACTTCCCGCTCCCTTTCATAGATCAAATAGTTGAGAAGCTAGCAGTGGTATATGCTCTTGATAAGTTCAATTCGTATATTTGGGGAAGCAAAGTCATTATATATTCAGACCATAGTGCAGTGAAGTATTTGATGAGAAGAAGGATGCCAAGCCAAGGTTGATTCGATGGGTCTTGCTATTACTAGAGTTTGATTTGGAGATACGCGATAAGAAGGGGTGTGAGAATGTTGTGGCTGATCATCTATCCAGAATTGTTATGGAAGCGGATGATACTAAAGCGATAAACGAAACATTTCCTGATGAGCAACTATTAACAATCTCCACTTTACCTTGGTTTGCTAACATAGTTAATTATTTAGCTGCAGGTATAGTTCCAGATCATTGGTCAAAGAGGAAAAGACAATAATTTCTAGCTCAAGCAAAGCATTACATTTGGGATGAATCGGACCTTTTTAAAGTGGTGTTGATCAGATTATAAGAAGATGTGTGCCAGAAGAGGAAGTGCAAAAAGTGTTGACACTAACCCATTCGTCTGCATGTGGAGGACATTTTAGTGGTCACAAGACCGGGCATAAGATTCTATCTTGCGGGTTATTCTGGCCCACAATTTAAAGATGCTTCAATTTATGCTAAACAATGTTTAAGATGCCAGCAACTTGGTAGTATCTCCAAACGGGATGAGATGCCCATGAAACCAATCCTTGTAGTTGACATTTTTGACGTTTGGGGGATTGATTTCATGGGACCACTCCCGAATTCACATGGCAATTATATATTTTAGTAGCAGTGGATTACGTGTCTAAGTGGATTGAGGCCATTGCTACTAAAACAAACGATCATACTGTTGTTTGCAAATTTGTACAAACCAATATTTTCTCAAGATTTGGCATCCCTCGTGTGATCATAAGTGATGGGGTCTCATTTTAAAACTTTAACTTTGGAAAGTTGCTCAAACGGTATGGTGTAAATCATCGAGTCGCAACACCATACCACCCACAAACAAGTGGTCAGGTTGAGGTTTCGAATAGGCAAATTAAAGAGATTTTGCAAAAGAGACAGTAAGAACCGACCGAAAGGATTGGTCTTTACGTTTAAATGACGCTTTATGGGCATACCGAACCGCTTTCAAAACACCTATTGGAACCACACCATATCGTTTGGTTTATGGGAAAGGTTGTCATTTACCTGTCGAGTTAGCTCACCGTGCATTGTGGGCAGTGAAAGCTGTCAACATGGATATGAAACTGCAGGTAAGGAGAGAAAGTTGCAGCTGTGTGAATTGGAAGAATTAAGGAACGAAGCATTTGATTATGCATCGGTGTATAAAGACAGAATGAAAGCTGTTCACGATGCCAAAATCCGAAGGAAATTGTTTGAAGTAGACCAAAAGGTGTGGCTGTACAATTCCAAACTTAAATTCTTTCCAGGCAAACTTAAAAGCAAATGGACAGGCCCGTTTATTGTTACACGAGTTGGCCACTTTGGAGATATTGAAATTGAAGATCTGAAAGATCATACAAGGAGTGTGGTGAATGTCATAGATTGAACCATATTTGGAGGCGACTGACATCAACAAGGTACAAATGGATTCGGTGAAATTCCTTGTGGATTCACCAACATATGCGACAAACTAGTATATCAGGTACGGTCTGGCTGAAGACTTAAAACTTAGCGTTTTCCGAGAGGCAACTCGGAGAACTTTGTGGGTATGTTCACTAGAAACCCTCACGAGACTTAACTCGTCCGCTCGGGCCTACCGAGAGGTTTAAAAGGCTTGTTGCATATGCTAAATGCAACCGTGATTCCTACGAAAGTGAGTTTTAGAATTTTATTTTAGATTCGTCAATTATTGTGTCTTGTATTTGTGTAGTTGTATGTTTTGCGTTTCAGTCTTTGGATGCATACTAATCAGCAGGTGGAAGCCTTTAGATTTTCAGGTAAATATAGGTGCGATTGAGGGCAATGCACAATTAGTGGGGGAGTGGCAATGTTTTTCGCCGACTAAAATAACAAAAGAACTATAATTAGTTTTTCAATATTTTCATGAGTTTTTCAAAACAAAAAAAAAAAAAAAAAAAAGGGGGGGGGGAGCCGTAACTTACGGCCTATGCCAATGCGGACGGTCCAAGCTTCTGCCTTACGGTCACCACAAATGGTCTCAGCATAACATAAGAGACCGTAAGCTACGGCCTTAGGCCGTAACTTACGGCCTGTCGAGGCTGGGCACATCTTGACCGCATTATTACATAAAAACCCGACCCAATCCCATTTCCACAAACCCCTTTTGTTTTAACTCCAATCCACCACCAAAAGTCAGTTTTACTCATCCATCTTCACCTTCCTTCTCAAAAACACTCAAGAACCCTAGTTCTTCCCCCTCACATAACTTCTTCAATTCTTCATCAAAACATATGAAATTCATATGCATCTGGGCTAATTTCTGAGACAAACACCCCATGGTGTAGTTTTCTCCAATTCATGGTCGTTTGTTAGATCTAGTTACAAGAGGACTCGAGAGTTTTGGGGTTTTGGTGACACTGTTGTCAAGGTTGCATTTTGATATACAAACTTTTATCTGAAGACACAAAGGCCTGAGAAGAGCTGGGCTTTGGGAATGGACTTCCTTGAGTATAGCTCTCTCTATGTGTCTCTGGGAAGGTGATGAAAGGACCTTTTGGTGAGTTGTCAGGGTAGCAGATGTGATGATGCTATGGTTCTCTACTATCTCTTTCAACCATATGAAGGGCTGAACTCTTTTGGATGCTGGATGAGCTGGTAGAAGGATTTTGCATATTCATCTCAATTTGGCAACCACTCAGAATACCATATATCTTAATGAGATTGAGGGTAGAGAGGTTCTTAGTTCTCTTGATGACCACGTAGTAGTGTGTCCATTATCTACGAAGAGAGAACATAAACTTCCTCACTATATCCTTGTTCTCAAGTTTGACTCCAATATCCATTAGAGTGTCTACAGGTCGTTTGATTTTGATAACTTGTACATTAGTAGTCACCTCGTGGTTTTTAAAAGTTTGTATATAGGATATTTAGTTTTACTCCATTTTAATGTATTATCTTGTATACCCTTGTTTGCATGATAACTATACTTGTAAGTTGTATAACTGATCTTGAAGATGATCAAAACAAGAAAGGCCTCCTCGATTCACAACCTAAATCTCACTATGTTTGCAATCTTACTGCACTCAAACGTTGTCTACAAAATGGATGATCAATCTCCATTTAGTTCTGGAATTCAAAACAGTTAATTAACTACCCATCAGTTACATCAAAATGGTTTTGTGTACGGGTCACATACGATATAAGTTATGTTGTGTGTTTATGTGTAACTTGAATCAATATTTGAAACTGAAAGACATGTTATGGTAGTATAGTAATAACTAATAACGTACATGAGTGAATATTCTTTCTAATCTACATGATGCATGTGTATTTGATTCAATGATTCGTTGTATTGTTTACTAACTTGCTTTAGTTATTTATGCAATTATGCATGTCAACAGAAGGACGTAGCATATCCTTTTAAACTATATAAATTGCATAATGATTGTGAAAGGTATTTGTGAGATAGATTGTGGTTTACAAATACGTTACAAGGTAAACCGAACAATAAGCTAATTGTTTTTAAATACGTATTATGTTAAGACTTGTTTTATCGCTACAATTTAATTCTGGTTATGAAACAATTTAGTTATGAAACACGTAACTAGTTTACTTTTTCGACGAACACGCCTTTAAGTTGGAAGTCATAATTATTTTCGGGTCAGTTCAAGTTAGTTTGCTTTATGTTGATCATATGTTCCTTATTTAAGTAATAATCATGCCCATGCTATTAGGATAGGCTAAAAAAGGGACCAACATATACTTGGCCGGGGCGCCCTCTAAATAGAAAGATATGAAATATTTTGGGTTAAAAATTGGACACAACTCATAGTATCCTACCTTTTAAGAACATTCACATCATGTAGTTTAATTTTAATTTGTGTTAGTGTATTTTTTAATATTATATGAGATGGTTATTAGTGGTGTGTGAGTGAAAAAAAAATGTTATAGTTCGTCTGTATATTCGAGTAAATGCTATTCAACCCTATAAATTTTTTAATATTTTAAATGTGGTTGTGAGTAGATAAGAGATAAAATGTCAAGACAACGTATAAAATTATTGTCTAACTGAAGTGAAAAAATAGTGATTCAGTGTAATTATAAGGATATATAAGATGTCTATGTTTTTCAAATACTTATTGATGCTAAAAGATGAATTGGATTTTAAAACCGTAAACTATAACAGATAATTATTTATTTCGGTAATTTGGTTAATGGTACCCTTAAATTTTATTTTTCATACCAAGGACAATCCAATAACAAAATCATCACAGATTCACTATTTATTTTCAATTAATTTTCATTTGGTTTCTCGTGTATGTTTTCCATCACACTCACTCGTAGTTATTATTGTAAGCGAAATCAAGTAGAAATTAATAGTAAATATCTGATGACTATGTTGTTGTTACTTTCTTTTAACAATGAAAGTAAAAGTTATAAAATGTTATTGATCAAATTGATAATATATATTATTATCAGCCAATTATAATAATTTACAATATTAGAATCTAATTTACCTAGTAAAAATATATTCTAGGATGAGACCATTGTAGAAAACTAAATTATTATGAGGTTAAAAAGAAAAAAGATGCAAACGTTTTATATTTTTAAATGGGGTTATTGGATTTTAATAATCCAAGTTTATTTGTTAGCCGGGATTAATCCCACTCAGTAATGTTTATAGACACTCCCAACTTTAAGTTTATTTTCCTCCAATATCCCTTACCAACTGAGAGTTAACCCCGTTAGTTTTTTGATGACGTGGACTGTTTTGTGGTCAAAACACTAAGCAAAAAGTTGAAATCTATCATCATGTCTGTCAATTTGAAACTTGCACACCCAAAACCCATCAATCTCCACCTGCTGATTTGAACTACCCAACTCGGGAGGTAGATTTCAGGTGATGACGGAGGCTATACAATGAAAATGGGCCTAATTGAGAGTAGGCAGTGCCTGAGTTGAAAAATAGATCAAAGTTGGTCTCATTTCATCAAAAAAAAACTATGATAGTTAACCCTCAGTTAGTAAGGGATCATTGGAGGAACTAAGTTAAAGTTAGGAGTGATTGTAAATATTTCTTGAGTTGGGATTAATTCCGACTAATAAATGAAAGTTGGGATTATTAAAATCCAATAACTCTTTTAATGTTATTTTCTAACATGCACATGAAAAGATTATGTATATGAAAAGCATGAAATTACATAAATGGTCACTATGATTTGATCTGATTGTATGTCTGATCTCTAGATTTTATGCATTGCAAATTTGTCCAAACTTTTGTTTTCCGTTGCATGTATGGTTCTTTGACGTTATATTCCTTCAATTTTTGTGCATTTTAGAAATGTTTGAACTAACTTTAAATTTAACTTCGGGACCCAATGTGCAACACATGTGTATCTACAACCTACATATGTGTAGGTAATATAACCTAAATATGGCCTACACATGTGTAGCTTATTTAGGTAAAGGCAAAATCAAACTTAATTTATCCATAATTTTTAATTTTAGGATGGAAATAATACTAATTATATTTATATGATTTTTTTTATTTAAAATATTTTTAAGATTAAAATAAAAACCTACTTTTTTTTTATGTTTGATGATTGGTTAATATGCATGCACTTAGTATAGTTAATATTGCATTTTTAATATATTTTATATGTCGAACAATATTACTTTGTTGCGTGTTTGAAATGTAGGATAAATGAAGCTCAACGGACATTATTTGAGTAGGATACAAAGAATACTAAGACTATGGTAAAGGTGCTGAAAATAAAGAAAATTGTGCAAACTGCAGGGAGGCCGTAAGCTACGGCCTGAGGCCGTAACTTACGGCCCTGTATCAACACCGTCTGTGAACCCCGTAAGACAGAAGGTTTAGCCGTCTGGTTGAAGGTAGGTCCGTAACCTACGGTCTATAGGCCGTAAGTTACGGTCTAAGGCGATATTTTGGGGGTTGTTTCAAATTTCAAAACCTATTTAAACCCTAACATTAGGGTTTCGAAGAAAGACTGCCCCCAAACCCCAAGAACGAATCTTGGAGCATTTTTGAGTCATTAAAACCCTCTCTAATCATCAAGTGATCGAGGATTCGTATGCAAAAAGACAAGATTGAAGCGATTATGATGAAGATGCAAGGCTAAACCACCCGTGATCATCCCTGGGTGGACGGTTTGTGATTGGATTATGCATGCGTATGTGTTTACCTAGTCAAGACATAACTTTGATTGTTTAACAACTTTTATTCGTTTATGTTTTTGAACGATGTGTTGATTAAAGATTCGTGTTAGTTGATTTGATTATTACTTATCAAGTTATCAGTTTTACATTGTTAACCATTGAGTAGTAATTAGGTTATCTTCATTAATGGTGATTGCAATTAAAGTTTCTAGATTGTGGCATTAGTTAGTTTACTAGTTAATTTACATAATCGGATATCAAGTTCGCAATTACTTTTCAACATACGTGATAAGCAAGTTATGTCTATGTAACTTCAAGATTGGGTAAAACATTAGCTATATATTCATTTACATTCCTGAAACCCGGGTGTGATCCCTTTTCATCGCAATAGTTTTCAACCAAGTCGAAGTTTCGTCTTGCTTTATAAAGTGATTATTTTTATTGGTAATTTCATTTAGTTCTAATTTACAGTTTAGTGACAATATAAAGTAAGTAAATTTTGAATCAGTTACGCGTGACACCATCCACGGACTCCTCGTGGATCGACACCCTATTTACCCTAACTAGTTAAGG
The DNA here is from genome assembly GCA_025506505.1 of Flaveria sonorensis. Taxonomy (NCBI): domain Eukaryota; kingdom Viridiplantae; phylum Streptophyta; class Magnoliopsida; order Asterales; family Asteraceae; genus Flaveria; species Flaveria sonorensis. Next base: position 44,510,720 of record CM046431.1, on the reverse strand, counting down.
TATTTAGGAATCATAAAACAAGCAAAATTCTTTTCTTATTTGATCGGGTCTTCGACACCGATCAATGTTCTCACGATAACTAATGTAAGGTATAGATCTCCCCTTTATATTATCCTACTAGGTTAGAGCCAATGAGTAAAACATATTAAAATCATAGTTTTATGAATATTTTATTTTTTAGATATTATTAGTCATCGATGAAGTAACAATATAATGAATATCTAAAACTTATACCAAATAATGAAATTAAAAATTATTACTCTATATTTAAGATAAAATATGTATGAAATAATAATTTAGTATGTATTAATAAATTATTAAAATAAGAATATTTATTTGTTAATATTTGATAGTTTAGTTTACTTATTTAAAATAATTATCATTTAATATGAGAGAAACAAGAAACACAAATATAGATATTTTGTTTTAACATATTTTAGTAAAAAAAAAAAGTCAAATTGATTGTTATTATAATTTTTGTATTATGAGAGAGGTAGGAAATAAATTTTTTAATATGTTAAAATGATAACACGTGTTATTTGTTATGCTTGATTGATGATACGTGTTTCAAAAAATCTTTTTTATTATATGTTTTAGATTATATGTTATAGATTATAGATATTTATTAAGCATGTTCATGAACAGGATTGTACAACCACTGTTCACATCTATATATAAGATTAGTCACGTAAACTATATACAAATTACCAAATGTCAAGATTTAAACTTTAAAATCCTATATTTATTAAGCATGTTTATGAACTGGATTGTACAACCATCCTTTTATGCGTTCATATCCATATGAAAGATTAATCACGTAAACTATATAGAAATTACCTAATGTCCGAATTTATACCCTATAAATACCCGCTTTATATTAAGCCACTATTGCTCAAGAGAACCTAACAAAATACAAAAGTGTCATCTTTACATTAAAACAAAACGTCATCGTCAATTCAACATCATTTATTTCAATGTCAAATTAGTCGGTTTAGAATTCAAAATAAAGATAAAATTACAGTTGCCCGTACGCTATTAATGCACCATAGGTATTGGCTCCATCAATATTTGGATGGTGAGAGCGAAAAAGTGTGGACATAAGTGATTAAATTATTGATAATGTATTTTCAAAAACTATTTTCTGAGGAGTGAGGATATAAACAAAATTAGAAACCAAGAGTACATATGTTTCTCCGTTTGTAATGTAATTTATTTATAGTACTAGTTTGTTTATGCGTGAATAAACATTTAAGAATTGATTGTAAACAATATTAGAAGAATTACATAAATAAAGTTATGATTTTTAGTAACTACATAATACTTTATTATGTGAATGAAAAAAAAAATACTTATACTAGTTTGTCGTTAGTCTAACTATGAGGGTCAACTGTGTCAGGATGATGGGTCTTGAGTTGGCCGGTTTGAATTTTCAAGCCTAACCTGACCCATATATTTATTTGTATTATGTTATCAAGGTCGGGCCAATAGAGTTAACAATAATACATTTGACTTGTGGCCCTTTAAAATTAAGATCCCCGTTAAAAAAAATATTGAGCTTGCACTTTTAAAAAACCACAAATCCATAAAGCCTTAAATTTTTTAGTCTCACTACAAATCCACAAAGCCTTGTTTTTAAAAAAAATAATATCTATACTATATATAAAGCATATGAAGAGGTATTTTAAAATATCATAAAATTAAAAACAATACTTTATTCAATGCATAAGATACAATCAATTTAGGGTGAAATAGTATTTATAATATTATTTACAAATTACCCATTACAATTATTTACATAATAACCATACAATTACTAACACTTAAATAAAATTCACATTATCTACCCATAAACAAAAAAAAAACTTAACTCATTTTAAGATCTCAAGTATATCTTTTAATCTATCACGTTTAAAAACGTTTTGAGACTACTATTGTAACCTGTGTTTTTGTTAAACGTTTTGGTGTAAACTTTTTACTGAACAAATTTGTATTTTATGAGGTACAATAAATTAATGAGTATATACAAGTAGTTTCATTAAAAACACGTGCCGGATGTGCGGGCGCCCTTCTAGTTTCATTAATGAATTACATCATATAAAGCTAAAAAAAATAAATTTAATCAAACCATCTACACATGCACAATATATTATTAGGTCTAGAACTATGTATAAGTTTAGATGATCAATCAACTCTTGTAATCACACTTTGTAATTATTATTTGAATGATATGATATGAATGATTTTGATTATATTTATGTTTATGAATTGAACAATATAACCTCATTATATATGTTATAAATATATGATATAATGTATTTCATAATGTATGTGTGAATGTGTTCAGTGAACATCAAACTGTGTCAATTTGGAAAATTGACCAAGTGTTAGAACAACTGCAGATGAATAAAGTGTTCTTCCATAGATGTTCTCAGAAATACAACTGAAGTGAACATTCGTAAATCTCCTGCGGAAGAACAATTCCAGCTGAACAAGTCAAAAGAACAAAGTGAAGCTACTGAAGGAGAAATTATCATGGAAGAACAAGTTCAAGAACTCCTACGGAAGCACAATCACAGAAGAACAAGCAATGAAGATCAAGTGTTGCTGCAGAAGACTAAGTTCCTACGGAAGAAGAAATTCCTACGGAAGACTGTTTAACACTTGTATGTTTTCACATCATCAAGTAGTCAACTAACAGAAAGTCAACAAGTCAACGTGGCAGAACAACAACATTAATGGCGATGGAAGACATATATTTCAAGCGAATATTCCACGTCACATCAACAACATTATATGTATTTATTTCATTGTAAATCTCGAACTCCTATGCCGACAAATATGGCGAAGATTCAGATAACTATAGTTAGCTGAATTATAGCAACAAGTTAGCGAAAGATTAGCAATGGATTAGAAACAGAATAGAATAAGATCTCTATGTAACATGAGATCAAGATCAGATGTAGATATACGATCAACATACGATCAAGCAACATAAGCAACATTTACATCAAAACATCAATAGCAACAAGAAAGCATTACGATCATCATTCGTTAACACTCGTGGTTTGATTATTCTTATATTCTGGTTATTCAATTATTTGATTGATTTCTTATTTGATAATCTCTTAAGCAGCAAGTGTTGATAATTCCGTGATCAATACTTGTTCAAATCAAACCTGATAATTCCTGAACGATCCTTGGATTCACAGGTGGTATCAGAGCTTGGTGCTCATTGATCCAGATCAATTAATCTATCAGCTTTGATTTGTTTAATCGATTACTACTAAAACAAAATTGTTGCTTTCTAAATAAAAATTAATTATCATGAGTAATTCAGTTGTTGGTGCTTATCAACCTCCTAAACTGGAAAACAAATCTGATTTTAAAACATGGAAAATCAGGTTCAGGAATCATGTCAATTATACTGATTTGGACCTGGGGCTTCAATTACCGAAGGTCCTTATATTTCACCTGCTTTAGGTGCGGACTATAAGGATAAAAATCATATAAGGATAAAAATCAACCCATAAGTCTAAAGAACTTATCACCTGATGATGCTAAGAAAGTCAAGATTGACATCAAAGCCTATAGTATGCTTACTATGGCTCTGCCTGAAGAACTCTTGATCAGGTGTAAATCATATAAAACAGCTAACTCGTTTTGGAAAATCCACACTTTATGTGAAGGAAGTGACGAGATTAGAAGCATCAAAAAGGATACTCTCCATGCACAATATGAAACATTCCATCATATTCCGGGTGAGTCAGTTCCTCAACAATTGCATAGATTCATGCAACTTGTTACAGAATGAACATACTTGAGCTTGAGTACAGCAATGAAGAGCTGAACAAAAAGATGCTTCATTCATTGCCTGAGAACTGGACACAAACTGTGTCTATGTTTAAGAACACTATTGACTTAAAAGCAATAGGACTAGACACTCTAGTGGCAAAGGTAGAAGCATTGGAGCTGGATGAAAAGACAAGAAACAAAAGTGTGAAAGCACCTGTAGCTCCTTATCAATTCAAAGAATTGAAAAGTACTGGAAGTGCATTCATCTCCAATGAAGATGAAGACAACTCTTGTGATGCTGCAAGTTTCTTCAAATCAAGCTCACAGCAATCAGAACAAAAAGACTAAAGGAAAAGCTGATGATCCAAAACCAAAAAGAATAACAATCAAACAGAACCAATTACTATGGTTCTGGAGTCTGAAAATAGAAAGCTGCCTTTGTAGCCTTCAGTTCAAGCTTTCAGGCTTATCTAGGAAGTACTTTGACTCCTGCTCACTTTTGTCAACAAGATCTTGAAGAACTTTATCCTGATGAGGTAGAAGAGATGGATCTGCAATGGCAAATGGCAATGATCGCCTATAGAGCAAAGATGTACATGAAAAGAAACAAAGGACTATCTGTGGGAGGAAGATCAACAAAAATCAATGTGGACAAGACCAAAGTAAGATGTTTTAAATGCAACTTATATGGACACTTTTTGAGGGAGTGCAACAGTAATCAATAGCAGTCAACTGACTCAAGACAACCTAGTCAAAAGAACTTTACACTACCTCAATTAACTAATGCATCCCCACCAACAACAAATAATAAAACAGGTATCACTAATGCTAAAGAAACTGGTCTAATTATCTTGTAGGATGGTACTTGTGACTGGAGCATGTATGAAAAGGAAGTACTTGCAGAGAATCAAGCTTTAATGGCCAACATGGAAAACAAAGTTCCTGCAATGGCCGCTGAGGTAAAGAAAGGTTGTGTTCTCCCACTTGCATAGATGAAGTAGAAAGATATAGAACACATGCTCAACAATTGGCTGATAAAGTAAAAGAAACACTGCTTATAAATGAATCTCATGTTAAAGAACACAAACTTTATCAAGTCAAAATTAATTCTTTACAAAAGGATTTAGATAAAATTGTATCTGAAATTACAACCTAAAAGCACAAGTTGAGCATCTGACTACATCTTTAACCAAGTCTATGTCAGATCATGCATCTACTGAGGTGAAATTGCAGAAATTCCAATTTTCATCACAACAGTATGAGAAACTATTAACCTCTCATATTGAGTCAAAGAACAAGTCAGGATTGGGATTTTATGCAGTTCCACCACCCGTGAATGATAACTATACTTCTTTGCCCGAGTCCATGACCAACAGTTTATCTAATCACTTTGTGTCCAGTAACATGTGTGAGTCAACAGATAAAAATAATAGTAATATAACTAATGACACTGAATTATATGAATCTGATTCATCAGAATCAGAACACTTAAATCAAAGTAAATCAGAATTTGATTATGATAACTGTGATGACTTGCATGATGATGATAAGTCTGATAATGCTGGATTTGATATATAAGTCTATAATGCTGTTTTTGTATAAGGGTAAAACTGTTTTAACTAAATACTCAGTCCCAAAGGTACTGAATGAACTTAAACTACCCTATCCACCAAAACAAAGAAACCTGCTGAAGACAATCCACACAAGGATTGAGCAACTAAATGAAGGCATACATGCATTCAATAAACTTAACAAGGAAAAGCCAGCAAATAGAGCCTCAGAAGAAAAGTCCGTGACTTCAGCAGATCATCTCTGGAAGAAGTCTGTGAGATCCACAGAAGTCATACGGAATAAGCAAGAAATTGCTCAATCATAAGCAAAGACAAAGCTCAGAAGAAATACTTGCAGGCTAAACAAGAACCCTTTGACATCATGTCAGGAAGAGGTAATATCATCAGCAGCAAAGTTGGACAAAGAACTGAAGAACCATAAGGTTTCAACTAAGAAAAAGGCTAAGGCTGCATCAGACAGTGATGCTGAAGAAAAGTACTGTAAATGGTGTGACATGCACAATCACAGTACAGAAGATTGCTTCTTCAGCAGCTATTGCTCAATATGTAATATGAACAATCACATGACTTCAGATTGTTCCTTCAACAAATATTGTGCAATATGCAACAAAACAACCATTCTACCAAGGAATGCTTTTTCAACAAGAAGAACAAAACAAAGATCCAAGAAGAAGTATGCAGAGTCCAATGAGTCAGAGTCAAAATCTTCTGAGGATGATAATCCTAGAGGTGCAAACAAAAGAAACACAACAAAAACAGAAAATTACTAAGACAAAGAAAACAGCTGCTGAGGTGCAATTAAAAATTAAGAAGGAAAAACAAGTGCAAAGGAATGCACACACAAAAAGGTAGCTCTTGAAGAAGATGATGACTTCTTTGATGATTTTGACAAAGGCAGTAGTAAACAAGATGAAAACACCTCATCATTATCACCAAAAACATCCTCACCCAAAACAACACATAATGAATTAAATGACATCAAAACTAAGTTAGAAACTTCAAGACTCATTCATGAGAAAGTCACTATATTAGATAACAATGGCAAGCCCAAGACCATCAAGGCTTGGGCTCCTAAGTCTAACTAAGTTTATTCTGTTTGCAGGAACATCCAAGGAGGGCTGACACAAAATGGTATGTTGACAGTGGCTGTTCCAGACACATGACAGGAAACTGTACCCTCCTGCAGGATTTCAAACATAAAAATGCTTCATATGTAGCATTTGGTGGGGATAAGAAGAGGTAAAATCACTGGTGAAGGAATGGTAACAAATGGAGTTTTAAAGTTTGATAAAGTTAATTTTTGTGAAAACTTACAGTTTAATTTACTAAGTGTATCTCAAATCTGTGACCAACACTATACTGCTTTCTTTGATAACTCTGATTGTTATATTCTTAAGCCAGGTTTCAAAATTCCAGAAGACTGGATCCTTTTAAAGCACCAAGAAAAGGTAACACCTATGTGTTGGACATGAACAACACAGCACTAACAAGCAAAGAAACATGCCTGATTTCTAAATCATCAGAAGATGAAGCACAACTGTGGCACAGAAGGATGGCTCATTCAAACTTGAAAAACATGAATAAATTGGTGAAAAATGACTTAGTCATTGGTGTTCCAAAGAAAGAATTTTACTGTTTTAATCACTGTTTATCATGCTATAAAGGAAAACAACATAAAGTCCCACATAAGTTAAAAACAATTAACACAAACACAACACCACTGAAGTTACTACACATGGACCTCTTTGGTCCAACCAATGTTTAGCATTGGCAAAAGGCAATACTGTTGGTGGTTGTTGATGATTTCACTAGATTCACTTGGGTATTTTTCTTAAAACATAAAAGTGAAACATCAGAAACTTTAATGGAATTCATCACTAAGATAGAAAATCAACTTGATCTAAGAATCAAGATACTAAGAAGTGATAATGGAACTGAATTTGTTAACTATGTTTTAGATACTTTTTGCAGAGACAAAGGCATAGCCAGACAATTCAGTGCACCAAGAACTCCACAACAGAATGGAGTTGCTGAGAGGAGAAACAAAACTCTAATTGAAGCTGCAAGAACAATGCTAGCTGACTCACAGCTGCCAATAACATTTTGGCAGAAGCTGTGAACACAGCATGCACTGTTCAAAACAGAACTTTGATTGTCAAAGAACATAATAAAACACCCTATGAACTACTGTTTAAAAGAAAACCTTTTATAGGATATCTTAAAGCTTTTGGGTGTCACGTATCTGTATTAAACACAAAAGAACAGTTAGGAAAATTTGCTGAAAAAGCATATGATGGTTTCTTTGTTGGTTATTCATCAACATCTAAATCATATAGAGTATACATTCCACATGATAACATAGTGGAAGAAACTCCTAATGTATCCTTTGATGAATCCTTATTTCCACAGTCTGTGAAAGGATCATCTTGGCTGTTTGATATAGATGCATTAACTAACTCATTTAACTCTGGTTATCTTAATGACAGGTGCTGCAGATACATGTTACCCCTATGTTCCTCCAAATATGGGTGTACCATTGACAGCTGATCCACCCAAATATTCCTCCAGAGTTCCAAAGTGACAATGATCCAGATGCATCAGCTCAAACAAGAAAAGATGGTTCGGATGATCTTACACCATGCACATCAGCAGAAGTACCATCTACTCCGTAGATGTCTCTACTTCCATAGATGTCCCTACTTCCAGATGATGGTCTGAAATCCCCCAAGGACCAAATCACCTCAAACCACCTCACACCATTGCCACATACAGATATATCTGCTACAGAGAATACAGCTGATCATTTGCATGCTACGGAAGGCATGTCCACAACCCCGAAGGCATACCTATTCCTGCGGAAACTCATTCAGCTGCACCAGAAAATGAGATGGACTATTTTGTTGACTCTCCATCACACCGACCCCATTACCCACAACCAACATCACAAACCTACTCATCCATACAAGTTAATGATGTACCAACAGTTAGAACATAAGTATCACCCAATTGATAACATGATAGGTGACCTCAACAGAGAACTACTAGAAAACAAGGGGGAGCAGGAAACATCTGTTTGTTCTCCTGCTTTCTTTCACAAGTAGTTCCATCCAACATAACAGAAGCCTTGAAAGATAACAGCTGGATTGAAGCAATGCAAGAAGAACTTCAGCAGTTCAGGAAACAGAAAGTGTGGAATCTAGTTGATCTCCCTGAAGGCCAATATCCTATTGGCACAAGATGGTTATTCAAAATAAGCTAGATGATAGGGTAATAATCATCAGAAACAAAGTAAGACTAATTGCACAAGGCTACACATAGGAGGAAGGCATAGACTATAATAAAGTCTTTGCACCAGTTGCAAGGATTGAGGCAATTAGAGTGTTCTTAGCCTATGCTTCATATAAGAAGTTTACAGTTTACCAAATGGATGTAAAATGTGCCTTTTTATATGGAAAGATTGATGAAGAGGTGTATGTTTCTCAACCACCAGGCTTTGAAGATCCAGATTATCCTCACAGGGTGTACAAGCTTGACAAAGCCCTATATGGTCTCCATCAAGCACCAAGGAAATGGTATGAAACATTGTCCAAATTCCTACTGACACATGGGTACAAAAGAGGTACAATTGACCAGACACTCTTCCTCAAACATGAACATCAGGATCTCTTAGTTGTACAAATATATGTTGATGACATCATATTTGGATCAACAAACAAGAGACTGTGTGAAGAGTTTGAAGCCTTAATGCAATCTGAGTTTCAGATGAGTTCAATGGGAGAATTAACATTCTTTCTAGGATTACAAGTTCATCAGAAAACAGATGGCATTTTCATCAATCAAAAAAATATGTCCTTCAAACACTTAAGAAATACAACTTTGCAGAATCCTCCTCATGCAAAACACCAGCATCTACTATAGACAAATTGTACCAGATCCAACAGGGAAGTCTATTGATCAAAGATTATATAGATCTATGATAGGATCATTAATGTACTTAACTGCTAGTAGACCTGACATAATGTTTGTTGTGTGTGTTTGTGCTAGGTATCAAGCAGATCCAAAGGAGTCTCACTTGAATGCAGTAAAGAGAATCTTCAGATACCTCAAAGGGAAACCAGCACTTGGTCTCTGGTATCCCAAAGAAGGAGATTTCAAACTTTACTCATATTCAGACAGTGACTACGGAGGCTGCAACAACAACAGGAAATCAACAACTGGAGGATGTCAATTCTTAGGACCACGGCTTGTGTCTTGGCAGTGCAAAAAGCAGACAAATGTTTAGTATCCACAGCTGAGGCTGAGTGTAGCTGCTTCAGCTGGTGCTCTCAGGTTCTATGGTTGCAAAACCAATTACTTGACTATGGTTACAATTTTCTTCAAACTCCAATATACATAGATAACTCAGCTGCTATGTTTATCACTGCTAATCCAGTTCAACATAGTAAAACTAAACACATTGAAATCAGATACCATTTTCTGAGAGATTGTTCAGAAAAGGGCCTAATCAAGTTGATCAAAGTGGACACACAAATCAACTTGCTGATTTGTTCACTAAAGCCTTTGATTCAGTTAGATTTAATTTCTTAATTGAATCCTTAGGCATGCTCAACCTAGATTAGTTCACAACAACAACAACAATATTTGTCGATTACCTGTAATCATATGAGAAAGGCAAACAGTTTTCTTAAATAACTACCTAAGGCAGTTGATATTCTAAGGATATGATAGTACACTATAACTTGACATTCACTCCTGCTCTTCAATCAACAACTACCTACTGATCAGATGTGTTTGATATGTGAATAGGTTTAGCTTGAGTGGAAACTTAACAATGTCATGCACAACATAAAGTCAAGGTGACTAAGAGTGGACAAGTCATTGAGAGAAGCATTCAAGTAAGTCTAATCCGGATGTGATCAGGATAACACCCATGCACACTTACTATGTTGTAACACCTTATAACCTCTATCTTTGCGCATCATGACCCTCTGTTTGTGTAAGCAAAGACCTGGGTCAACGGGCACCTCTGTTTTACGTGAGTAAAGACCTGGTGACCGGATGCTAATCATCAACGTTCCAAAAGGAACTGATCTCAAAAATCAATCAAATGTGATCATTTTTGCAGAGCATGCAAATCAACTCAGCATTAATAAGATTTCAAAGAAATCTTAAGATAGAGCTTATAATCTACGGAACATAGTTTCAGTGTAACTTACATTTCAATGATGAGTTCATCTTTGTTACCTTTAATTCTTACCAAAACATGATAAACAACATGATACGTTAAACTACACTCTTGACTGAATTTCTGCGGATCCACATATTTGCAATCAGCACTAGATCAAGTAAATAATCTCACAACATTCAGGAAAATATCTAGATTATCGTATGATCCCTAGAATATCCTATGTTTGTCTGTAACAGGCTATGAACATCATTTATTTTCTCTATGATTATTAGTTGGACAAATTAATTGCTGTTCATGCTATTTTCTTAAATTTTTGATAAATACATAAGTCTATGATTAATCACAAATTTAGGGGGCGTAGTCAAAGTATGAAACTGAGATTCAAATGAGTTTAACTAATTTTAAATACAATGATATGAAAATGAAGAAAAATTGGAACTTGAGCACTAATTTGGCTGCAAAGGATATCTGAAACAGTCAATTACTTATGCACAATTGCTATGATGCAATGACATAAGGTCCAATAGTAAAACAACAAATGGATTAACCATGTGTTAACTTAACCATGTGTTAACTCATACAGAAAGTTAGATCAATAACCTTCGGAAGTTATGATAATTAGTTCATCCGCAGATGTTTTGCAGAAGACAGAATGAATCATCTTCTGTAGATGTTATACGGAAGATACAGAAATCTTTGACTTTCGTAGATATTATACATTGCCTTGTATGAATAACTAGTTATTTGAACATTAATAGGTTATAATAATAACCACAGATCTGTTCCTCCGCAGATGTTCTGCGAAAGACAGAATGAGCTAACTTCCGTAGACGTTATACGGAAGAGAACATATCTTGCCTTACATGATTATTAATTTGTAGTATATTAACTGTTCTGATAATTATAATTAATACCCTAGAAGGGGTAAAAAGTGTAAATGGGTCCCACGTGATCTGGGAAAAAGGCAATAAAAAGGCACTTCGACTGTTGGCCTTTCTATTCACTTTAAAATTACCCTCAACCTAGAAATTCTTGATCCCAAAACCTATTTCACCTTCACCGAAATCGATCACTTTAAGCTAACAATCTTCACACTTCTCACTAAATCATCTCTGCCATCATGGCAAACAGATTCGTAAAGGACCATAATGTTTGTGCGTTCTTAAATCCAGATGTAGAAGACGAGTGTATAGTCATCATTCGCTACCTGAGGAGAACACGACTCTTCTATGCACTAACTACTGACCCACTCATCTATCTATCGCACATGACAGACTTTTGGAGCTCCGCAAGAGTAGGAGATGAAGGTGAAGGATCTGTCATCACTGCCACCATTGGGAATCTACCACTGTGGATAGATGAAGGCACAATATGCAGGGCGTTAGAGTTGGGAGAAGAAGAAGAAGGTCATTCTGATGTATTCGATCATGAATACATTCAGAAGGTGTTTGCCTGATGGGCTATGATGGTGACTACTACCATGGAGAAAAAAAAGGCAGGTTGTGCAAGCCCTATCGTTTTTTATGCCACACTTATCTAAGTGTATATCCAACGGAAGTCTGGGTTGGATAGATTTTCAAGGCATATTCATCTAGGATTATCGGGATATTCGAGGGTAGGAAGTACAACTACTCCAAGTACATACTCAACTGCCTATGTGACCACATAAGAGAGCAGAAAGAGAACAAAATGTTCATGTTTCCAAGATTCCTTCAGCTGATCATCAATGACCAACTGCAAACAATTGAACGAGATGGTGATGTTTGTGTGCAAACTCACCTAGGAAGATCTCTCCTTAATAAGCTAAACGGGCAGTATGAAGGAGGAGGTATGGATTTATTTGCACATGTGGTGGATGAAACTGAGAACATCCCACAAGAACTCATATGGATTGAAGAACCTCAACACCAGAACACTCCTGTTGAATCACCTGCACACTCTCAACAGCAATCACCAGCTGCTGAACCAGCTACTGCCCATCACCAAGAACCACAGCCACAATCAACATCAATAACTCACTTGATCTCATCTTCTAGTGAACAGACACAACCAATCTCCCTTGACCTATCATAAACAACTATCAATACTGCTTCAACTGAAGTAGTTGATGAGGAGGTGACTCAGCCAACACCCACACATCCAAGCCAAATTGAACCAATCACTCACCAACACCTACACCAATCACTCTCACCAACATCTTTAGAACCATCCACTTCTCCACACTTACTGAACCCTTAGAAAGCCCATCCTCAACTGAAGAATTCCATCTAGAAGAGGATGAAGAAATTCTAGAAGGCACTACTGAGGAGATGTGTATGGACGCTGAGGAAGAGAAAGGTGAGGAGGTGCTTCAAGGAGAGTTTGTTGAGATTGAAGCTTATCATGAGGATGACCTGAAGGATGAGGAGATAGATGTAAGTAAGAGCTATTTAGTAGCAAAATATAACAACCTCATCCTGAAGGGAAACAAGAAGCTGGAAAAGCTGAGAAGATTGAAGAAGGAGCTGAAAGAGAAAGACAAGCTAATATCTTAAAAAGATACAGCAATCATTCAACTAGAAGGTAGACTGAAAAGGCTAAGAGAAGATATTATGGTTGACAACGAGGTGATTGATGCCCTGAATGATTTGGTAGATGAACAAGCAACTCAACTGAAAGAGAAAGAGATTGATATTGTGAATTTGAAAAGGAAGTTGACTGATGCTGAACAGAATAAAGGTGGATCAGCATTGATCACCTATAGCAGGAAGAGGAAATACTTGGGGAAGACAGCTGATGTAGTTGGAGAATCATCAAAGAGATCTAAACCAGATTCTCTAGAGCATCAAACCCCATTGATGCAAAGTGTAGAAGAAAGTGACCCTGAATGGGAAAGCTGACCAAAGAAGAGTCTGAAGAAGCCAAACAAGGAGAGCTACTGAAACTGATGACATAGTAGAGGAAAGACCACAGTCATCCATGTTTATGCAGTTGATCAATCATGGATTCCCATATGACTTGGTAGAAAAGATGAACATGGGAGAGATGGTCAAACATTGAAAGAATTTGATGCTGTCAGAATGATGATCCCTGTGTGCAATTATGACACCTTCTCCAAGTTCAAGGCTATGGAGAAAATCAAGAAGGATTTAGGTCACTGTGATACAAGACAGCTCACAAGGTATAACATGATCTGTTGGCTGCAAAGTCACAATCATGAACAGCATGAATTAAAAGGACGAACAGCAAGAGATTTAAGGGCGATGATGGAATACGTGATGAAGGTGAGCTAGACATGGTGTAAAATTCAGATCCGGAGCCCCGAATCCTGCATATCAAATGATCAGCACAAACCTCTGCTGAGACCATGTAGTTAAAGCAAAAGATATGCATCAGGGAAAGAGATACTGATCAGAGAGCCAAGGGATTTAGTTCCACACAAGATCTGGCCTCTAGGAACTGCTGTAAGAGAAATCACTGAGCAGAAAGCTACATTGATTCAATTCTTTGATCTAATCACAACACCAGAAGAAGCAGAAGACCATCACATAATAGCATGGAAATATGATGGAGAACGGGACTGTGCAATGATAAAGAGGGCATCTGGCATGGTGCAATACTTCACAGGGGTGGAATCCTTACTGACACTGCCATATGCAGACCTAAATGTCCTACAAAACATTCCTATCATCAACTATCCCATAAGTCCAAAAGGAAGAGACTTCTCCGGACTTGTGACTAAACTAAGTCACAAGTTCAAGGGAGATGTTCTGAGGGAAGCAAGAATGGTAGATGCTAAGCATAACCAAAGGAAAGTTAGAAGGTCTCAGTTTAAGTCTCAGTTGGTTGATGATGAATTGTTAATGAGAATTGGAGCTGAAGACAGAGCTACTGCATCAATAAAGATAATAGAAGGCAATCAATTTACATTCCCTATCACAGACTGGGGATATGTAAAGAAAAACAGAGAACTAGTTTTGTTGAGGAATGATCCTCAAAGAAAAGCTACAAGCATAAGACTTTTTGACCCGGTTGAAATAAAGTTGATGCATCCAAGCTACACCTCTTACTTACATGACAAATACTTTCCAAGGCTGCAAGATCAAATTGCTCAAAATGACTTATGCTTATATGTCCATCTTATTCAAGTCCTTGACAAACTGCATGCCAATGCTCACAAGAGGAGGAAGTATGAAGCTGGGCAGCTGATGGGTCAGAGATAAAACCCATAACATAATTAAGAATTTCTGACCAGGACGAATTGGAAGTGGTATCCAATAACAGTGTTGTTGCAACACTGACCACTGAAGAGGACATCTGGGGCTAAAATATAAAAACACTGAAAAGAATGGTAGAAGGCAGATCAGTTTCAAATATGAAGATCAAAAGACTACCGTAGAATACTTTAAAATGAAGATTTTGTCAAGAGTTCAAGAACTGAAAGACCTAAACAATGATTACTAGAGTCTAAATCTAAGGGGGAGTATTATTAGGTCTAGAACTCATGTATAGGTTTAGATGATCAATCAACTCTTGTAATCACACTTTGTAATTATATTTGAATGATATGATATGAATGATTTTGATTACATTTGTGTTATGAATTGAACAATATAATCTCATTATATATGTTATAAATATATGATATAATGTATTTATAATGTATGTGTGAATGTGTGCAGTGAACATCAAACTGTGTCAATTTGGAAAATTGACCAAGTGTTAGAACAACTGCGGATGAATAAAGTGTTCTTCCGTAGATGTTCTCAGGAATACAACTGAAGTGAACATCCGTAGATCTCCTGCGGAAGAACAATTCCAGCTGAACAAGTCAAAAGACTAAAGTGAAGCTATGAAGGAGAAATTGTCATGAAGAAGAACAAGTTCAAGAACTCCTACAGAAGCACAATCACAGAAGAACAAGCAATGAAGATCAAGTGTTGCTGCGGAAGACTAAGTTCCTGCGGAAGAAGAAATTCCTACGGAAGATTGTTTAACACTTGTGTGTTTTCACATCATCAAGTAGTCAACTACAGAAAGTCAACAAGTCAACGTGGCAGAACAACAATATTAATGGCGATGGAAGACATATATTTCAAGCGAATATCCACGTCACATCAACAACATTATGTATTTATTTCATTGTAAATCTCGAACTCCTATGCCGACAAATATGGCGAAGATTCAGATAACTATAGTTAGCTGAATTATAGCAACAAGTTAGCAAAAGATTAGCAATGGATTAGAAACAGAATAGAATAAGATCTCTATATAACATGAGATCAAGATCAGATGTAGATATACGATCAACATACAATCAAGCAACATAAGCAACATTTACATCAAAACATCAATAGCAACAAGAAAGCATTACGATCATCATTCGTTAACACTCGTGGTTTGATTATTCTTATATTCTGGTTATTCTATTATTTGATTGATTTCTTGTTTGATAATATCTTAAACAGCAAGTGTTGATAATTCCGCGATCAATACTTGTTCAAATCAAACCTGATAATTCCTGAACGATCATTGGATTCACATATATAATTAAAAAAATTTAACTCTGCAAAATATAAACGTTTTAGTTTATTATTTCCGGTCCCAAGCCCGGATAAAAAAGAAGGGTTTTAATAAAAAAAATTTTGGAAAGAGCTCTATTTTCTTTGAGTTAATTTCAGTTTTGCTTTTTAAGATTTAACAAAAATAACTAATTTTCTTCAAAAGATTAAAAACATCAATTTACACTTCAAAAGTTTCACAAGTGATTTCAATTTTAGTCTAAAAACTTCATTATTTTGAATTCAAGTGAACAGTTAATGAAATTTTTGGAGTGAAATTAATACAAATTATAAAATTTTTAGAGATAAATTGATGTTTATAATCTTTTGAAGGAAAATAGTTATTTTTATTAAACCTCAGGGATCAAAACTGAACAAAACTCTTTCTTTATTCGTTTGGGCCCCCAAAATACTTTTAGTCGGCCCTGCATGTCATGTCAGATCTACTTAAAATCCTGTTGTGTTCGGTTTGTGTTTGACTTGCAAAGCTTAGTTACTATTCACAGAACTAATAAGATAGTATTGTTGATGGTGAAGAGTTCGTTTAAGGTTTAGACGGGGAAATAAATTTCAATATTATATGTTAAAAGTTAGAGAATAAAAAAAAGCCTACCTTATTCAGATATAGATATTCTAAAAGCCCTTAAGCGGGTTGATTAATCCACTTATTAAACGGTTCGTGTTCGATTTAACACATTTGTTAAATGTGTCGTGTTTGGGTTCGACCTGTTAAATATAAATGTGTCGTGTTAGCCGACCTAATGTCTATTTTACATGTTATGTTTGGGTTATGCCAGAAATTGTAAATATATGATTGCTAATTATTATTTATCAAAAAACACAAACACCTGAGTAGAAATTACAACCTTATGATTCTTGAGAATGCACACTAAAATTGCTTTACAGAAGGTGAAAAACACAAAGACTTAGATTTGAGACAAAATCCATTCTAGGGACTTTCTTTCAAATAGAAAAACAAGAATTGTCAAACCAAAAGATATGGCAAAAGAAGTAACGAGATTTTTAAAAACAAATACACACTAATCCAATCCTATTTTAAATTTTAAATCATTGTCCATCATAGAACTCAAATATTTAATTTTCAAAAAAAAAAAATCATCATGTACACATTAAATACCATCAGAGCACGATCCCTTCATATGAACTAATTAGACGGGTTGACAATCTTTTTAGTGGTTGTTGATAGCAATTGTCCGCCAATAATATTCTCGTATCTAACCTTATATCACGTAAATTTTGTTAGATTTTGTCTGATTCTCTTAAACATGTGCCCCTTGAATTTACTTTGTGATAAGATTTGAATAATGTCTTTTTTGACTTATGGAAGCTTCAATTTTTAAGGGAGACATGCATTCTTGAGAATGTGACTCTTGATAAATGAGAAAGAGATCTAAGGTTACGGCAATCGTCTTGTTTTTTTTGGTTTTTTTATATGACGTATCAACGTTACATTAGTTTTTATAATTTTCTTTTGTTTTTTAGTTTTTCACGTTTTACATGATGTCGTCTCAATTTTCCCTGTTTCCCCATTTCCCTTTTTTTAAATGGTAAGAAATAGGTTCACTTTTATATTAAAAGATAGTAATTCTAACGATACTTTCGGTAGCAATGAAAAATATTATAGTACAATATCGTTTACAAATACAACTAGAAAAATAAATATAAACAATATTTATGTACCAAACTTGATTCGAACATTCGCTTTAGTATATATTCCAACGAGTCTTCATATAGTTTTCTTGACATGAGTATTCATCGCTTTCGAATGTTCAATTATACCCCTTGACTGTAACAATTAACAAACAAAAGATTGACGGTTGTGACTGAGGATCGTGTTAGACACGGATCCCTTAAAACAGATTTCGCGTCTCTACTCAAGACAACGCGCCTGTCTCCCTGGGTACAACAGCCAAAGCAGTATGTACTGCCGGAGAGTGCCTCAGGCCCGAGAGATCACCGGGTAAAATATGCATTATGATGTTACATAGAAAAAATGTTAAAGATGATGGTGTAAGAAGAACAATTTAAAGAGTGCTCCTCTCTAAATTTCTATAAAACTTGTTGATATTAAAGAAAATAAACTTCTTCTCTTTTTTTTCTCATCATGAGTTTAGTTATATACTCATGCTAAAGACTTCACATTAATGTGAGTTTTATGATTCACAACCAAAACTTCTATTTGATTTATGAAATGTTTTATAAAACCAAATTAAAACTCTTATTTTATTCATAGCATGTTTAGTGCCAATTATGATCCATAATAAACATTCATAATATTTATTAAAGGACTTGGTTAAAACATAAAACATCCATATTAATCAATACATGACTTTATTAGCATTATGCAAGAAATTGCAACAATTTCCTACTATAATCACCCAAGTTTCACTTTTTTCATTCCGACTACTCAACTTCGAGCATCGATATCTAATTCATCTTAGCTTCAGTTTGGACATGGTATAGTTCATTACGAAATGAGAACTTAAACCAATAAATAAATAACTATTTATATAACAAATACATAAATATAATTATTTTGTGTCCAAAATTCAAACATAGATAAAGGTTGAAAAGTGGTTGGTGGTATAGATGGATCCTGGTGAAAATACACTGGTTGTAACACCTCGGATCCGGGGGCGTGATGTTCCCGGCTGGCCCCCGTTTTTTGCGGAATTCCCCTAGCTTCTCCCTGTCACCGTTTCGTCCCCCCTAGGAGTTAAATTTTGCATGCTTCTCTTCTTCAAATGATATCTAAAATGAGTATTCAGTTACTAACATGTTTAGTGTGTGAGGTGTTATAATAATTTAAAACGGAATACCTAGAATAACAAAAATAGAAGAAAAATGTAAACTGTAGAGTTGATATTAACATAAGTCGAGAAAATCTATTCCAACAATATCAAGAAAATCAAAACAAAAATATTGTTATGCTAGAATTATTACAAAAATATCCTAATTAAGCACAGTGGCAAAGCTGAATCGCACCATAGAGTGCCGAAAATTTGCAATGCCAGACCAAAAATTAACACTACTGACGAAAAATAGGAGGGGAGGGGCCCTCATTAAGCTTTGCCCCTGCCTAAGCTATCAACTAAGAGACATGATTCGTCTATAAGAGCCTCTCTTCTTCACTAACATCACAAGCGGTTTCCCTCCCTATTAAGCATATCAATCCCTGATGGTTGAAGTTCATAATAGTCTTCTTCATACTGCTAGAGTTTGAGATTGGGTCTACGTGTGAGAAAATTCTTATTGTAATTGAGTGATCAGGTCTCCATTAGGTGTTGGGAGTTCTATCTCTGAGTGACTTCTTAGAGAAGTCGTTTATTTATTCATATATCTGTCACAAACAAATACTTTTGTAATTTGAGTTTCTTCTCTTTAATAATGATATGAAATTATGAAAATTTTCTATATTTTATTAGCTAGGCCTACCTTTATATTGTGCTAATGAACATGTTCCTCTATCATACTTTTAAATTCATATATTTGTTTACTATGAAACTTGAACGCTTAACCACTTCAGGAGAAACATCTTTTAATACATCTTGATACTAGTAAGCTACAGGTCCTTTGGTGCTAAACTGTTAGGCTAAGATGATACGCGGATGAGAAAAGCATGTGTCAATGATGATATATAGTTTCCTTACTGCCAAAGAAAGATCCCCTAGGATAGAAATCTATTTGGCACACGTTGTTATTATGGTTTTGACGTACCTTTATAGCTTGTGCATCCTAACCTATTACAATAATAAGTTAAAGTTTTAAAAATGGATGCACCGTTGTAATAAGTTTAACGCAACATTACAAAAGTTTGTTTTTTAAACACATTACACAATTCATCACCATTAAATCATTTGCAAAAGCGCACCTAAATTGCATAAATTGATACATTGTTGTATTGATTTTGATGCACCATTACAACCCAGCCCATAGCAAGTCCTTATGATGCCTCACTAGGGCTTTGCCCTTTGATCGCACACGCTTACGGGATAGAGGATTAGTCGCAAGCGATATGCCCCCTAACCCCTGCTTCTTTATTTTGATGTACTGTTGTATACCCTATTAAAGATATTTGAGATTTATAGGTTTAGTGAAAAGTAAAGTATGCTAACATATTTGGGATTATAAGTTAAGTGAAACTATATTTTGTTTAAGTTTTAAGTTAAAAGATCAATGTGTGTAAGTGTATTCTTACATATCCTCTTTATTCCTTTGAGATATATTTAACAATCTATACAATCTTGCCACAGATACCAGTACTTATCATTCATTTAATGTAACAAAACGTTATATTTCCTTCTTATACTTTCTAATATATCAAGTGCATCATAACTCTCTTTAGATATGCAGTGACACATACAAATAAAAATTACAAATTCGTTTAGAAAGCATGAGTAGACCACGAATCTATGTATTAGACTTAAACTTTTTTATGAGTAATTAAACCATCACATTTGAGCGTATGTACACATAATATATAACTCCCATGACGTATATTTGTATTTGGGTGGACTTGGCTAGTCCATTTAATAAAGCAATCTGTTTTTACTAAAATTAAGGATGTCGGCTCATGGATCACCCGTCTAAAATTGGTTATAATTTAGATGTATAGAATGTATTAGTTCTAATCCAACCCATTTATAAATTTATAGTAGATTGTTTAACGTGTTTATAGTTTTATTACAACTTATATTCAATAAGTTACAATTTGATTACAGATCATTTACAACAACTATGACCCGTTCACATACAAATAAATATGTTCTTGATTGTGTTAATGCATCTGACATGAATAAATATATGTTCGTTCAAGTTCATTTATTTCAATATAATAACCCGACATGATTGTGAAACTAGGTTAAAGAAAATTTATGACATTCGCTAACCCCATAAATATTTTGCAGAAAATCTGGGATTCTTGACCTACAAAGATAAATTGTGAAGCAATCCATGTGAACAAATGTTGTATCATATCACTATCAATTTTATTGTGGTAGGACAAGGATTTGATGGAACCTATTTAATTCATTCTCAGGTCCTTCGACTATGAATCAAACATATAGTATAACATTGATTTTTGAAATTGTTTTTGGTAAAACATAAAAAGTATTGATTTCTATAGATGATGAATATGACAAACCACTTAGACTTTGTCGTATAAACACATGGATGTGCATTGATCGGGTGTTATTTGTTTGGTGTTAAGCATAGTTAATTTCATGTTTTTATATGTTTATGAATATGAAACGATTTTACTTTGAGATGTGTTTGTGTTGTAGGTGTTTTGAGCTTAAATAGCATAATTTGAATGTCTTAACGTGTGCTTGGAAGATCAATGGAACCAAGGATGTTCATACAAGCGAAGACGAAGCTATTTGGATCAAAAAGGCAAAAAACGAGGTTCCAGCGCATAATGTTTCACTACCAGCGCATAGTTTCTGACACAAACGCACTAACTAGCACATTGCAAAGGAAAATCTGAGTTTTGGGAGAGACCCAACGTATACTACTTTGACGCCATGCACCGCCTCCAAATTAGCCCCCTAATATTTGAGCGTTTTCTACTACGTCGCAATTAAAGATCATAACATGTCACATTGCCGTATATTTTCAATTTTGCTTTTTAATATATAAAAAAATTAATTATAAATAATTTTGTTTTGCTCTTTGGAAAAAAGTGTTGATATTAATTAAATTAATCGTTAGATATTGTTTTAAGAAACAATCTAAGTTGGACTTTGAATTTATTACAGAATAGTAAGAAAGATCGGAGGGTTTTGTTTGCTTGTTATTTAATACATTAAAATGGTATGTTCCTTTGCTTTATTAACGAAGAAATGTGTCGCACAATATATTAACCTCGTTACTTTTTGATTAAACGATGTACATTTTTAGTAACAATACTATGTAATTTATTATGCTTCGCTTGTTAGAAAATAAAAAGTAGATTATTGTTTTTAATCCTTTTCAAATATAATCTATGGTTATAAGATTAGAGATAATAAAAACCCTCGAGTTATTTATGTATACGTGTATAATAAGAATAACTTCAAAGAGAAAAATTATAGAAAATATTCTTTAGGTTTATAAATAATTACATGTATCATCATTTATATTTAAAAAATAATTTAATCATCCTTTACGCATATTTTTATAATAGATTTCATTTTTAATACTAAAAAGAATTAAATATCTCTGTTAAATCAATGATAGTTTAGTTTTTCTATCTCATAAATGACTGTTTTTGTAATGTTAATCCTAAAGAACGTTTTTAGTAATTATGATCTTTTACTTTAAAATTAGTTATACTTATAATGTTTTATGTTTTCTGCAATTATAATCTTTTAATATCATAAACTATAATCAATTAATAATTAAGGAAATGTTTAAATAAAAAGCCCCTTAAAACTAGGAAAAAATCAAAAGTTAATTATAGAAAATTTTTTGTTAGAGTGGTATTTTAGAAACAATCAATTTTGTTGACTTTTTGTAAGTTCTCCCATTTATTTTAAATGTTCATAACTTCTATGTATGACATTTTTTAAATTACACCATAAAAATAAGTATTTATTATCTTTAAAACGAGTACAGTATTTTTATAAAAAGATAATATTTTTTTATGTTCGTAAGCTTATATCTCGTCGTTATGTTTTAGTGCAGTTCATTGTGTATTTTTGTTAGTTATTGTGCTTTTCTGAATATTATTGTCTTTTTTTAATTGTAAAATACAATGATAGATAATAACAAGTTTATATAATCAATGAATACATATATACAACAAATTATGTAAAATATATGACACGATGAACGTATAAGATACAATGAGCTAACGTATTTGACATAATGATCAAAATACGATCCTCTTTAAAATAATAGAATAACAAATGTCAAGCCACAATCATTTTTAATCTTTTAGATTAAATACATTTTTACTGTGACCCTACCCTAATAATTATTATATTAAATATAAATTTTAGAAATAAAATAACTTTGCATTAACATAAGAATACATTACTCCTAAAAATTACAATGAAATCTTATGAAGAACACATTACAATCCTAAATTATAATTAATATTTAAGCACACTTAATATTAACCGAACAAAGTTCGTTTAATCGAACATCATTCTTTAGCCGACGGGTCTTCCGTTAAAAGCACTATTCACTTCCTTATTGGGCCGTCAATTGAAACAAACGTTCATTGAATTTACTCAAAACTATAGTATTAAATGTGTGTTCATTTTATAAATAAACTAAGGTATAAGAAAAATTAGTTCCATAGAAACTACATATATAGTCTGTCAATAGAAATATAAAGTTAAATTATATAACATAGTGTTATAAATAAAATGTGCGTACACAAACGGAAGTTTAAGATAGTAATACATAATTATGTTATATAAAAATCACATAAATGTATAGAGGAGAGATCAAATGAAAACTAACATTTTAGGAAAAAACCAAAAAAACTAATTACAACCAATCATATAATTTCTAATAGTTCTTTTAATTTATTTAAGAAAAAGGTATTTAAGTAAAATTTCATTCCATTATTTTAGGTAACTAAATTTTTTCTAATTCTCAATTCCTTATTTGACTTTTGACTAGTATCTCATCAAATCATGATCCTCGACATTCATAACAGATTCAAATCATCATCGAATTTTTTGGCTACGAGGTTCAAGAGATGAAAGCAGATATATGTGACGACTATGTGTAACCGCTTCAATGGATAAGAGATTCTCATGATCAGGCCTGGTCGATCAACATGTGCAGAAACTCGATTATTACATTAAAGGCTTAAGTCGATTATCAATATACTTAACCTAACAAGAGGAAGAATACACTACTTTGAGGATGAAAGTAAGTTACACATCCTTGTTAAAGCTAATTGCAGTCAAAGTTTTAAAGACGACTTATGCTCCTGATGTCAAATTTGGTTCTAAGACGAGTTACATAGACATAACTCTAAAACCCTTGTTATTACTCATAAACATGGAACAGCTAACATGATCGATTCTTCTTCCCCATCTATGAAAAAATGGCAGATTAGGGTATCCCATAAGTTTGTTGGGGCCTTGTAGAAAAGAAAGAGAGATCTTTTAGTTGATGTTTGTGTGATACAAATAAAAGGGCAATTTGCTGTAAAGGAAAGAAATGAAGAAAACAACGACAACAAGATGATGCAAATGGCGGGTTACATATACATAACCAAAATTACATATAATCTACGGGTTACATATATATAACAAGTTTCTTTTAGATTCGAAGTGGCCCAAGATATATCTAAACAAATTGAAGAGACAATATTGAATTGAAAGGATTTACATATACGTAGCATATGAGATATATATATGTAAGCATGTAACAAATGTTTTTATACTATGTTTACATTTTTGGAAAACAAAATGATGCAAACGATGGGTTACGTATATGTAACCATAATTGCATATATAATCTACTGGTTAGATCGTAACAGATTACATTTATATTTGAAGAGGCCTAATATATTTAAGCAAATTGAAGAGACAATGGTGAATTGAAAGGATTTACATAGACGTAAGCATGTGAGGGACGTATATGTAAGCATGTAACAAAGGTTTTCATACTGTGTTTACATTTTGGACAAGAGAGGTAGATAGAGTAATAACATTAAGAACTTGCTAGAGCAACATATATCTAAACATATACGAGTTATATAGTAACATTAAGAACTTGCTAGAGCAACATATATCTAAACATATACGAGTTATATAATGTAACAACCGATGGTTTTGTTCTTTTTATATATAGCTTTTGTTGTTACGTGTATGTGTCTCAGTAGTTTGATTATCATTTTTCTTATTTAAACCTATGCTTACATATACGTAAGCATGTATGTTCAATGATGTAAATATTTTGAAACATTCGCAAGCAGGTGATCGATCATTAGGTTTTTTTATTGTTATTTTTTTATTTGACTTTTTTCCTTATGATTTATTGATTATACAAAGAAAAATAGTGGAAAAATCGTAAATAAGGTTGAGATAAGAGAGAGAATGCATATTTTTAGAAGATTGCTAATTATCTAGTATTTTTCAAAGTCAAACAACCTTTTGTTTTCCTAATATACCATTGAGAGCTTTTAATTAAATCCTTTAAATATCATATAATTACAATCATGCCATTAATTAATCCTAATCATAGATCAAAAATAAAAAGTGATTTTTTTAGTTTTCATTTAAAATGAGGTTTTCATTGTAACCCTCCCCTATATGTATATAAGTGTAAAAATACATAAATAATCATAATATTAAAATAAACAATGAAAAAGTAGCAGAAAACGTTGGTTTAGCATTATAAAATAGTCCTTTATAGGTAGAAAGACCAAACTGCCCTTGACTTAACGCACATTGATCTCAAGGACGAAATTTGTTTTAAAAAACATACATAAAGAATGACTAGAATGCTCTTTAAAGATAAATGATCGTACTTGCAATTTCCTATAAACATAAATGACATTTTCTATAATTTTGTCTAAAGATAATTATAAGGAATCTTATTTACATAACAAATCTTAACTAGCAAATTTTATCTAATCATAACTAAAATAGTAATCTAATATGTATCATTGATATGCTGCCTCATGCTAGACGTCGTATTTGATTCATTGCCCAGCTTGAACATTTAACAAAAAATAAAATTAAAAATAAGTGTTTAAAGACCCTGACATTTACTCCTGTTGTCATGCTTGTAAGATATCTAATTTATGCTTCGATCTTTAGTTTTGATTCTTCATCTTCATTCGTCATATTTGTTGTAAATTTTACTATGGTTTTTAAAATTCAAGATTTGTATCTGATTTTAAATTTTTTATTACTTTTGTAATTCAACATCAATCTCCGAGTAGAATTAGTTCCGGGTTTGTATAATTCAGTGTTTAGAGTCTGATTTGTTAAAGAAAAGTAAATAAAACCTAATTAGTATATTTATACAATGTGATCTCAAGGTAGAACAAAAGTAATAAGAAGAAGAAAAAGCGTCACACAAGGGGGGCAATGAGGAAAGAGGGTCTGCAACTAACCAATATCCAACGGCGAACTAGAGACAAAAGAGTTAGAAGAGTTGTACTTTAGTGAGTTATTATGTATTATTGATTAACTATTTAGATTTCGACTACAATAATTACAATGAAACCTAATATTATTTTAATAGTAGTAAAGGATAATCCGTCAGTAAATCCGTCTAAGATTATATAATACTTTATACTACTAGCAGCTAGTCAGTAGGTAATTCTGTTAGAAATAATGAACTCTCACTTTTCATAGCCACCTTTTCTTCATTCAATCTCACAACAGCTTGAACCATATTACAAATAACTAACAATTATATAATACTAACATTTACAAGTTACTAAGTTAGCCTCCAAGATTAATTTCTTACACCATCACAAGTCTTCAAATCGCTCTCTTCTTCTTCATCGCTTATCTTCTCCATCATAGTCTCCAAAATCGATTTAAGGGTTGTTCAATTTTATCTATTTATGGAAGCGATTTAGAGTTGTTCGATTTCATCAGAGTATGGAGGTGATTGCTTGTTGGGTTTATAGCGTTGAATGTTGATGTGTGATTTGATTTTTCTTTTTTTTTTTTTGGTGATTTGTGATGACGTATAACTATATAAGTAAACAAACAAAGTTACCAATGACGAAAGAAATTGTAAAGAATCATGGATAAGCGATTAGTGCCCTAACGTTATATTAATGTATAGATGAAAGCATTTATTACCAAAGGGTTTATATCCGGTCCAACCAGCGGACCGGTAATGCGTCCGTTTCATTTTTTGGTTCGGTTGCGAAAACATTAGACTTTTTAATCGACATCTAATGTTAATATTGTACGAGTTGAGATATAGAAAAAGACTTGTGGGTGTAATTTTAGATGTGTACTTGTTTGTTTTCAAATCACACATCTTCTAATTAGGTCACGATTGCTGCCAAATGAATTTTTTTTTCTGTCTTCTATGTCAAGTTTTGAATGGGTGGGAATTAGGTTTAATAATAAAACTATTTGAAGTTACCGTGGCGAAATTATCGTTAAGTTCTAAGGGTTCGAGCTCCGACATGATAAGTTGGTGTATATTACTTTTGTTGTATATTATGTGGAGTGTGATAGCTTGGTTAGACTCTAGCCATTTAAAAGAATGTAATATTTTTAATTTTTTATATTTCCTTTTCAAAGTACTTTTAAGTATACGAAAATTTATATTTTTTTTTGTGTCCTCGAACTTGATATATTTTTTTTCTGGCCCGTGAAATTATTTCGAGAATTCAAAGATTTTTAGAAGAATGTATACACTTCGATGTATTTTCGTCCAGTTTCCTGTTGGTTTTTTTTGTGAATAAAACTATTGTTGTTTAACAGTTTAAGAAAAACTAAGTGAAATAATATTCTAAAACTCAAACAAACTGTTACAGCTTCAAGTAAGTTGAAGTTTTAAACAAAAATCTTTGAAGTTGTTAAGGAGGATTACTGCTAATTTGTTGGGCCTTGGGCCGCAAGTGCACATTGTTGTTGGGTAACTTGGGTTCCCTAAAAAAAACTATGTATATCATAACATTTTATCCTTTTCTATTTCACAATTCAAAATTTCATCATTCATGATTTCATATTTTCATGATACAACAAAACACTACAAGTTTACTTTCATTTTCTTTGTTTACACATTAATCTCATAACCAATTAAAATAGAGAGAAGAAATTTATTAAAGACTAGATTCAATCACTTTATTTATAACATAAACCCATAATAAACCCGTGTACCAGCTAAGCCCATGAACCCAAGAATAACCTGAACTCAATAATCCGTGAAAAATTTTAGGCATTGGTCAAATAACAAAAAATGAGTCTCTATAATATCAAATGAATACCCATATGTAAAAAAATTTATAATACGATAATAATTGTTATATGAACAAACAAAACAAAAATATTGTAGCAAAATAGATTAATTTACTTACATAAGCGAATCGTGAGCCATTTCTAGCGTTGTTTTTAGCAAAGCTATCGATTAAGTTTTTATAATTAATGCTCTCCAATATATCATTTTCAATAACTATCATCGCTAATCCATTAATCTCTTTTTGTATTAAATTAGATTTAGATTAGGTAAATAGATTATTGATTAAACTAATTACGATTGTTAATGAGCTTCTCGATTTAATACTCTAAAATAATTAAATTGTAATTGGGTTATTAATGGGCTATAGTTTTTTTTCTAAATATACATACATGATAAAATAAATAAAAAAAATTCAGACCCCAGAACAAGATCTGGCCTTGACCCTAAACGGTCACCCGTCTCAACCCCCTTAAAGTTGCTCCCGCTGACTATATTATACCCCATACACTTGATTATCCTGACCGAACCGACTAAATTTTAACTGGATCAATGGTTAATTGTTTATTTCAGCTACCCTATAACTGTTTGCAAGAGGCAAAAATGGAAAAAAAAAATAGCAAACACCCTAAGCACAAGCACACAACACAACTAGATGCGGGCACAAAAACCGAGTTCGGATCTGACCCGGACTCGGACCTAGGTAC
Organism: Flaveria sonorensis; assembly: GCA_025506505.1. Taxonomy (NCBI): domain Eukaryota; kingdom Viridiplantae; phylum Streptophyta; class Magnoliopsida; order Asterales; family Asteraceae; genus Flaveria; species Flaveria sonorensis. The sequence goes on along the minus strand of CM046431.1, from coordinate 44,482,021 downwards.
GGGTAATACCCAATGGGAGGTGTACCTGGGTTGGACCCGTTTAAACTTGTAAGGTTGGATCCGATTCTAAATTTTGAGTTTTTTTAACGAATCCGACCTAAACCCGACCCGATCGAACCTGGTATTGGACACACACACAAGAAAAGAAAAAAAAAAAAAAAACTAAACCCGGTATTGGACCCGGTTTCAAACCCGACCTACCATACTCGGGTATAGCGGATAGGATTTTCAAGTAAGTGAACCCGACTCGGATTTATACCCAGTTTCTCTTCAACCCGGGTAAAAAAACCCTGTTTCGGGTACGGCCCAAAATCCTTTTTGCCCACCACTATGTAGAACCACCGGCAGAAACTCCGATCAAGAACAACGGCCAAAAATGGGGAAAAACAGTAAGAAACAAAGAAATCAACACCACAACCACCGTAATCGCAAAGATGCATCATACTATCTCGAAGACGATGAACAACAAAGCCACCTTTCATCTCAGCCCCTCAATCTCTCCAACGAAGACCCACAATCGGAATCAGACGAAAACGAAGACCAAAACCCATCAGGGGATAATGATAATAATAATATCCCATCGAAGTTTTCACTTTATCAGCAATCTGTGCAGGTATACGTTCGAATTTGTGCAAAACCCTTGATTTGATTAGGGTTTTAGGTGAATCTGACGGTGGGTTTTTATGGGTTGTTTTGGGGTTTTTGCAGTCGCCTAAAGGAGACATTAGTTATCTGCAGAAGTTCTTTTTGACTTATGTTGGTGGGAGGGCACCACTTCATCTTCAAGAAGATTTCTGCGGCACTGCTCTGTTAAGGTTTTTGTTCATGGATTTATCAGTTTGAATGTTTCTTGAATCTTGATAGTTGATATATGTGATGCCGCAATTTGGTAATGTGTTAATATGTGTCCTTACCCTTTATTTACTATAAGTTTTGGTTAAGTATTGGTAGTAGAATATAGGTAAAACTTTCAATGGTGTCTGTGGTAAGCGTTTGAGTGGTATCAGTATGTAGAGTAGTATCAGAGCGTAGTTTTAACGTCCAGTAGGTGGCCTAGTGGTAAACGTTTGAGTACTTTAGCACAGAGGCCTTGGCTTTGATCCAGCCTCTATTGGTTTTCTGCTTTTAACCCCATAACAAGGTATTGGTGGGTCTTGTGAGTTTTTCGGTAACTGGTTTTTATGGTTAAAAGAAAAGAAAACTTGATGATGAAAGTTGAAACACCTAAATACTTTTGACTTCTGTACCATGCTATATAAGATCAGTGTAATCATCCATAGGTTTTGAGAATTTAAAGAAACTAAATCAATGTTGAAGTTGAAAAGTTAATAATGCCTCTTCTTTTGAGGAATGTTGATCTTAGATTCTTACACCTGGCCATTAATGAGTGTTTGGTTCATATATATTAAAGACAAACCCCAAGAAAATGTGATTTTCCTATAGGGTCTTTGAGCTTGGTTATAATAACCGGTTATCTACTTATTGCCTTTTGAAGTAAGCAACTTCCAACTGTTATTAGAAACAATTTATTTCACTCAAAAGCAAGTAGTTAGATAAGCAATTTGCCTATTTGGACAAGCAATGCAGCAGTCTGAAGCATCCTCAAAACAACTAATTGTTGTCTTCATGTACGTTTACCGTGTATATGCAAAGTACTTTCTGTTAACAAGTCAATGCACCATACATGATATGATGATATGTATGCTGCATAAAATGGTTACAAGTTGCATATTCTGGTAAAAATGATAAGTATGTTGCATCAAAATGAGTAAAGTAGTTTACATATATCGAGTATCAACAAAAAAGTGAATAGTAAATTGCATTTTCTTGTAGTCTGCCCATGTTTTATTAGATAAACAGTAATCTCTTAATCATATGATTCAATTACAGTACGGAGTGGCTTAGAAGCGACTCAAGAAGGACTGCCGTAGGTTTAGATTTGGATGTCGAGGCTCTTGATTGGTGCATGGAGAATAATGTCAACAAAATCGGAGCGGATATATCTTCTAGAATCTTCCTTTACCATGGGAATGTGTTGCAACCTCAAGAAGCTAAATTAGTGAAATCCAATCTTCAAAACATCATCCATAATGTAACACTTGAAGAAAATGAAAATGGTTATGAATCGGTCACTAGTTCAGAAGCACTTCCATCTAGAGACATTGTATGTGCTTTTAACTATAGTTGCTGTTGTCTCCATACTCGCCATGAGCTTGTTTCGTATTTCAAAAACGCCCTTCAAGCGTTATCTAAAAAAGGCGGGATTTTTGTTATGGATCTTTATGGAGGTACATCATCCGAATGTGAACTTAGGATGCAAAGAAAATTTCCAAATTTCACGGTAATTACTTAAATCTATCAATTACATATCCTATTATTAACTAGTTTTCATTTGGTATTCTTTTCTTTTTTCAATTGACCACCATTTTTGAGAATTCTGTTTATATTTTTATCCGTAATTTGCTAGTATACATGGGAGCAAGCAGGATTTGACATTATTCAAAGGAAAACAAGAATCAGTCTGCATTTTACTCTGCAGAAACATCAAAAGAAGAAACTTCGCCACGCGTTTTCATACAGCTGGAGATTGTAATACTTTCTTTATTCCCTTATCATTGAAGAGTATTTTAGACATTTGACTAATAGCCGAACATTGATTGATTTTGTGATAGATGGTCTTTACCGGAGATTAAAGATTGTTTGGAAGAAGCAGGATTTCGGTCTGTTCATTTCTGGATCCGTCAAATGCCAGACAGTGAGAATATAAAAAGCATTCAAGGATTTGGTGACGGTAAAGATATCAAATATGAAGAAGTTACAAGTTTTCAGCAGCAAGATTCATGGAATGCTTATATCGTTGGTGTTTCCTAACAATTTTAATGATAAAAATAGTTTCTTTAAACCATTGGCTGTAGTATTCTTGATAACATGGTGGATTTATAGAAAACCTTGAACCGTATTCCCATAGTTGCAGACTTGATCTGTCTTAAGCATTTTTTACCTTTTACTGAAAAGTGGATTCGATTTGAACATGGTTACAATGTTCTTTTCTTCCTAGTTTTTCATTTCTTGCTCATCGGCTTTCAGAAATTTGTGTTTTGTTTCAACACAGTTTCAATTAGCCGCGATAAGGTCTTGGATGAGTGATTAACAAGGTATGCCATAAACTTTGACTTTGTAGTTTATAAATCAAACTGTTATAAGTTCCAATATTCTAGATGTTGATGTGAGCTACACAAATGTGAAGGTTGAGCCCTACAAAGATCTATGCTTTCAACTTTGTTTTCAATTGTGTATGATATTCATAAAGATTTGGACAACGAATCACCTTGTTAGTGGTTAACATCACTTCTTTGAGGTGAGTACGTTTGTTTTCCAACACAAATGACTCTGTTCGAAAGTGTTTGATGAAATGCCTGGAGGATTTAGGCACATCCACTATAAACACGAAATGAAAATTATGACATCTTTGCCGGTGTAAAAAAACATAACAGGAATGATGCATATATCATATATGGTACAAATGGAAATTTATAATAGTGGGATTAGAATGAGTTAAAAAGATAATGTGATTTGTAGTGGGGCGTGATAGGATGTCACATTAGCTTCTATCATGACAAAACATTGCTCCTGGTGCGTGATTGGCCCTTCCATGACCAATACAATAGACGTGATATAAGGTTTTTTTTGTTTTCTTTTTTTTTTTTTTATTTTGACCACTAAACACAACACTACACATCATCATCTCTTTTTAAATTAAATCTTACGTTCACATAAAACACCATTACATCTCTTAGTGAATCTGAGTGTGATAAACGCCACCGTCTATGTGCCAACATTTTTCATCACTATCACCAACCCATTACTAAAGTGGTAACATTAACTATAGTTACATATTCCACAAAGTATCATTCTCAACGGTAGGAATAGAATAAGGGCTTGATTGTTTGGTAGGAATAACCATCAAGGGTTTAATTGACAATTGTTGTAACTAGAAGGGTTGTAGTTGAAAGATTAGCCCTATGGGTAGTGAATTATAATTATAATTATAATAATTATAATTATAATTATAATACTACTAATCCCTTATGTGGGTGGGTACAATAAAATCTAGTTTTTTATAGCTTAGCCACTTAACTTTTACAAATTACAAATTGGTCCCTGGATGTCTTTTTACCCACTGGGTTCAACACAAAAGAGGTTGTGGGGGAGAAGCTTAGGTTACATAGCCCCTCCCACCGAAATCGACCCCATCTTTGACAACGATTTCTACAAGAGAACAGGATCGCCACCGCTGTTTGCTTTGATCTGCTTGGTCGACCCCAGTGGTGGCGACTTTGGGTTTCAACCTTCACCGGAGATGGGGTGGAATGCACCACCACCACCGTTGTTTGCTTTGATATGTTTGGTCGACCCCCAGTGGAAACTACACTATCTTCCAAGCAACTCCATTCCGCCACCTTCACCGGTGGTGACAATGTGGCCGTGGTGAGCCTGTCGATGTAGAAGTGATGATGTAAATGGCATGATGATGATGGTGATTCAGTGTTGGTGGAGCATCACGATGGTGGTGGTGGTGGTGGTGATGGAGGCGGTGGTAGGGTTTGTGGTGTTGATGAGGGAAGATGATGAATAAAGGGCTTGTTAGGTTTATTATGTTAAATAAAAATAAGTGTGGGTCCTATTATTTTAGATTATTGTTAAAAATACATATGTATTTTCTTCACTTCTATCTAAAAAATTTTGCAACAATATACATATATACATACACCGGTGACCCACAACTTCAGGTCTCCAATATCGACGGAAGGTCAGGGTTCACCCTAAAACGACCCCTTGCAGCCGAGTGCCGCCATAATCGGCTACGAAACCACCAAATTCCTGTTGCCATCAGGTATAATTAACTTAACAAAGAATAAATGCCGAAGGGTTTGTGATGGTACTGGACAGCTGGTGATACTGAAGAGAGAATGGAGATGGAGATGATGAACATGGAGTATTTGGAGAAATGAAGCTTGCAGGTTGACATAATAATTCAGCTGAGTTTCAACTTTCGTATTAAATGTGAACTTTGACTTTTCAACATTAGCTTGATTTAATTCCCTTTAAATAATTCACTCAAAATTGAAAATAATAATTTTGTTTTTCTTTTTATGTTTTTAACACAAGTTCTTTTTCTTTTGTCATTGGATTTCAATTTTTAAACAAAAACTTTGAAAAAGACACTTCTTATTTACCGTTTGTTTTCTATTTTCGAATCGTTATCGTTATCGTTATCGTTATCGTTATCGTAGTACTACTATTAAAGCTGAAATATGAATGAAGATGGTTAGTCGATCGAATGAGGTTAGCCACCATTGATTACACTTGAATGATTAGGTCAAATGGTATTCACCGACCATAACAGGAGAGGAGGAGGGGGAAGATAAGAATTTTAGACGAGCAAGATAATTACAAAGAATCCCGCGGCAACGCGCGGGGTTTTGAATTCTAGTTGAAAATTAAAAACTTCTTTGAATTTTGTTTTCTTCTTCCTATTTTCATACCATAAGTAGTTGATATGCAAAATAGATACTTGAAACTGAATGCATGAAAAAATAAGTATATAAGAGAAATAAAAAGCTTACACATAAACAGACAAACAGAAAGAGTTGGGTATGTTTTTACATCTCAAGAAATTTATAATAATATCACACATTTGAGATATTTGAAAGTGAATTCATGAAAAAAAGAATGCGAGAGAAATAAAAAGCTTACATATAAATAGAAAAATAGTAAGACTTGACAAAGTTTTTACATTTCAAGAAATTTATAATAATTTCACACATTTGACGGCTGCATATAACATGTAAATATACAAAAAAAAAATAATTATTCTAGTAACTTTACTTCAATTAATCTTTTAATTTTATTTAATGACAATTTTGCCTTGAGTGATTTTTAAACCACACTTTTTTTATTATAAGTCTCACTCTCTTAGATTTCAACCTCTCACCTATTAATCTTTTAATTGAAAACTAAAGAGTTACATGCAAAGTACCTTTTGCTTTATTAAAATCTAGCTTGTTCTTAGTTAAAAGTTAGAAACAAATCCGTTGACTTTCTAAGTTTTATACTCTTTTTAATCCAAACTATTAAGGATGAAGGAGTGGGAGTGGGTTAGGGGCCGACATTGGTTTGTTACTGAAGAGGCAACCACCCACTCCATCGGTACCATGAAGATTTTATCAATTTATGTGTCACATCAACCCCTATCATAACAAAACACCGTGCCTGGGGGCGCGATGCGCCTTCCGTGACCATACAACAGACGTGATGCATAGTTTTTTTTTTATTTTCTTTTACCACCAACCATAAAAGTACAACCATTATCTTTATTTTAATCAAACATCACATTCACATAAAACACTATTACATCTCTTAGTTAATGTGAATCATTTTAATCAAACATTACGTTCACATAAAACACTATTACATCTCTTAGTGAATGTGAATATGATTGCAGACACTGTCTATGTGGCAACACTTTTTTATTACTATCACTGACCTAATACTGATGACTTAATAAACTGAGTGGTGATATTAATTATAGTTGCATATTCCGAAAGTAGCATTCTCAAGTTGATATTGTAAAAAGACAAATAAGTTAGCAAAACCTATTGATTATTTTAAACTTTGAAATGGAAGATATAAACATTCCTGGTAAGGTTGAGAAGAACAAGTCATGTGGTATAAAATGATGTCCAAATGAATTTTTTTAAAAAGTTTGGTAATACTCCATGCAACTTAGTTGTAGTTAGTGAAAAGCAAGTTGGGTTCTTTTACCAATTGGATTATGATGTTGGTTCCGTTGACTTTTCCAAAGTCAATAGAATGGTGTTATAAGGCAATAAATCTTTGAAGTTGAGTATTATTGAAGTATAAATAGTTATAGATTAATGGCTTACGTGTAACAGTAGGAATAGAATAAGGGCTCGGTTGTTCGGTAGGAATAGTATAAGGGCTCGATTGTTTTGTAGGAATAAGGGCTTAAATGCTTGATTGACAATTGTTGAAAGTAGAAGGGTTGTAATTGAAAGATTAACCCAATGGGTAGTGGATTAAAGATGAAACACTTGTTTGAAATTTGTTCTTTCTTCTTCCTATTTCCATATCATAAGAAGTAGATATGAAAAAATAAATATTTGAAAAGAGAATGCGTGAAAAAAATGTATATAAGAGATAAAAAAAAGCTTACATATACATAGAAAAATAGTAAGAGTTGTGTAAGTTTTTTACATTTCAAGATATATTTATAATAATTTCACTCATTTTATTGCTATATGTAACGTGTGTGTGTCATATATAGGGTGCGGTTCCATTGTTAACCCACCCTATATGTGTTAACTCATTAACCAAATCTTATTACCTTAGGGCCCACATCAATACTTGATCTAGTGGTGTAGAATTTCTTTTATTTTTTTATCCAAGTTAAAATCCATATATCATTAAAAAGGGTACATGGGTAATTTTACAACCTCATTTACTTTTCTGACACCATCATGTCACAATCCAAACTTTCATGTCAAGTTCATGTTGATTGCTTCATTTAAAATTTAAATATTATTTGTAATTTAATTATTTCTTTATTTCAAAATAATCCACACATTATTTTTTTAATAATATTTTTTAAGCTTATTAAAAATTACGTAATATTACGCTAATATAATCAGTTATTACGAAGTGTCATAACAATAGAATAATATTATATTGATGTATTATGGTTTTACATTGGTGTACTATAAACTTATGTTGGTGTAACAATGCATTCACTTTATGTAATATTATAATGTATGTAAGAAACCTATTATTACACTAGATAATATACTTTAACATTGGTGTAATATAAGCTTAGTGTGTAAAAATGGAATTCTAATTACATTAATGTAGGTTACATTAATTCATTTACATTGGTGTAAGTAGTGCAACATCGTCATATTACACTGGTGTAAACAGAAGCAGTGATTACAAAAGCACAATAAATCACATTGCCAACAATCTATGTGTAATCTGATGCTTCCATCTCTTATATCCACTTAAATGAAAGCCAAATCCAGCAATATCCACGCATGACTCATATATCTTCACAGGCTCACAACTTCGTCTTACTTACTTAAAATCATTCTAACCATTGGTTTTTTTATCCTCCATTACAGCAGGGGACTGGTACCTCGTACCATTTGGAGTTTGGTAAATTAACAATAATGATTACCTAAAAAAATAGGACAAACAAAAAGAGATATCAACACTACAATGTTTTGTTTTACATTTTTATAACAAAAATAGTAACCACATAAGCTAAAATATAACTAAAAAGAAAATAACATCTATAACTTTGAACAATGTATCAAAAAAATTTAAAAAGAAAAAATAGGGTGTTGATTATAAAAAAATGTAACAAAGAAAGAAAACATAACCACATGAACTAAAATCTCTTTAGAAAAAAGAACAATCAATAGGTTTTACCTTGCTTATAAAAGATGAACAATACTTAACTTTGAACAATGTATCATCACATAAAGGATCATCTGGGGAGTGTCATCACATAAAGGATCAATAAGAGAGCGTTCTCCAAGGAGTTCGTCTTTATAATCGTCCAATAAAACACTATCGGCTTGCATTACACCACCACCCATGCTTGGAATCAAAAGATGGTGGGAAAAAAGATAGCAAAGAAGAAGATGTAAAGGAAAAAAATGTGAAGGAAGAAGATAATGCTGTTGAGAAGTAAAAAGAAAGTAATAGAACAAAATGGGTAGGTTTAGATTGATTTGGTGGTGGGTAAAGCACACTAAAGTGACAGACACGTTTCTAATCAAAAGTTAAATGAGAGATCATGTGTTAAAAAGACAAAAATACCCCTCTAGCTTCAACTGAAGGACAATGACATAGCATGCTCCTATCGGCTGAAATGGGTTAATGGGTTAAAAAATCTAAAGTGGGTTAAAAAATGATGCGTAACTATTTTAGTATTTTCACTTACACTAAACTTTGAATTGAAAACCAAGTTGCATCACGTTCCTTAGAGTTGCATGCAAAGTACCTTTTTTTGTAAATGGTGCTTATTTCTAGATAAAAGTTGGGCACAAATCCTTTGACTTTCTATAGTGTTTTTTTTAATCCAAACTAAAATGGCTTTTATATTGTTTTTTATTTAAGTTTTATTTTTTCACCTGTATCTTTAGTTCGGTATTGTAATTATACGCATATTAAACTTTGCATGTCATATAAAATTGTGACTTCGTGTTAGTTTTAGGATTAACTACATTAAAGTATATCTTTGTTGTAATTACTTAATTTCTAATTTATGTGCCCAAGATGCAAAATTTGTGTTTAATGTATCAGATAACATAAAGGGAGAAGTTAAACGACCATTTAAAGAAATGAACTTTGATGTCATAAACTGGTCATTGTTTTTTTGAAGCCGACATACATTTCGTATAACTAAACTACGATTCAAGTTTAATATGAAATTATATGATAGTTTAATTAACTCGATAAAAAGGAAATGCTAACACAATAATTTAACTAAACATCAAAAAACATTTAAGTCTTTGTTTCCATTAGTTTATATCAATCTCAATTAAGTGAGAAATAATTAAATTGAGATCCAAGAAAAGGCATAAGTGCATAACTACATTTAAATTGCTTATAGTTTATAGATCAGAATGTGATTCATTGACTAACCCACCCACCACATGCCACTAACTTTCACCCTTTCCCCACATAAACCCTTTTGCCTAACTTAAGTCATATCTCTCTCTCTCACTCTCTCTCTCTCTCTCTCTCTCTCTCTCTCTATATATATATATATATATATATATATATATATATATATATATATATATATATATGTATGTATATATATATGTATGTATATATATATGTATATGTATATATATGTATGTATATATATATATGTATATGTATATGTATATATGTATATGTATATGTATATATGTATATGTATATATATATTATATGTAATGTATATATATATATGTATATGTATATATATGTATATATGTATATGAATATATATAGTATATATGTATATGAATATTATATGTATATATGTATATGTATAATGTATATGTATGTATATTATATATATATGTATATATATATATATATATATATATGTATATGTATATATATATATATATGTATATGTATATATATATGTATTGTATATATATATATATGCATATGTATATATATATAATATATATATATATATGTATATATATATATATATATATAATGTATATGTATTATATATATATATGTATATATATATATATATATATATATATATATATATATATATATATATATTCCCCACATAAACCTTTTTGCCTAACTTAAGTCATCTCTCTCTCTCTATATATATATATATATATGTGTGTATATATATATATGTATATGTATATATATGTGTATATATATATATATATGTATATATATATATGTATATATATATATATGTATATGTATATATATATATGTATATATATGTGTATATATATGTATATATATGTATGTATGGGAGGGATCAAATGAAAATCATGTTTATAATTAAAAACCGTAAAAATCAACACTATCAAATCACATAATTTATAATGTATTTAACTTTTTAATTATTTAAATTTTGAGTAAACTTTAGCAGGTTATCATCTTTCCTGTTTTATTTTTATATGTATACTTTTTTACTTACTATTGAAATTTGTTCTTATATTATTATTTCTAAAATATTTCTAAAAGATATGTAATACTCCTCAATTAAACTTTTAGAAAGTATAAAATCAAATTGTAGTATATTAAAGTACCTAAACTTGATTAAATACACGCACCTATGAATTTTGTGAATTACTAACATGTTTTTCTTAAATTAGCCAAATTCAATAAAATTACATTTCAATTGTGTAAAATAGCTAACAAGTTTAGTTTTTAAGTTATATAAGATTGTATAAAGTTACATATAAACAATTAAAATCGATAAGATAATGTCACACTCACACTATGTTATAAATCCATATCATAGCTTCAAGAGGATCCCACCCGGTTAACAAGTTCTATCCACTTTGGAGAGTTCATTCACGGATATGACTACGTAATTGCGAATATCACCTAGAAAGCTAGCAACACAGGTTAATCTTGCCACAAAGAAAAGGTCCCTCTCTCTACGACCTTAGCCTAATGTGAGAATAAGCACTTGCGGGAGAACAATCAAGTATATTGCAGAAAAGAAAACTTGTGATTACCTTCTAAGATTTCTCCTCACCACATTCATACGCCTTATGTATATAACACAACGTCAAGGTTTATACTAAACATAACCTTCGACCGCTTCAATCCGAGCCTTTTTAAGATGTTACCCTTCACGACCCTAATTTTCCGTCATGTACCATCAAACATTTACCTAAACTAGACCATTTACCTTAAAGTCCTAAACTAGACCAAATATTAACACTCAAATCTTGAAACTTAATCCAACAAAAGAGAATAAAAAAAAATTAAAAAAAAATGTCACATCATTTTCCTCAAATACAACATGACACAAAAGGAACAAAATGTTGACGAATCCACCAAAGCTCCAACGATCACAAATTCACAATTCAATAATAATCACTTCATCACCGATCTAAATCACATCCACACTGCATAACTCCAATCAAGATTCACCCAACATTCGTCCTTCAATTCATCATTCAATCGTATAACAACAATGAACAAGAATCGACGAACTTTGATCTACTTGAACTCTATTCATTACAAGCTATAACACCGGCGATTCACATCTTTCTCCGATCAAGATCTGTTATTGGACTAATCTTTGACCATACCCACATGAAGAAATCGATCGTAAAGCGATCAATTCGTTCGTTTTTCAGTGCAGTATTTGTTTTCGCCGTCGCCGGCGTGACCCTTTGCCGCCGGAGCATCGTCACCGGAGCCGGAGATCACCGGCTTATTTCCGGAGACGGTGTACGATCACAGAAGCTTCCTCCGGTGGTTAATGAGAGTTTGATGGTGTTTGCAGCGGTTGAATTGGGTGATGGTCATTGAGGCATAACGTCGAACAGTTGGTGGACGGGGCTTTTCGAAGCGATAACATAATCTTCATCGGTCGTTTCGATCAGTAGGACGATATAGATTGGATACTGGATCAAGGGCTGTAAGGGATGGTCATTTGCAGCTCAATTCACCTGAGTTTCGTAAAATTCAGATCGTTTTCCGACGATATCTTCAACAATGGTGGCACCAACGTCGGTTTAAACCTGATGTAATGTCGAACGTGATCGACGTGTTCAAGAGTTCGATGACCGCGAGGAGGAAGTATAAGACCTGTGCAGTTGTGGGTAATAGTGGGATCTTGCTGAAAACCAATCTTGGTGATGTTATTGATGCACATGAGTTTGTGATCAGACTAAACAATGCAAGAATCAATGGTTTTGAGCGATTCGTGGGGTCGAAAACGAGTCTTTCGTTCATGAAAAGCAACATCCTGCACTTATGCTCTCGTAGAGGCGGTTGTTTCTGTCATCCATATGGTGAACAAGTGCCCATTATGATGTACATGTCACAACCGATTCATTTTCTTGATTATTCGGTCTGCAGTGCATCGCACAGATCGCCATTGATGGTCACAGACCCACACTCGACGTGTTATGTGCAAGAATCGTCAAGTACTACTCTGCAAAAAGATTCTTGATGGAAACTGGGAAGCCGTTAGAGGCGTGGAGTTCGTCCCATGGAGGACCAGAGTTCCATTATTCTTCTGGTATGCAGGCGATCATGCTCGCTTTAGGGGTCTGTGATAAAGTTAGCATCTTTGGATTCGGGAAGTCGGATTCAGCCAAACACCATTACCATACTAACCAGAAAACGGAGCTCAGTTTGCATGATTATCAGGCGGAGTATGATCTGTACGAAGATCTTGTCAACAACCCAAAGGCTGTTCCTTTCGTCTCAGATAAGTTCAAGTTCCCTCCTGTTGTTATCCATAGATGATGATGATATTGAGTTATTGACACAAGTTTTAGTTACATTTACACATGTTTATTAGTTTCCACTTGTTCATAGATTGATTGATGTATCACATGTTGAAAGATACAAAACATATGTTGAAAGATTCATGTTTTTTTGCTATCATAAGATATTGAGGATAATGATCAAGCTACCATATGTATACAACATCGAATCCATATAAGCACGCTTAGCTATCACGTTCTCTTTTCATTTCAGCTGATAAAGTGTTGATGTTATTGAGGTCAGACTTTTCTTATGTCGTGGTATCTCTTATATGAACGAATGATGTGAGATTTACTTAAGGTGCCACAATATGAGTATCCGACAAAGGCTTTTATCTATGGGTTTTAAGTCCCTATATGGTATTCCTTTTGGGAATTGTTGTTTCTTTGGTAACTACATGTTTCCCCACAAAGATGACACTCCCTTAACCCCATGTAAAACATCACATATTTATGTGATGGTTACCAAGTGTTAGAGCATTTTCTAGATGTGGAGCCTTGTAGTCTAGTTGAGTTGGTTCAAGCCTTTCGCTGTAGAGTTGCAAACATGTAAAGAACTTGTTAGAAGGTGACTCGAGGTTGAGGTAAATGCGAATTCCTTTTGACGATCAATTTAGTGTATTGTATGATGAACAAGTATAAACATGTGTATGTATCAAAAGGAGAAAACTTCACAAAATACTATAGTAAGCAAGTTTTAGGGGTCTTTCAATTAGGTTACTCGTATTTTTATTTGTTTCAATCAGGTCACTGATATTTTTATTTGTTCAAATCAGGTCATTAAAGTTTTAGGAATGCTCCAATTAGCTCACTTATATTTTTCAATTTTTTATATAATTCACAAATTCTTTAAAATAATTCGGTTCTTTATAAATTTTGTTAAATTTCAAATATTTTGCAATTTATGAGTGACCTAATTAAATAATTCTAAAATTTTAGTGATCTGATTGAGATAAAAAAATTATGAGTGACATGATTGAGATCAAAAAAATATGAGTAATCTGATTGGGACATATAAATTTATGAGTGACCTGATTAGAACAATATTAAAACTTAATTATTATTTTACAAAGTTATCTCTATAAAAAGATATGCGTTTGAGAGAAAAGATGTAACAAGAGTGGGATAATGAGATGTTAAGAAGAGGATACACAAGAAGAGTTATGCTTGAGGGTTGCCCTACGCTATACTTGGGGATAGTGATGGGACAACCGTAAAGGTGAGCAAAAAAACAAGTTTTGAAATCGGTACTTATACTAATCAATTTGGAACTGATATAAACTGTAGGTTGGTAATCACTTTTTATTCCTTGGTAGTTACATCGGTTTGAAATCAGAACCAAACCGGTCAAAAACGTCTCAAACCGGTTCAAAAACATATCAACATCTCGAATTGAACTGGTTTTAGCTCAAGCCGGTTTTGACTTGGAACTAGAGGTGTACAAACCGGTTAGATTTTTAAACGGGCCAGGTTTTTTTACGTAATCAAAATGGTTTTTTTTTCAAACCGGTTTTTCTAACTGCATACTTAAACCTCTTAAAAACCGTTTTCGGTTTAATAGGTTATTTTTTCTTTGAACCGGTCTAATACCGGTTTTGGGTGTCGGGCTATCAAACTGGTATACAAATCGGCTGTTTAAATCGGGCTGAGAACCAGTTTGGATAAAACTGTTTTTTTTTAATCGTACCAGTTTTTTTCGAATCGGTTTTTTGCCCACCTCTGCTTGAAACCGGTACGCATATGAATGCGACAAAAATGGGTTTGGTACACGTCTAGCTGACGTCCATACCCATGGATTCAACTAGATTGGGCTGAGCAATCATTTCGGTATGCGGTAATTGGTTGGACCATTGGAGCCAAATAAAGAGATACCTCAACCCAATGATAATGTGAGTTCATTTATGTTCGCCGTGCATAAATTAGAGCCGCAACTCAATCTATCATAAGATGTAAGTTTTGCTCATTATCTTATGACATACCTAACTTAACATTTTTTTTTTGCTCCAATCAAACTAAAGATTGAAGCCCTTAAAAAAAATTGATTATAACATGCATTTTTATCCGGGCTTGAAACTGATAACAATAAACTATACGCAAATAATTATGATTTGTCTTAAATATCTTATGCCTAAACACCAAAATACCAAATAAAAAAAAGCCTAAATCTAAATGCCTGAACACTCAAAAGCATCTAGAATCAAAAGGCAATTAGGCAAATAAAAAATAATTCAGAAAATAAAAAAAAAAGTAATTCAAAAAGTAGCCTAAATCAATTGATGTTTTGATTCCTAACTCTATGAACAACAGAAGCACTTGTTCAAAAGGGCGAAAAACCTAAAGCGTTACTCCTAATTCTTTGAACAAAAGCAGTAAATCAAAATAAAAACCTTAATTACTAATCTTGATAGTTGATTCCTTCAAATGAAAAAAAGGGTTCGATTGACTGATTCAATGATTTCAATCGAGATGGTACTGGCGAGTGAAATACAAGGTGATGAACCAATGAACGATTGATCTTGATGCGAATCGTGAAATCGATGCATGTGGTAACTGTGGCTGTTCAAAACAAAACATATCATAATTCTATTCAACTGCTGGTGGGATTTATTTTAAATACTATACTGCATTGGCCCAAAAAATCCTCAAAATCTAATATAAATTTTTTTAAATGAAGGGTCCTTATTTTTAAAGGCCCCGAGCCCAATGCGTCACAAGTTAAGAAGATGGGCCGCCCTGGTAGAGCAATAACTCAACCTATAAATTTGGGTTCCCTTAAGGAACTTACACAATGACAAGGAGCAACTTATAGGGTAGCTCAACCGCGACATGACTATGCAAATAGCCAAGATTCATGAAACGAGTTATACGATAGCTCAATTAAAGAATAGGTGTACGTATTGTCTTGCATAAATAAACGATAATACGGTATCTTGTTTGTTTGTTAATTAGTAGTATAATAAAAACATCAGGATACATATTGAAGTATCCGACATACACACAAACTTAATGTCGTTAGGTTGATTAAGAGTAGGTGGACACCCTTTTTCACTTCAACCCTTCATAATCATAATAGACCTTTTATCACATTAACCTATTTGTTCACACTTCAAAATAAAAATGTTCACAAAAGAAAATTAAAATATAATAAAAGAGAGATGGAACGACGCCGTTGATACCAGAGATGTTGATTTGGTATGTACAATTAAACACCTTTATTACTTGAAATAAAATTCTATGAGTGTTAGTAATTTTAATATTTAATATTTCTACGAAAGTATTTGATAGAGTTAGAAGGTGTAAAGTACTCTATAGTCTAATACTCTTAAACGAGTCAAAGTTAGCTTATCAAATTGATGAAGAAAGAACATTAGAACTAACATTGTAGCTTAACAAAACACAAAAATAAAGCATCCATATGGTGGTGATCAACTGCTAGTTATGAAGCCCGTAAATTTTCTCTAATTAAGGACAGACATTTCATGTACTTTTATCGACTTCAAGGCTTTAAGATGATCTTTCTTCCTTATTACAACATACTCGTATGTGAACGTTTAAAGAAAGTTATATTGATGCTGCTAGAACTCTGACGATTGATGCTAGCAGTATTCAGAGTGCTAATTGCATCAAACTGTAAGTAGTTTCTTTCGTTAGTTAACTATGATTAACGCATGATTTCATCTTCAGAACCTGTAACACATTCTTTCTCATCATTATCAAACCCTTCAAAACAAGGATGCGGAGAATGCCCTTTTCCAAAAGCGCGAATATGATCCTTAAGTGATCTTTTGTGCTTAAAATCCGATCCGCACGCACAATACCACAGTTTACCACAATTTTTCTCATGTGTCCTCCAATCTCCCTTGACTGCAAACTTTTTTGTACAGTATTTCCTACATGTAAACAGTTTAGCCCCGTGCTTTCTCTGTAATGCGTTTGTAGTGTGCGAAAATCCTTCAACGGTTTGGCTCGAGGGTGGTCGATGTTGTTCTTGCACCCTTGAGCACAACAATAGCATGGAAGCCTTAACATGGCTGTTGGTTGTGTGCCTTTAAGTGACTCTAATCCTTTCCTATATTCGGAACCATGCCCCCACATGTGCATCTATAACCATGTCAAGAATTATAATATATCATTAAAATCTCTAAAATTCTGTAAAATTTAAAGAACATAATGCATCATGAAATTACATAAATTCATGTTACAAGATTGTACGACCACACAAACCAGACTTGATTAATTCATTGGGTCAATTGTTCGTGCTACTAGAAAACTAAGTATTTGTGAATTTAATTTTGATTAAATAAATAAAGTAATTTCAATGAAAAAAGATATCCATTGTATATAGGGATTTGTGTATGAAAATCAACAAAGAATACCGGATCAAATAATAAATTCAGAAAATGGACACCAGTTTCAACATAAACTTAACATGGTCAATCGATCAGTCAGTCTTCCACTACAATAAAGTTCCTTAATTCTTTTTCCCATTTCAACTACTCAAGTGATGTCAATGAATTCTCAATAAAGGGCTACAGTATTTAAATTACCATGCTTAATGTTTAGGAAAATTATTTGGTTTGTTTATCTACATTTTCATGATGCATAAATTATAATGATGATGATATGCTTGTTTAATCATATGATTCTATGTATATCATATTACAAATTTTCAAAAATCAAACATGTTTTTAATAAATAAAATTATATATGGATGATAATCTTATGAAACAAATAATTTCTTATGTTATCTTACAACTCTTAAATGAATATTATGATGCACCAAAAGAACGTGTATATAATAAACACTAGATTTAGTAAACCTATGTATTACACGAGTAGAATAAATAAAATATTAATATAATAAAAATTAATAATTATAAAATGATATTCTAAGATATGATATGACTGAAATTACATATGAGAAATGACTATAAATTACATATAACAACTTTTTTAAATTTTTGTTTTTAAATTTTTTTCCAAAAAAATAAACATTTGTTTTTAAAACAAACCGTACAAAATATCATTTTTAAAGTTTTCTTATTATAACTCCAAATTTGATTATTTTGGTTTTTAAAATTGACCTTTTAAAACTACCAATTTTAAGATATTTGTGTATTTTAAAAAAGTTTTATGCTTTAGAAAAAATTTATTATTTATAAAAAAATTATTTATTTAGAGTAAATTAATGAATAGATTTCTTTCTTAATTTATTAAATCTAAAAGGTATCAAATAATATTATTAATAATTAAGGGTAATTATTTAATACGAGAGAGATGCGTAAAAATTTTAATGAGATGATTGTGGTGTGTCACGTGTCATCTTAAGTTACTGTTATATTGAAGTATGAAAAACGATATGAAAATAAACATGCGAAACTAAAAGTGAGTAGTATGATAGAGATGCATATACGAATAATTTAATAGGATGCATAAATTATACTATATGTCTATATATGGAAAGACTTACCTGCATGTTATTGTACCTATTAAAGCTTTTGTTGCATAATGAACAGACAAACTTCATAGGTCCAACAAGTATTTGAGATGCTGTCGGTATCCAATACCTTGTTTGATTACGATCACTAATAACGTGTGTACTCATAATTATGTTCAATATTACTAAACTTCATCTTGAACATATTTGCTTTCTTCTCTTCATCTTCTTCCTTACTCTCATCAAACAACTTGTTATCGGTCAACGAATCGCCTGCATATTCTGCGCTATGGCTAGGTAAACCGATGTGCAGTGTGACTGTCACTTTCTCAACGTTATCTTCTTCTTTGATGTTCAAAACACTATTGATATTGTGTTCATCTTGGTCGAGTAATCGACTGAGTAGGGGTAAGCATTGTATCGTTTCATCGCGTAAATCTTGTTCTTTAGAGAACATCGTGGTGTCGTACGAAGACGATGGTGTTGTCGATGATGAGGATGATGATGGGTTAAGCCATTCAAAGAAAGGTGAAGCTTCAAACCACATTGTGTTTTATGGTCATGAAGAAGCTAAGGGGGAAATTGAGTGTGAAATGGTTTATATTAAGGGTTAATTTTACTTATATATAAGTGGAAAGTGGTTTGATTTGGTGAAGTCTTTTTGGGTTTAAGCTAGGTGCATGTGTGAACTAGAGAAAGATATGACTAACTAAGTGGTGGTGGGTTGGGGAATTGTTGATTGGTAAAAAAGGACCCTAAGGTGTGACAAAAGTGATATGATGATCTAGCTTGATTTCTAATGTAAAATAAGTAATGTTATATTATGTTAGAAACTTTATATATTATGCCTACTGGGTCAAATGAAGATGTCTACATGGACTCATGCTTGTAACGCATGAGAACGTACATAAGTTATAATTTTGTTTGTTAAAGTAATATGTTTAAAAATACAAAAAGTATTTTCTAACATTTGTAGGAACATTTGTTGGAAATGTTAATGTTCCAACAATGTTAAAAAGCATTATATTTTTTCTATATTAAATTTATATTTATCAATAAATTTAAAAAATAGAAAAGTTGTCAATGTGCTCTCGTAATTGTTTTGTAGTTAGCGACAAGTTGTCTTTTTAAGCTATATTGTCGGAAAAGTTAGGGTTTTTTTATTGTTTTTCTTTGTCGGAGATCGGGCACTTAGTGACAAAGAAACGTTGTCGGTATCTTGTTGTAAAGTTTAATGGGGAAAATGTCTTTTTTAGTAGTGTTATAAGTGGATGAATAACATAGAACTTGAGCTATGCTCTAAAAATCCAAGTAAATAATGCCAAAATATAACATTGAGTTATACGTCGATGAAAGAACTATTTAGCATTTAGCTCTAATACTAACTAGACTTAAAGAGTTAAATCCCTATTTATTCAATTAATTAAATTAGGTAGCTAGTTTAAGTTAGAAATAGTTATCATGGAATTCAACCAAAATGTAGGCACTGCCTTATGGAGTGGAAGCCAATATTTGGTCAAACAAGAAATAGTCAATGCCGGCCTAGATTAATATAATATAACTGATAAATATAAGTAAGAAAATATAAGTGCCTGAATGTACAACAAGAAATGCATCAGGTACATGCTCTTATTAATATAGCATACAAAAGACTAGGGCTGCAAACGAACCGAACGTTCAACGAACAGTTCGTGAATCGTTCGGCAGGAAGTTCGTTTATGTTCGTTCATTTAGTAAATGAACGAACACGAATAAGAAAATTTCATTCGTTCGTTACGAACGAACATGAACACGAGCCGTGTTCGTTCATTTATGTTCGTGAACGTTCGATAATGTGTTCGTTTATGTTCGTTAATGTCCATTCGTGAACGTTCGACAATGTGTCCGTTTATGTTCGTTAATGTGTTCGTTTATATTCTTAATTTTTGTGTCAGTTATTTTTATGAATATTATATCAAGTATTTTTTTATATATTTATGTTAAGTACTTATTTATTTTTGATTGATTTTGTGTAATGTTTGTAATATAAATGAAAAGTTTATTCTAAAATAACTCTATAATCATTTGTATTCGTTTGAGTTCATGAGCTTTTTGTGTTCGTCATGTTCATGAACAGTTGTTTGTGTTCGTTTGCTTATAATTGTATTCATTTGCGTTCGGTAAGTGTTCGTGAACAGTTCAGGAACATGTTCATTTTCTTAATGAACGAACACAAACAAGAATCTCGTTCGGTAAGTGTTCATAAACAGTTCATAAACAAGTATATTTCTTAACAAACGAACACGAACAAAACCTTGTTCGTATTCGTTCGGTTTGTTTGCTGCCCTACAAAAGACCTTTTCTACGGAAATTAAAAGTCTTGACATAAAAACCTTTTTGAAAAAATCATTCTTTCTTCAACGATAGTTGATGGTTTTATTACTTTTAGTCAAAACGTGCCTCATTAATTTACAAAGAAATTGTGAATTTTAGTTGACTTTTAGTCGATGTTAATGGTGTTTCAATTTTCTATCCTTCTCTAAATCAACGCACCAATTAATTTCTTTTTTTTAACGGTAAATGTATGACCCTGCTTCAGAGGATAGGTGTTATTTTAATCGGGCCCACCTATCCGTTTCCCAGCCAGGACCACATCTCCAACCCTCTCAGAAGAAAACTCATTGCTGAGAAAACCCCATGACTCAACTCTGAACATTTTGCTCAGAGTGAGACTTGAACCGAAAAGAAAATTCTTTCATCGGATAGTTTTGATATTTCCCATTTATATGATTAACAAGTCATCTATGAAATTAGTAGCATATTGAAGTTTTATAGAATGGGATTTTGTAAGGATAATATGATTTATATGTATTTTCATGTTGTAATAATTTTAAGTTTTAACATTAACTAGATTTATAATCCGCCGCGCGTTATGACGGATGCGTAAACCATGCCAAGTAGCCCTAATGTCACACTAGCATCAGCAACAATCAACAATGGAAAAGAAAATTGCATCGCATTTAACCTAAATACCCCCAACGAAGATTGCCAACATCATCATCATGTGACTGGAACTACTAATCAGCCCACATCAACTAACACCACATTAACCACCTCTTGCCCATCGGCATCTCCGTCGTCGGCAACCCTTTCTGTTGTCGGGATCATCGCCACTGTTGAGGTCGTAGACTATCACCCCTGATTAGAACTAAATATGTATCTTTCTCGATGTTAGTTTAGATTCATTTAGTGACATTTGGGAAAATTTTGAAAATTTAACCCTAAATTAGAGTGTATCTTTTTTTGAAAATGAAATCAAACCCGATTATTTTTCTTTTTTCAAATAATTCATCTACAAAAACTGCAGATCACTTTCAAATCCATAAAATGCTCGGTTTATATTCGAATCGTGACAAAAATTAAGGGATTTCTTCATCGAACCTCTTCAATTTGAAGGAATTCATGGGTATCTTTCTTTGAAAATGAAATCATACCCGATTTTGTAACACACAAATTGAATAAATAAAATATCAAATAGTTGTATACAATTTTAGAAAATATAAAAAAATTTTCATATAAAATATGATTAAATTAAATATCTAAATATTTCAAGTAAAACAAAAATAATATCTTTTTAAACTTTCGTTGATGAAATTGTTTGTTTATCTGTTTCTTAAAAAATAATTTCATTTTGTTTAAAAAATCATCCTTAAAAATCTTTAAAAAATTATATCTGTTTGGAACACTCGCAATTTGTCTTTATAAACTCTGATGATAGCGCATTTGACATACTTCATCAACATTATCATTTTGGCTTCGGTTTCTTCAAGTTTTCTTCAAGAAAACGTATTTATTTTTTGTTATATTTGAGTTTTCATCCTCAGCGATTGTGTTTTGGATTGATATTATTTTTCTTTCATTTTTTTTATTTGAATATGATCTGATTTGACAATCCATCATTGAAGAGGTATTACATGCTTCTGATTTTTAAACTTTTTTATTTTTTTATGTACATTGCCATATTATTATTATGTTTGATTGGAATTTTTCTGATATGTGCAAATTGTTTTGTTGCATCTGTAATTGGACAAATGATGGTGCATTTGTTTTGAAACTCTATCTTAGCTTTCTAGATAATTTATTCAACATGTTTTAAAACTTTATATCTTGAAACGATTATAAGATGTAGTTTTTTTCATCACTTGATATTTTATTATGTGATATTAAGTTTTAAAAGAATTGAATGATTAGTGTCATTTGTTTACTCTGCTTAGGGTTAAAACATTATCTTTTATTTTCTAATATTTACTTTAAATTATTGTGGTTTTTTTGTTGTGTTGTATCATTTTACATTACTATAATGTAACATTTATTTAAATATTATGGTTTTTGGTTGTGTTTGTATCATTTTACCTTCCATGAACATCAATGAAACACCTTCTTTGACTTTCCACTTAATCATACATAATAGGGTGTTTTAGATGCTTACTTTATCTGAGTTGTATTGTAATTGTTTAGTTATGTGAAAGTGTCAAGTTATCAGCCTTTAGCTATATATTACTTAAGATGGTTCAATCATATGAGCAAACTATTGTTTTAGATATGTATTTTATCTAAATTGTACTGTAATTGTTTAATGATATACAACTTTCATTGTTACTTTGTCTGTTATTTGATATTCTATCTGCAAGTTGAAAAAATCATAACATATATACCTGCAAGTTTAAACTTATTATATACTTGTAAAGATTGTTTGATGCATACTACAACCTGCAACCTGTTTATATACCAGCAAGCATTGTATATCAATTTAAATCTTTAATTACTTTATTGTTTAATTGAATCAATACATTATTATTTATAATAATTTTGTATCTAAATCCATCTGCTAATAATATTTTCATTATTTTAATTAACCCATTTGTTTACCATAACTACAGGTTGACTATATGCTGGTCAATCTTAATTATGCATGAAATTAGTTCATATATATCTATATATATATATATATATATATATATATATATTTATATATATATATATATATATATATATAACATTAAGTACAACTATATATACAATTCACACAACCTTTTGATGAGGTATGTATGAAATGTTATGCAGATTAACTAAAGAGTCAAATTTTTACTCTTTTTAATTCATTGTTTGTATCTGTATACTATGATGTAATATTTAGTTTAATTATTATGGTTTTTGTTGTGTTGTATCATTTTACCTTACTATAAACATCAATGAAACACTTTCTTGACTTTCCACTTACTCATATACAATAGGTTGTTTTAGATGCTTAATTTATCTGAGTAGTATTTAATTGTTTAGTTATGTGCAATGTCAAGTTATCGTTTAGTATGTGCAATTGTCAAGTTATCGTTCCTTTCGCTATATATTACTTTAGATTGTTTAATTATATGCAAACTGTTGTTTAGATGCTTATTTTATTTGAGTGTTGATTGTTAAATTAATTGTGCTACTTTTTATATAATTTTAATTGATATTTACACTTCATTGCTACTTTTGGTCTAGTTTTGATATTCTACCTGCAAGTTGAAAAAAATCATAACATATATACCTATAAGTTCAACCTTATATGTACCTGCGAAGATTGTTTGATGCATACTGCAAATTTCAACCTGTTTATTTACCAGCAAGCATGCATTCAATTTAGAACTTAGTTACTTGGTTGTTTAATT
Source organism: Flaveria sonorensis (assembly GCA_025506505.1). NCBI lineage: Eukaryota > Viridiplantae > Streptophyta > Magnoliopsida > Asterales > Asteraceae > Flaveria > Flaveria sonorensis. Next base: position 44,457,821 of record CM046431.1, on the reverse strand, counting down.
GAATTAATAATCTAAATCAATCTGCTAATAATATTTTCATTAATATACAAAGTATTATCAAAATTATAACTTACGACATTTTTAAACAACAACCTATTTGGAAAACACGTGTGTTACAAGGGTCTTTAGCCTAGTTATATATATATATATATATATATATACATATATATATATATATATATATATACATATAATTATATATTATACATAAATATATATATATATATTTCTATATATATTATATATAGTATATATATGAAATAAACTTTATCTATTATATAGCGTTGTGATTTACTGTTCTAAAAAACAATCCTTAATCACAAAGAAATATACAAATAAACTTATATTCTTGAACTTGTCTATTTATTTCTTTAGTTCGTAAAATGCATAAGATAACAAAAATATAAAGATACACCTTAAATTCTTCAAAGCACATCAAACGTTCCAATAAAAAGATAAAATTTAATTTAAGAATTAAAAAATTTAAAAAAGAATTTTATTAAAAAAAATTAAGCTAAAATAATGTAACATTCATATCGCAGTTTCTGTAGTAAGAGCATTAGCTAACTAAAATTAATAAAATCTAGTTAGTTTTCATTACGAACTAATTTTTAAAGGTTAATTAAACAGTTTATACAAAAATCCAAAAAGTGTACTATATTATAGATTAAATAAAGTTACTATAGTAATGTTATCAACTTATCCCTTATATTATCTGTATTTACTTTGTCTAATTGTCTAATAATAAGATTTTGGAATGTCATGAAAAACAAACTAAACAGAAAAATAAAAGGATCTATTTCATATATACCCTTATAAAGTTTTAAAATATCATATATATCCTTGTAAAAATTAATATATCATATATATCCTTATAAAGTATTGTAAATATCATATATGTCTAATTCATTAAAATTTTATTAAAAAATGATTATTTTGTCCTTATTCTTTATAAATCTCTATTTTTCATATATGCTCGTATATAAAATAAACTTTCATACTTTCTTTTATAAAATAAACTTATTTCAATAAGACAAAAATTGTAACCTCCGGATACGTATATCGCCTTACACCCTCTGTTAGTACTCGCCACCAGACACCCCCCTCCGTAGTCGCCATCGGGACCGAAAACTCCACCCCATTCAACAACAACGGCCCCGCAATCCCCACCGGAATCTGCACATACCCCACCGGCATCTCACAACATTGCCCCAATATCGAATCGTAATCGAACCCTTCAACCGGCAACCCCGATAACGACTTTCCGGTGATCCGCTGCAGCGCCTCCCGCCGTATCGCCGCCGCTCGTTTACAGTCTCCGAGCTTCGATTCTAGAGCGTATGACGGGATCGAACCCGCGACCACCAGTTTCACGATGTGTTCATCTTCCTCCGACTTCAGCTCATTAACCGGCTGTGGGTGGTGGTTGTTTTTCTTCATCTCCGCCGCTAGCTCCGGCGTGGGGATAATGTGGGGAGTTAATGCTTGCCCACATGGTTTAACGGGCTTATCTTCTTCTTTTTCTTCCATTAGCAGTTGTTCGGAGGCATCGTCTTCGATCTCCCATGAATCAGGAGAAGGTCGGATGATGGATTGAACGAAGTCGACACCGAAGAAGCCGAGGAGGCAGATGACGGAGGAGATGGGGGAGACGACGGCGGCAAGCTCCGGCAAGGTGAGGACGTGACGGGGGACGGAGTTACGGATCTTGTCGCGCCACCGGTGGAGGAGGAAGTACATGACGGAGAAGAACATGGTGAAGAAGAGACCATTTGTTATGTAAAAACTTTATATTTTACAAGAGTAAGATGGTAATTTTGTTATTTTTGGGTATATATGATATTTGTAATTTTTTTTTTGGTATATATGATATAATTGAATTTTAGAAGGGTAAATATGAAATTAAACCAAAAAAAAATTATTACAAAACTAAATTCGGACTAAAACTGAATGGGCTCAGCCCAAATCCATTAGCCCATAGACCCAATAGTCCAATACTGGACCACTGTTCAACTTTCAAGTTTAAAACACTTAAAAATTAAAATGATTCAACCATTTTGGTTTATTATTTACAGTTCTATATCTTGCTTTGTTCCACTTAATCGTTTCCAATTTTACCTTGTTAAGTATTTTTCTTGTTAGATTAGCATCATGTTTCTTTTCTTCTAATTGTATGCGGTCCTTGGCGTCGTGTGTAAATTGATCCTACTATTTCATATCATGTCGAAAGCTTATGTACATTTTATAATCACGCGTCACAACTACATATATCATGAATGAGAATACCATGCTTTCGTCAATATGAGTTTAAATTAAGATCGAGTAGCGAAAACGTAATTCAAATCCATGGGTGACCAACTTAGCCGAGAAGACAAGATAAACGGGCCAGTCGGATTTACCAACTTGTGTTTACTAATATCCATTAGACTTGGGCATAAAAACCGGGTTCGGACCCGACCCGGTGGACCCGACCCGGAACCGGGTACGGGTACGACCCGGTATATGCATACCCGGGTTGGACCCGAAAAAACCCGTAGGGTTGGAACCGGGTATGATTTTCTAGAATTTCTTAGAACCCGACCCGACCCGACCCGGAACCGGTTGAACCCGGGTTGGACCCGGTTTCGACCGTTTTTTTTTTTTTAAAAGTGGCCGTTTTTTAACGCCTATATAGCCGTTACCTTCGATTTGTGACCGTTTTTTTGGTCACTTTTGCCCTATAAGTTGTATAAATAGGTGTGGTTGATATGGTTTAGTACCCAAGTCTCAAACGCAAAAATATAAGCAAAAAACGCAAAAAATACTCTCGTTTACTCTCGTTTTACACGTTCACTCTCTCGTTTTACACTTTCACTCTCTTCAATCTTGATATGGCTCACTCACAATCTTCCGTTGGTCAAGGTTCGTCCAACGCTCCAACCGTCGTTCGTGTTCTTGCACACAATCGTAACATGGATGTTTGGTGCAATTGGGATATGGTTGAGTTGAGTGACGGGTCTGTAAAGGCTCGTTGCAAGTTTTGTGGAGCTTTGCTTGCTAAAGATTCTAACACGACTTTAAACAAACACATTAGCAAGAAGTTTTGTAAGTCGTTGAAAAGTAATCCGGATTCGCAACAAACACAATTGGGTGGAGACGGTGGAATCTTTAATTACGATGTTAATACGGTTCGAGATCGAATGGCGAAGTTCGTGATTCAAGAAGCTTTGCCTTTTAGTCACTTCGACAATCCTCGGTTGACCAACTTAATTCGAGAGACGCTTCAACCTCGTTACACTCACGTAAGTCGTACTACACTTAGACGTTATTGTTTAAAATTATGAAACAAGCAAAAAATGATTTAATTGTATTATTTGAAAATTTAAATACCGGTGTAAACTTAACTAGTGACGTTTGGTCGGCTCCACACGGTTTACCCGAATCGTACCTTTGTGTCACCGCTCATTGGGTGGATCCCAATTCATGGCATTATGAAACGTACGATTGCATTTGATCTTTTTCCACATCCACACACCGGAGAATTTTTGTTTTACTTTTTAGATAATGTAATAAGTACTTTTAAATTAGAAAATAAACTTTTTCAATTGCATTTGATAACGCCTCTAACAACACAACCGCGGTTGAAAAATTAAAATTAAAATATCTTCCGATTGCAAACGGTGATTTTTTCCATACTCGTTGTGTTGCACATATTATTAATTTAGTAGTGCAAGACGGACTATCCGGGCAATATGTTAATAACTTTATTACATGTTTTCGATTTATGTTACATGACGTTTTTAAAAAAAGTAGAAGAAGATATCAAGATTATAAACAACTTTGTAAGGATACGCACTCTAGATTTTTAGGTCCTAATTGGAATGTACCTACTCGGTGGAATTCGACTTGTCACATGTTTGAATGTGCTTTAAAACAAAAGGGCACTTTGAAAGCTTTTCATAATAGTCTTTCGGATAATGGTGAAGCCGACCCATTTCCGGATGCGGGTTGGAGAATCTTCAACGTCTATCCGAGTTTCTTGAGGTTTTTAAAAACTTAACAACAAAATTATCGGGAGTTTATTATTCCACTAGTTATTCGGTGCTTCAAGAACTATATTTTATGTCTTTGAATTTTAAAAATTTTAAAATAAAAATAATATGTTAATCAAATGATAGAACCAATGAAAGAAAAGTTTAAAAAATATTTTAAGGACTTACCACCCGTTTTTACGTGTGCCGCCGCTTTAAATCCGTTTCTAAATGTTGTGGGGGTTGAATGTTTGATAGATGAGATAAATGACAATTTGGATATGCATGACGAAAACCCTGATTTTTCAAACGAGGCAAAAGAAAATTTTAATCATAGTTTGAAAACAATTTATAATTTTTATTTAAATAGATATGGGCCTAACGTAAACATAACCATGCCAAGCGGATCAACCTCAAGTGCTAGTACCTCGCTTAAAGACCCTGTTTTGACTATGTTGAATGTTGTTCGGGATGTGACGGCTAAACGTCAAAGGGGTAACACCCCAACAAGTGAGCTCGGTAGATATAGTGGAACGGATTTTATTTCCACTATGACTACCGAAGATTATCGTGCATTCGATATTTTGGCTTGGTGGAAAGGAAAAGAATCTCAATTTCCGATTCTTTCTGCTATGGCCCGTGATTTACTAAGCGTCCAAGCTTCTACGGTAGCTTCGGAATCTGCTTTTTCTCTTAGTGGCAGGGTAATATCATTACGAAGAACAAGACTAACTCCGGAAGCAGTGGAGATGTGCATTTGTTTAAAGGATCACTTAGACGCAACGGATCGTATACAAGACCAAACAAGCCTCGAAGACGAGATTACACTCGAAGCTAAAGTACATGATGAAGAGGTAGAAGACGGAGTATCTTCTGGCATATCCGATGAAGAATTAGCATTTGATCAAGCATCTCGTAGTAGATAAAATTAGACGATATTGTTATTTTTAAGTTGTTTTAATATTATATGTCTTTCATGTTCTTTTTAAATTTCTTTGTCATTCAAATGTTTTATATAAAAAGTATTTAACATTTGTATATTATAAGTGTAACATTTTCTGCTCAAGATTTGTATATATTTATATATTAAGTTGTTTAAATTTTTGTCATTCAAGTGAACCCGGTTAGGAAAAGAAAAATAAAAAGAAAAAAAGGAAAGAAAATATAAGAAAAAAAAACATACGACCCGGTGTTCGACACACACACAAGAAAAGAAAAAAAAGAAAAAAAAAAAAAAAGGCAAAAACCCGGTTGAACCGGGTTTCATACCCGAACCGAACCCGACCCGACCCTACCAGGGTATACGGGTAGGGTTTGTATCTCGCTGAACCCGACCCGGGTTCGTACCCGGGTTCACCAATACCCGGGTACAAAAAACCCGGTTGGGCCCAAACCCGGTTTGTACCCGGGCCCGGGTCCGGCCCAAACCCGTTTTGTGCAACTCTAATATCCATGACCATAAAATACATCAAGTTATACATATACTTTTGGTTTATAAATAGATAATTTAATTTAATGGTTGAACAGTCAACCAACCTCGTATTGATACTTGTGTATGTTTGTTAGTATTAGAATCTAAAGAGAGGATATGCTACATGAAGTTGCCTCAAAAACTTCCACACGCAATTAAAATGTAGGGTCACTTTAACAAATTATTACACTTATTATACGACATGTATTTTTGGGGTATATATTTATCTTAGGAAACTTCCTCTTTTGTATTATTTTAGGTTAATATTTGGTTATAAGTGTTTCCCTAAACAGTAGTTTGTTTATTTTCATATTTTATTTGGTTATAAGTGTTTCTCTAAACGTAAATCAAAACGTAAAAATATTGAACTACACATGCATGTTGCACCATGTTAACTTGCAAAATTTAAAACAAAACGTAAAACGAAAAATTACGAAATATGAAAAGTATGGGGGACTAAAGTTGAAAATAAAAAAGTTGTGAGGTTAAATTGTAAAATATGAAAATTTTGGGTTAAAAGTAAAAAAAAATCAATGTTACATTACAAAGAATGAAAAGCTTTGGATTAAAAGTAAAAAAATCAAATTATTTTTGAAAAACACCCTAATCACGAGGTCCAACCTGTACAGAAACATTGCAAAACCAAGTTGCAAGAACAACCATTGAAGCCTAAGATACAACACCAGTATACAAATCAAGCTATTAATTAGTATAATATAAATAATAGTTACAAATATGATATAAAAATCAATTAATTTAATTTGGAAGCATATGTTTGTACAATTATACTCAATTTGGCTTGGGCTCGTCCTACATATCTTGTGTTTAATGTATGTTGACACGAAATGAACTGACTCGGTATGTAAAAGTTGATTGTATGTCAAACAACTCACCAGGTTTTATAATTTTCATTAAGTAAAGCTTTGAGTCATTTACTTTGTTAAAGAATAAACACAAAATCTCAAGTTATCATGACTAAAGGCTAGTCATGAAATTTCTCTTAGTTTAACCATTTGTTGTCAACAAAAAGTACTAGTGACCGTATACAAAGCCCTTTGGAAATTCTCTAAAGGGTAAGGGGCTGTTTGGCAATTTCTAAATGATTAAGTGCCGAACCAATAAGAGGTCTGAACCATTAAGTGTTGAACCATTAAAAGGTCTGAACCATTAAAAGGTCTGAACCATTAAGAGCTAGTATATCGTTTAACTATTCAAAGGAAACTGTTTGACTAATTCAGATAAGAGGTCTTAACCATTCAACATTAGACCTCTTAACCATTCAGCATTAGTATAATGCTTAACCATTCAGAGGCAAATGTCCGAATCATTCAGACATTTGCTCGTGAAACAAACACTCTGAACCATTAAGTGCTAAACCATTCAGACATCCAAACCATTAAGAGGCTGATTCAGATGCTACCAAACAACCCCTTAAGTCTAGGTAGCCATATAGTCATGAACTCCAATCTTGTTGACCTTATGATCAACTAAGGTTTAGTGGCTTTTTAGAGAATATCAAGCAATGTTCCATCTATCTTAGATTCAAAGCTAATATCCCATACTAACTACAACAAGCTTAAACAATTTAATTAAGATTGAAGATTGAATGATGCAATCTACTCAGTAGCAAGCGGGTTCGTATAGATTTTAAAAGTCAAGAAATGAGGCTTGTTTATGTTTTGGAAATGAACACACAGGTAGATAGTGTTATGATAAACGTGTATATTCAAAACATAAAACGTTATATACATGCAAATACTTCGCTATAGGAGGAACTTTAGCCCTTTTAAATCACTATTCATATCAACTCATAATTTCATTCATAATCAAAATACTGAATACAAAGAGGTTTATATATATTCTACTAGTTACAATAATAACCCTCTAACTTATTATGATAATTCAATATTTAGCTTAACATTCCCCCGCAAGTTGAGGGCGGGTAACGACCTGCAACATGGATCTTAAAAATTCAAATCTTTGAGTTGATAACGGCTTCGTGAAGATATCGGCGATTTGATCATCTGTTTTAATAAATTAAACCTTCAGGTTTCCTTGACTGACTTGCTCACGAACAAAATAAAAATCTACCTTCACATGTTTAGTTCTAGCATGAAACACCCGGTTTGCTGAAAGATACGTAGCTCCAAGATTATCACACCAAAGAGTGGGTTTATTCAACTTAACTCCCAGTTCTTGTAAAAGTGACTTTAGCCAGATTAGTTCAACAACTGTATCAGCAATAGCCTTTTATTCGGATTCAGGATGACCTAGAGACAGTTTTCTGCTTACGAGCTGACCATGATACTAAGTTGGAACCCAAGAAGATAGCATAGCCCCCCGTGGACCGACGGTCGTGTGGGCAACCAGCCCAATCTGAATCCGAATATGCTGTAATAGGAACCAACCGATCACCCCAATGTGAATCATCAAATGCATGCAATGTAGATGTGGAATTCGATGTAAAACGAAGGCCCAGTTGAGACGTGCCCTTGAGGTAGCGGATGATACGTTTGACAACCGTCCAATGTGATTCGTGAGGTTCATGCATGAACTGACATACCCTGTTGACAGCGTAGGCAATGTTGGGCCGAGATAACGTAGCATACTGAAGTGCTCCAACACAATGACGATATCTAGTAGGATCGGGCATAAGTGGGTCGTCCGTTTTTATCGTATCGGCTTTGATATTTGTAGGGGTTGTAATCGGTTTTGAATCTTTTAACCCAGCTCGGTCAATGAGTTCCTGAATATACTTCCTTGAGATAGGATAAGACCCAAAGAGGTGTGAAGCACTTCAATGCCAAGGAAGTAAGTAAGACGACCCATGTCAGTGAGAGACACTTGTTGGCCAAGGGAAGTAATAATGCGGTTAACAGTGTTAGGATTGTTGGCCGTAATGATGATGTCGTCCACGTAAACGAGGAGATAAATTTGTGTGCCCGAGTGGTTAAGTATAAATAATGATGGATCGGTTTTGGAACCATGAAAACCAAGATGGTGTAAGACGTTTGAGAGTTTGGTGAACCATGCCCTGGGCGACTATTTTAATCCATAAAGGGATTTGTGCAACTTGCAAACGTGATGAGGATGGTTAGGATCCTCGAAGCCCTGTGGTTGACGCATATAAACTGTTTCGTGTAGGTCACCGTGTAAAAACGCATTTTGCACATCAAGTTGTTTGAGTAACCAATTGTTGGAGACGGCAAGGGAAAGGACCTTGCGGATGGTAGCTGGTTTGATAACAGGGCTAAACGTCTCATAATAATCAATACCAGACTGCTGTAAAAAACCCTTTGCAACCAAGCGTGCCTTGTGTCTAGTCAGGTTCCCATGCTGATCAGTTTTCAACTTGTAAACCCACTTGCAATCTATAACATTAGAATTTGGAACCGGAGGAACTAACGACCATGTTCCGTTTCTGTATAGTGCATGCAACTCGGCTGCCATGGCTTGACGCCACTCCGCGGATTTGTTGGCAATAGTAAAGGAGGTCGGTTCAGAAGAAATTGTAGCGGTGGTAAAGACATTAGCGGAAGGGTCAAAAAAATTTCTGGGTTTAGGATTGGGCCGAAGATGAGGAGGCCGGTAACGAGTCGTGGGTGCTTGCAAAGAAGAGGAAGTAGGTTGGGTGGTGGCGGTCTGTGGAATAGGTTCAGGGTGGATCGGTTCTGAGATAAGAGAATCAGGGTGCGATGGTTCAGTGGTGGTGATGGATGGTTCGGGCGGTGATGGTGAGTTATCGAAAAAAGGTAACGGTGGACCAGGGATTGAAGAGAAAGAAGTAGCGGTTGTGGAGGATGAAGGAAGATCGATGGAGGGGTCAGTAAGGAAGGGGAAAACATGCTCGTTAAATCGAACGTGGCGAGCAATGTAGATTCGCTGATTAGTTTGATCAAGACATTGATACCCATGATGAGACGGGCTATAGCCGAGAAATATGCAGGGTGTAGAATGAAAATCAATTTTGTGTTGGTTATATGGACGTAAATAAGGAAAACAAAGACATCTAAAAACTTGAAGAAATGAGTAATCGGGAGGACTTTTGAAAATTAATTGATAAGGGGATTTGTTCGAGGAGAGACGAGAAGGTAGACGATTTATGAGGTAAACTGCGGTTTGAAAGGCAAAGGACCAGAAAGTTTGAGGTAGTTTGGATTGGGCTAGTAAGGTGAGACCGGTTTCCACGACGTGGTGGTGGCGACGCACGACAATGCCATTCTGTTCACTCGTATGCGGGCACGAGCGACGATGTAAGATACCTTGGGATGTAAAGAACTGAGTAAGGTTCCAAAACTCACCACCCCAATCAGTTTGAATGCTCTTTAGTTTGGTGCTAAATTGGCGTTCAACTAAGCAAACGAAATTTGTAAAGGTGGTAAAAACATCTGATTTTTGCCTCAGCGGGAAATACCACATCTAGCGGGTGTGATGATCAACACATAACAAAAAATAACGATAACCGTCAAATGACGTGGTAGTATGGCCCCAAACATCACAATAAACCAAAACTAATATGTTTTTACTACGAAAAGATAAAACAGGCAAAGTAAGTTTGGACATTTTTCCAAGCTGACAAGAAGTACATAAAGATGAACAAAGTTTGCTAGAAACAGGTAAAGAAAATGTTTTAACAATATGTTGAAAAACTTGAAAGTGAGGATGCCCAAGTCTTTGATGCCACATAGTAGATGGAGCTCGAAAAGCGGTGAACGCCATCTTGGAAACCGGTTGAAAAGAAGGTAATCGAATTGTGTAGAGACCCTGGTCACTGGGGCCCGTAAGGAGGATAGCCCTGGTAGCCTCGTCCTTCACAACAAAAAAAGAAGTGTGAAATTCAAAGAAAACGTTATTATCTTTGCAAAATTTGTGAACAGAAAGTAGGTTACGTTGTAAGTTTGGGACATGAAGTATATGGTTATGTTGTAAGTTCTTGTTGGAGGTAAAAAAGGATTTTGAACCGACATGAAGTATTGGAAGAGAGTTACCGTTACCAACATAGAGGGAGTTTACCATAATAGACGTCCGAGTTGTCCATACTAGCAAGATCAGGAGTACCATGGGAATTAGCGCTTGTATCCGGATTCCAAGTGGTATATGAGCCCGCCTCCGAGTTAGCGTAATTCACTTGAGGTGATCCATGAGAGGGTCCGGTATGACGCGAACACTGTGAAGGAATGCGACCAATACCGCACCTATTGCAATGACCATAAACCGTATTTTGAGTGGATGCCCAAGAAAATTGGCGTGAGCCTTGTGACATGGAACCAGCACGGCCACGACCACCTCGAGAAAACCCACGGCCTCGGCCATGTCCACCGGTCGGTCTCGAAGAAGTAGACCGAGAAGCATAATTCGCCTGAGGAGCCGATGGTGAGGCCGACGGTTAGTTGTTGAAGCAAGTTGGCCTGCCAAAAGTTGAAGGTTGGTTATCTGCTGTTGAAGAGAAGCCAAATCAGGGGCTTGGGTATTAGTTGTTGCGGCAGTGGAAACATTGAAAACTTGTGGAGAGGCTGATGATGAAGAAACAGTGGACCGAGTAATATATTCATGATCACCAATGAGGCCGTGGAGCTCGTTGAATTGAACCGGTGGGGAGCGGGCAAGGAGATTGCTTTTCAAGCCATGGTATTCCTCACGTAACCCGGCTATATTAAGCATGACGAGATCTTTTTCTTTGACGGGTTCACTAATATTTGCAAGAGCCGTCGCATATTCTTGAGCGCGGCTGAGATAATCGATACCTTTTTCACCATCTTTCATTGAAATCTTTAAAAGTTGTGTTTTTAGTGTGAACTCATGAGATGAATTTGAAGGAGCATATGCACGTGCTAGACTTAACCACACTTCCTGAGCTGTGTCTCCTTGGATGTGTTGAAACGAAGATTCGGAAACTGTGGATATAATGATCATGCGAACGTGTGCATCATTAGCAATCCAGTTTGTAAAGTTAGGATTTGTGGTAGTAGCATCTTCGGTTGTAATTTTCTCTTCCGGGCAAGGTAGCGTGTTGTCAACATAGCAATATAATGCATTAGCCTTCAAAAACGGTTCATGGCCTTCCAGTAGCCATAATTCTTTGGTGTGAGATTGAATGCAAACTTGTGGGAATTATGGGATGTATGTTCTTGAATAGTGAAGGCAGTAATCGTTGTCATGATGAGAAACAATGATTTTGATACCTGAAAGTTGTAATGAACTTGAAAAACGGATCGAATGTAGAATCAGTTAGATGACTGCGATGAATTGCTGTTGATTCGATGTAGGTTGCCGACTTGTTGATTGTCGATTTTGGTTGATCGCCGGCCGGTTGAAGACGGCAGTGAATGGATGATGACAGCGGCGTAGGTTATTTAGGGTTTACAAGTTGATAGGCTCTGATACCATATCAACTCATAATTTCATTCATAATCAAAATACTAAATACAAAGAGGTTTATATATATTCTACTAGTTACAATAATAACCCTCTAACTAATTATGATAATTCAATATTTAGCTTAACAATTCACAAGCAAGAAGCAACGTTAGGGGAACCCGCTCCCCATTAGCACTATAAGTGTTCCCTAGATGCATGTTCAAGATGGATATGAATAACCTTTTCTCTAGGATTATCGCTTGCGCCCTAATTAGCGTAAGCAAACCGAAGAATCTTAAAATAATTTGTTATGTGGGGATTGTTACTAAGCAACAAATGTATCGATGGATCATTGACTATGATGAATACTGCAATCTAATTTTGTGTCATGATGCAACTGTATTGATGGTAAATGATTTGCTCTCACGATCCCTATTTCTCTTGTGCCAAAAGAGCTGCTTCTCTTTTAGGGCTGACTTACCATTTAAACGGCTTGCATCTATAACAAGTTTTTTTTCCTTAATTTCCAGCAACCGAAATGTTTATCGCCCTATTTTCTACATCATTTACGCTCATAAATGATAACTAAAGAAATACTTAAGAAAATTGTTTGTAAAAGATGAAAACGTGTTCTTTCTTTTATATAATTGTCAAGAATATCAAATCTGAAATTTAATTTAATTGGAAACAATATAGTTTATACCAAATAATCAAAGATGAATATGAACAATTACATAAGTCCATAAACCAAAAATAAAAATAATCTGAACAAAATGAAGACAATAAACCATACTAATAACTTGTTAACAATTTTGTTTGAAGGTTTAGACACAAAATCTAACAAGGGAAGACAATGATTAAGGTAAGGCAACAAGAAGGCTAAATCATTTCTAATGAGAAAGATGTTTTGAAATATGTTGCAACTTGGTTTAAAATATATATTTTGCCACTAATTTCTAAAACAATTAAAGATGTAATATGAACGGTAACAAAACCTGGAAGGGTAAAATGCAATATTCGCACTAATCAAATGCATGATTGCATGATGTTAAAAGGTTGTCTTGATCAATTTTTTCTTATAGAAAACACCACAAAACTTAGTGTTACAGTCTGTCCCGTACAACTTAGTTTTTTCTCCCATAGGAAAACACTAAACAAAATATTTTAGCTATTTCGGTCATATACATATATTCACAAGGTTACTGTTTATAGTTTCAAATCAAATAATACATGTGTTTTAAACACCAATATACAAGTTGTTCAAGGTGTTTTTATAGGTTTTCTTTCTTACAATTTTCAAAATAATATTTAATAAAATTTTAAATTCGAGTTAATTTCTTTTAAGGATTGAATATTGATGTACAACTCTTTGAAATCGATCTTTATATGTATTAACTCTCACGACGTAGACGGCGTGAAGGACCCTTAATTAAGTAATTAAATATATGTACTATATAATAACTATATGATAAATATTATTATGTATAACTTAGATAAAAAGAAAGTAGATGGTATGTATTACATTATATAAAATTGTAACTAAAATTATATGAAACATATATTAAATAAACAAATAAAATAACAAAATTAATTCTAAATAAAATAAACGAGCTCGAGTTGTAGACGTAGAACTCAAAATGAGCCTCAAGGTCAAATTCTCTTAATTTAAACAAGTCGAGTTTAAACTTAGTCAAACTTGGGCTAGGCTCAACCCATTTACAACATACTAAAACAAAGAATCAAAACTACTTATTTACAACCCTTGAAACGACATCCGATTGTAGTTCTAAATCCCGAGTAGTAAGTTAATTACTTGTATTAATAATTATTCATTATATTTTCTAACTCTTAATATTGATTTTTAATTGTTAATGTAACATATGAATTTGATAAATATATTTTTGCTCATAACAGAAGAAAGTTACTAACAATTCAAGGGAGAACATGCGATTGTTTGTGTTTTATTTGGAAGTTTTAATTGTAAGAGTATTTTTGGTTTCTAATTTCATGTTATTTCAATCTTGAATTTACATTTGGGTTCGAATTTAACAAAACATAATTTTAATAATTTAACTATCCATCATAATCATGATCTCATATTAATATGTTTATGGTATAAGTAAGAAAGTTAATATACAGTGTATATGGATATTTAGTAATTATCAATTTGTTCAAGTGACAATTAATGAATTTAAAATTTGCACGACTTTCAAAACGTGATGGATAAGTAATCCAACCGTAAGGACTACACCTATATGCTATTGTAGAAAAATAATAGTTTCTTTTTGAAAAAGGAGTTAATTTTTGTGCCCTAGAAACTAAAAACGTGCTTAATTCAACTTAACATGAATACAACCAAAATTACATATCCTTAATATGAAATCTACTTATCAAAATGAGTCAAAGTAGACTAACATGTAAAAATGTCAACTAACGGGTCGTTAATTGTTGTAATCTAAGTTATAAATACATCATAAAAGTTGTAACTAATTATAAACGAGATGATAAGTTGAATGTATAAATTATATTTTGTTTTAATTTTTTATTCTAACTTTAAACAGATTAATGAATTGACATGTTTAATTTTTTATATAGCCCAACCACAATTCATTTATCAATTCAAAAGCGTCATTATTTAAAAAGATTAGATTGAAACACAAAATCTAATACGTAGAGTTTGTATGTTGGTTCACGGGTTAAGATTCGACACGAGGTTTGTAATTATAAATTCCAAAACACTTTTATTTTTAAGGGTAGACTGAAACCCAACATCTAACATGTAGAGTTTGTATGTTGTTAACGTGTTAAGATTCGACACGATGTTTGTAAATGAGTCGAGATGAGTCCGAGCCTGACTAATCAAGTGTTTAAAACTTTATTTTTAAAGCTCGAGATTGGCTCGATTATTATATATTAATTATTTATTTATATACACAATTATTTTTATATATAGTATAACTAGTTTTAGTAACCCTTGTTTTATCGAATTGAATAAACAAAGTATTATATATAAATATATTTTAATTATAAACCTATATTTTAAGATATGATACAATTAAAATTACGTATAAGTAAGGTATATAAGTAATAAAATAATAATATCAACTTTTTAAATTTTGTTTTTAAACTATTTTGTTTTTTGAACAAAATAATTTAACATTTTGTTTCAAAACAAACCATTTAAAAAACATTATTTTAAATTCTTTTTTATTATAATACCCAATTTGATTATTTTTATTGTTTATAAGAATTTTACTTTTTAAATACACAAAATTTTAAAAATATTTTGTATTTTTGAAAAAGTTTAAAAATGTTTTAACAAAATTATTATTTATAAAAAATTGTTTCTTTAGAGAGAAACGAAAAAACTTTGATGAGTAGAAATATAATGTTGTTGTGTATCTCTTAAATTACTCATTTATTAGAGTATAAGATTTAGATCAAGCCAATATGATCAATTATGTAATAATAACTACCAATATTTACCCACTTAAAAACACTTAGGTTTGTTTTGCCGGTATAGTCATATTCATGTACTTGGACGGGATGGTATCCTTCTTGTAAGTAGTTAATACAAGTCTTGAAATTAATTAATAGCGAATAATACATAGATAAAAAAAATGATGTCGTATAAGGTTTAGAGTAAAATTACAAAACAAAACATATGACAAGTTCAAAATAATATTTAGAGTAAATTACACGGACGATCCCTAATGTTTGCCAAAATTTCATCTTTTATTTCTGGTTTCAAAAACATGTAGTTTATATATTTTTTAAACTTTTGAACTAAACCTGAAATTTTTGCAACTCAAAGATAAAGTGTTAAAATTAAGCAAACGTAAATACTATCTTTGTAAATTACTCTAATATTTATTTACAAAAAAAGAGAGCATTTAGCCAGGATCGTTACAAATATGACAATGGCCTTTAGAAAACACTAGCGAAAATGCCTGCACGTTGCGGCAATATGGTTGTTGCGTGATTTTATGAGAATTTGATTTTAGTCATTATCAGCTCGGTGCGTTATTACGTAAGTTAAAAATCAAAATATAATTATTGAAAAAATTGAATGAAAGAAAACAATTACGTATATCACAAAAGCCTTTAAGACAACTATACTAAAAACTATATTATCCCAACAATATTAGTGAAATATGAGTGGCATTTATGATCAGAAATCACTTATTACGTAGATTTTAGAGGGGTTTTATTTTATGAATGTAGGTTTGAGTTTCATACAATGGATAACTACGTATTCATTTGTTTACTTGTTAAAAAGATGTAAGATTTTATACTAAGTTTCATTTTTTTTTTCTAGTTTATTAGCCCTTCAAAATCATTCTATCTTATAACTAACCAACATTCCCATAATTTGAATGAATATTTGATGGAAACATGCTTATATATTTGTCTTCTTTTTTCCATATATAACTTAACTGTAGAATCAAAAAGAGTATCAATTCATGCTTTTTGGAAGAAAAAAAAAGAACATTTCTTATTAAATATGCTCATAGCCCGAAACAAATAGACGAACTCCAAGTTCAAACCTACAAAACTTTTGAGCTCTATTTTACACTTCAAATATAGTAAATTAGACAATAAATCGATTAAAACCAAACAACAAGAAAAGTAAAACATTAAAATACAAATCAAAGTTAACCTGATTCGAGGGTGGTTAGAACAAAACAACATGTAGTGAAGTCTTTGGAGATTTGCGGCAAATGTTATTCCTGTCGAATAAGAAACCGACGAATGGTGGACGGGAGTGAATCGGTATGTAACCGCCGAACACTTGGAGATAAAACGAGGGTGTAACCGGTGATGGTTGAGGCGTGCGATGATGATGATGTTGATGATACGGAGAGAGATGAGGGGTTGAGGGTGCAATAGGAAGATGGAAGTTCAGTGGTGTTGTGAGTCGATAATTCTAGAAATTGAGTGAAGAATTTGTGACATAATTCAACATGATGATCATCGGAGGCAGCTTTCGATGGTGATTTGCATAGACCGGAGAAAGTTAATGGAGAAGTTGTCACCATAAATTACCATGTTGATTGTTATTGAGCTATTAACAATCGATAATGGAAAAGGAAAGGGGGATGAGTGCTCAATCACAATGTATGAATGACATTTAAAGTGAATGACAGTTTTGTTTGGCCACGTGTATATGCTTTATCATTTATATTATAAGCATCATATGTTATACTTTATTGTTAGGGCGTAAATGGAATAAAATGGTTAATTTTTTGAAATTTAAGGATGACTTTTCATTTGGATGTGTTAATCCATATGTAAAATTATCATTCTATTCCCTTTTCACTTTAATTATAAAAGATATAGATAAATATTAAAATTATTAAACTCACAAGATGCCCCTAAAAATATTAGTATTATTATTATTATAAATATGAAGATATATATTAGTTATACTTAAATATTTAAATAAAATAATACTTAATTTAAATAGTATTTAGTTGTAAAAATATAATTAGTAAATATAAATTTAAATGTTATTTTATAGTATCATAAATAAAATAAAATTCAATGAAGTGAATTAAATAATATCATATTATTAAAATTTAATGGATAAATTTACCATATTACCCATAAAATGTCTTAAAATCTTAATCAATTCCCTATTTTAACCCTCTTAAATACCTTGCACTCCTTGTACATGTTGCTTCAAAACTTGTACGTTTGGTAAAATTATATCTCTATCCAAAGTAGTATAGATATATGACAATGATTTATTGATTTTTATAAAAATGAGTTGTCATAATGCAACTTTTAAAAGAAATATATTGTGAGTAATGCAAGTACATTTTGAACTTCAATACGAGATTTATGACCATTAATACATTCTTATCAACATTAATGATATGTTTAAATTCAAATCATAACAAATATAAAATTTATGAGCATTTATAAGAATTAGAGAGGCTCTTTAGTACCACAATTGTCCGTAAACTCTATATATAGTGCCAAGACAAGTGATAATCTTGATAGAAAAGAATTTCTTATTTGTTTTTCTTTCGTATTGAGTTCTTTTAAAACATGATGAATGCGTCCTTCAAGATGGTTTATGTTTACATTATATCTTTGTGTTTCACGTAAGCTTGGTCTCATCGGTTCTTAACTATTGTTGCATATTGAGTTTTCACTAATGAATTATGATTTGCAGGTTGGCAAATCTCATATGGTTTGGTTGACGAAACATTGGTAACGAGTCAACAAACGTTATCTGAGAATGATGATGACACTTTTTTGAACAGAGTTGGTGATCCTTGTGATCCAAATGGTGGTTGCATTATTAATTGTCGAGTTGGTATGCCCCATTGTTATAATGGTATATGTGCTTGTAGTTGTTCCCGAGAATGCCCTTGTCCTAGTAATGAGTTAGCCATTTAGTCTAACATACTTTTTAATGATGATCATCAAGATTCACCTTCATTTGCATACCTTAAAAAACGCTATATGAACGTGATGAATTTGAGTGAGTTTTATATAATGATCAATGCACCTTTGGAATATGAAAACAACATCAATCATATGTGTGAGTACAGCTCATGGCTCAATGATCTTGCGGTATTGATGATTGATCCTTATAAAGTAGTTTGCGCTTAAATTCTTATAAATATAAGTTGATTATGTGGTGTTTTACAATAAAATTGTTGTAATTTTGAAAAGAAAATGTGTGAGTACAACTATACTAACGAAATATTAGATCTTTGATAAGTTTTTAGTAAATTTTAGGACTCACAATTTTGAGTTGGTGGAAACATCTTTTATTAAGTCCTTTCCTTAATAAACAAACATATTATTAAAGAAGGTAATATGTTTATCCCAAGGAAAGTCTAAATGTTGTCACTAAAAGAATTACTATTATTAATTATAAATATAAAAAATAATAAAAATGTTAAGAAGGTAACTGTTATAATCAGTAAGAATTTATCTATATTACTATACTAGGTTAGATGTCCGTGTGCTACATAAATTTAAAAAAAATTATATAATAGATATATATATATATATATAATTAATATATGTTATAGATAACATATCAATAAAACTATTACATACAACAAACATATTTAATTTATAAACAATAGTAGAAAGAGACAAAAGATTTTATTATTATAAATATCCATAAACATCTTTCTATACATTTTTAAAATTTTTAGTTTTAAATGATTAGCTACAAATTAAATTATATTTTAATAAAATTAAGTCTTATTAAAGTATTTTCAATTGAAACCTTATTTGTTCTAGAAAGAAATTATGTTTAATATAGTATTAAATTAGTATTTATTAAAGAAATTTATTTAGGTCAAGATCTTTACAGAAACTTGTAAATTTAACGTAATGAGAACAAGTGGACAATTTGGAGTACAGATGACGCGGACATGCTAAAAAATAACAATGTGGCTAATAAGTATTTTGTTTATTAGTATAGATAAATCATCAATTTGGGACACAAGTGTAGTTTTATAAAAAAAAATTAAAACATCTAATACAATTTCTTAAGCATTACGTACAAGTGCTTCTTGCAATCATTCATGTTTGCCCATAATTTCAACAGTTAAAAAAAAACTTCTAATTAATACATTATTTAATTATGTAAAGTTAGTTAATTCCCTACATTAAATATAATATTATTTATAATACTTTATATTAACATTTAAATTTATAATTAAGTATTATCTTATCTAAATACTTAACTATATATTACTAAATAACTTTATAGTAACAATAAAAATAATAATAAAATAATAATAATATAATAATAATAATAATAATAATAATAATAAAAAATAATAATAATATTTTAATATTAATAATAATAATAATATTAATAGTAAATAAATAAATAATACCCAACTATGATTAGGTTTAAGAGACGTCGGAGAAGTGCCTTATTGATAGATGTTTTTGTTTTAATATATTAATTTTTAATTTTAATAAACGATTAATATGATTATTGATTGATATAAAGTGAGTTGAAGAAAGAATAATGTTGTAAACAAAAACAAAAGCTAGATTAAAGATTGTTAGCCCTTTTAACTTTTTATTTTTTATATATTTAGTATATGAATATATATTAATATATATTAATTATATATATATATATTATATATATATATATATATATATATATATATATATATATTATATAGACCGGAGTTTAAAATATAAATTATAGTAGTTAAAAACCTGTGTACTACACGAGTTGAATTAAAAATATAAATTAATAGTTGCTTATAAATGTTTAGAAATTATAAAGTAAAAGTTTAACTTAAAATATGATTGAAATTATATATAATTAACTACTTTAGGTAATGAAACAATAATATTTTTCAAAACTTTCGTTTCTAAAAATCTTTTGCTTTACAAATTTTTTTTAACACTTTAAATTTTTATAAAAATACTTTTTTAAACAATGTCATTTTTTAAGTGTTCTTTGTATTAAAAAACTTGATATTTCATAAAATTTTGTTTTTAAAAAATTATGTTTTTAATAAAAAAACATGTTTTTAATTCATCAAAAAATTTGTTTTATTATTTCGAAATCATATAAATAATCATTAGAATTTAATGTATCATTAAATGGTTCTTCATTCTAGTAACGATACGTGTCCAAATACTAGATGGACAGTGTAGAAATACTTCATATGGTTTCTAAATATTTTAATTATAGTATAGATATATGCATTTAAATACTTTTATTAAAATTTTATAATTTGTATAATAGTTACATAAATGTACATATTTTATATATTATATAAAAAGTTATCTAAATTACAGACCTATTTAAACTTGATATGTGAGACTACTTAGACTTGATGAGTGAGTCAACGGCTCTATCTTATCTATTAAATGAACCTCAATCTACGGTTTAAACTCACTTGTGCGCAACTCTGACTTGAGCTTCCATCAAACCAATTTAGACTCTCGAGTAAGTTACAAATGATCTTTTTTTTTTGCACCATGTTATAAGATTCTACTTTAAACTTTTTTAAAAACAATCATAATCTTGTATATCAACTTGAATTGAATATCCACAGCTCTACAAAAGAATATGCCACCAATAAACGCTCCATATGCTGGCTGTTGACCGTTTAAAAATTAACCCAAGAAGAAAGAAACAACAAAACAAACAAAACAAACACAACATCATCAACATACTTATCATACACATATTAGAAATATATAGATCCTGTATCTATCTATGTGTTTTCCCCCTTTTGTATTACCAAATTGAGTGTGTAAATTTGATTGCTGGTGGCGTCACTCCACATCCCCATTCAAGATCCTTTCTCTTTCCCTGAGGTAAACCCTAAAACCACAATTCTTGTTTGTTTTCTTGAAATTTACTCTTTCAATTCTTTATTTCAATGGATATTGACACATGGGTATTATAAAGTTTCAAACTTTTTATAGAAATGGTGTTGAAAAGGGTGATGGGGATGATGATGGGTTGTCTTGGAATCAGTTGTTTGAGGCTAATTGATCAGCCCAAAAGACCTTCACCACCTTCAGAATCTGATTCAACATCTGTTTCAGATGATGTTGATCCCAAATCATCATCATCATCATCATTATCATCATCATCATCATCATCATCATCAAAATCATTGGCATCATCACCATCATCACTATCATCATCAGCTAGAATCAAACTCAGTGATGGAAGGTATTTAGCTTACAAAGAAAGAGGAGTCCCCAAGAACCAATCAAATTACAGAATCATTCTTGTTCATGGATTTGCTAGCCACAAAGAGATGAACTTTATGGTTTCCCAAGTATATACATATAAATCCCTAATCTTTTTTCATGTTTTGTATATAGATCTGAGTGTTTCATAACATTTCTTGCATAAATTTAATATCCCATTTGAATTTTAAGTTCAAGAATTGAAGTTTGACCTCAGATCTTAGCATTAGGCGTAATATTTGATGTTCCAGTTGTCTGTAAATTTCAGAAATTAATGGATGAACTAGGGATTTACCTCGTGCAATTCGATAGAGCTGGATATGGAGAAAGTGATCCATTTCCAAAACGGTCGCTGAAGAGCGAAGCAAATGATATTAAAGAGCTTGCAGACCAGTTGCAGCTTGGATCTAAATTCTATCTCATTGGTGTCTCAGTAGGAGCATATCCCGCATGGAGTTGTGTCAAGGATATACCCCACAGGCATGAACACAATTTATCTTTCCATTTTACTAATTACTAATTGCTAACAGTGTCAATTTTGACCCGTTTACTTATAAATGGGTGTGATTGTGGTTATATGGAAAAAGGTAAATGGGTGTAACATGTCAAACGGTCCAAAATCACCCAAACTCTACTTTTATTGGGGTAGAAGTCGTTACATAGTAGCCAAGTTTCATGATTTGTTAAACTGTGTGTTTGAGTGAGTTAAAGTAAAATGTTTGTGAAATTGGTTACTATACACCGACCTTTTTCAAGAATTTTACGAGAAACCGGTTACTTCAGCTGAAAGAAGGGAAAAAGATCATTAAATATTCGATAATTTATCTATTTTGGTCACAAAATGTAACTGATTTTTAAAAAGTTCACAACTATGGACCATATATGAAACTTGAGTGATCTGATTGAGCGGATAAGAAACTCGGTTACTAGTCTTTGATTTTGCCTGTTTTTATGCGTAAAATTTCTTGAATAATCTTATGTAAAAAAATTTGATTACTTTGGTAATCATATTTGGCATGCTAATTATTTTACAATTAAATAAGGTTTAAAATTTTCAGATAAAAAGTGCTTGTCAGGACTCATGCTGTTCTGACCCATTTCAATATGTATCAAATTTAATTTTTTTGATCTGTTACACAACTTGACCCGTCCATTTTGACACTCTGTCCTAATTATGTTGTGGACTAAAAGAATTGAAATTTGAAATGGTGTTACTTCACACAGGCTAGCAGGAGTTGCTCTAGTAGTTCCAATTATTAACTACAGATGGCCATCACTTCCACATGATCTAATACAAGATGATTACCGGAAAAATCTTTCCAGGTGGGCGGTCTGGGTTGCCCGCCACACCCCGGGGTTGCTACACTGGTGGCTGACTCAGAAAATGTTCCCTTCATCTTCTGTTCTTGATAGAAACCCGAAATTCTTCAGTACAAAAGATTTGGAAGTCCTGAGAAACACTCCTGGATATCAGTTACTCAGCAAGGTAATCTTTTGATCATCTTTAAACGCTAATTAAACGCCATTTTGGATTAAATGACAAAAAGATCACATTTTTCTATGTTCTTGAACTGCAACAGAGCAAATTAAAGGATGAACCGATATTCCATAGTCTTCGTAAAGATTTCATCGTTGCATTTGGGAAATGGGATTTTGACCCGTTGACTCTAGATGATCCGTTTGGTCTAAGTCAATGCTGTCTTCATTTGTGGCAAGGTTATGAGGACAAAGTTGTACCATTCGAACTACAACGGTATGTTTCAAAAAGGTTGCCATGGATAAAGTACCATGAGGTTCCTGATGGTGGACATCTGCTTGTGTATGATAGTGATGTGTGTGAAGCTATTTTAAGGTCTCTTTTGCTTGGAGATGATCCTCCATTGTATAAACCTAAATTTGATTGAATTAGTGATTCATGTAAATCATATGATTGTTTGAGAAATGTAAATGGTTTGGATTTTGTTAATGTAATCTTTGTATTCTTACAATTAAGACTGTTATTTATTTAAACATTAACTAGAAAGGTTTTTAATTCTTTAAAATTATGAGATTTATAAAGAGCAAGTGTTTAATATAATTATATAACAACTACTATATAGTGTTTTAGCTTAATATTTCATACATTCTCTCTTTTAAATATTTTTAACAACGAAGGCACAACACCTTTTAAAATACATTTTTTAATATAATTATATAACAATTACTATATAGTGTTTTAGCTTAATATTTCATACATTCTCTCTTTTAAATATTTTTAACAACGAAGGCACAACACCTTTTAAAATACATTTTGTGTAACTTGAACTAACATCAGATTGTTCAACATCAGATGTCACTAGACTAAAAGGATCTCAATAATATATATTATTTAATATTTCAGTTTAGCATTCATACTTCAGTTTAATATTTAACACTGAAAGATTTTGTATTTAATACTTGATATTTAGTATTTGATATTCAATACTTGACATTTAAAAGTTTTAATAATTTATCTTAAATGCTTAAATTATATATATAATTTTATGTAATATTATTTTGACATTAGTAAATTAGTAGTTCACAAGTATTATTTAGTATTTGAATCTAATAATTCGGTTTAACTTAGAACTTCAATTAATACTTAATTATCAAATTTAGCATTTTATATTTACAAATTAATATTAATATTTACTATGTCAACTCAAAACTATATATTTTGAGATGTACTGGTTTTCCTGGAAAAAAAAATGTTACATGGTCATCTCTACAATTATGGGCATTTCAAACAATTATAGCATCGCTGCATATCAAACCAAATTCATATCAAGATGCTCAACACCATAAACAGATTCATATCAAGATGCACAACACTCTAAAACCAAATTCACCCTATAAAAGAAGGAAGCCTAACAAGAATATATAGTACAAGAACAAAAAACAGGTCGAAAACAAAAAAAATAAGCAAATAAAAGATTCGGTATCCCAAATCTAGCTAACATAAACAAACACAAACCCATCATAACAATTAAGTATCAAAAGTGTAGATGTTCTTTCACTCTGCAAGAGGATCAACTTTGAACCTGTAAAGCAGCTTCTTCTTCTTTGAGGTTGGGTTGTCAATGGTGAGAAGTAATTTACCAAGCTCGTTGATTTTAAAACGATGGCTTATGACAGGTTCATCGGTCGCTGCCATTTTCTTTGGTTTTTGTATGTTAATCGTGTAATTACTTTCATTGTTGGGCACATATTCGGCACTGTAGCTCACTTCCCACCCAACTACTCTTAGCTCCCACACGATCGTGCATTTCTGCAATAAAAATGATAAATTGATGATAAATATTAATGCATTTCTATGATATTTGCAAGAACACTAAATAATTATGAAAGAATATGGTATCTACTAGTTTTGTAGAAGAAAGATTCTATGAATTTAGTTGAATGACAAATCGCTCTTTTTGATAAGCATGAGAACCCATTACCAGAAAACTCAAGGAACCTTTTATATACCACCCTTTGAAGGTATATTAATTAAGACAAATGTTTGCTCAAGATAATGTATTTGCAAACACAATCCCAAACACCTGTAAACACACAACACTAGAACATGTTTTATTTTTATTGGGCCTTTTTTATTAATTTCATCCTATTGACCCAAAAAAACAATCAGTTGCCTCACCGTTGGACCCAAGCCCAAAGAAGTTAGTCAAAACCGATTAACTGAAAAACTGATTCATATGTGAACAATAACCAAATTAAGCACATACCTTAAACCAAAAGCAATTTGTTTCCATTTATAAACAACCAAAGTTTTAGGTTGGTTTTGGGTCATAACTGACCCATGTTCACCCCTAAGTTCTTTTTATTCTTACAATTTATGAAGCTTATGTGTGGATTTGTCATGTTATGAGCTTTCTCAAGGAATAATAAATTAAAAGTTCCGCTCATAAGCTATTTTGCGATACGGATGGAGGTGGTGTAATAAAAACTATTCCAGTGAGTTCATTTGTAATTTTACCTCGTTAACGATAATCTCCACAGTTTGTTTGGTGGTCGGTTTAACAGTAACAACTGCAGCCGGATCATCAATCGTAAATTCTGGATTGCAGTCACAATAATCTACACTCAGCCCACCATACTGAATCGGGACATGCTCTGGACCCACATATCTATGAGAAAAGTCGACAAAAATAACCAAAGTGACTTAAAACTTAAAGCAGCAGTAAAAATATATTGATTTACAAACTTACAACAAAATATTTCAAAAAATCAGGGAAAATGAACATACTTGAAAAGGGTTTCCGCAGTTCTCGCTGGGCTGGCAAACACAAACTTGCTCTTAGTCCTTTGAGTCATGAACGGACTCATCATTGAATAAAAAGCCATATACCACCATGGAACATTAATGAACACCTTCAAATAGTAGTAGGATAAGTGTTTATTATATGCTAACAATCAACGCAATTTAACTAATTTTAGTAATATTTGTGCATCAAGTTAACACTAAACACTGCACATTTAAAAAGCTGGGAAGATGGGATTCTATTTACTAAAAGACTTGTGGACCATAATAGATCCACTAAATTAAGGTCAAAATATCAATGAAGATATCATTTCCAACTCATTAGTGGAGTTGATTCCACATTCTAAAATCATTACGAATATGAAAGGCATATATTGAGAACATAATTCTTTATGTTTTTTTTATCAACCAAATTAATAGCCCAAATTCTTGTTAGTATTTTACCAATGAAAAACAACAATTAATTTTAAAAACATTAATCATAGGCTCATAGCTTGAACTTCTAATTGTTTAGTGCAGGATGGAAGATCCTGCAACTAAATGAGCATGACATTCTTTATGTTCCAAGATTTGAACTTTTTCTATTTTATGTTAAACAAGCATGGCATAGATAAATAACCAATTAACAGCCTTTAAAATAAAAAACAACAATCAATCTTTAAAATCATTGATCAAAGTTCTAACAACTAATTAATTAATACACAAAGAAATATTTGAATCGTCTAACTTCTAAATGATCATGAAGTTATCTATGCTTCAAGATTTGAACTTTCTCCATTATTTATGTTAATAAAGCATAGCATAGATCAATAACAGATTAACTGCCCAAGTTCTTGTCAAATTAGGACTCATGATACATCTCAAAACAGCAAGTAAGTTAAAATCATTCATCAAAGTTCTAACTTCTAATTATATAACACAAGGTTGAAGACCCTGCAACTAAATGAGCATAAGCATGAATATCTTCATGTTTCAAGATTTAAACTTTATTATCTCCTATCTTAAACAAGCAAACCATAGATCATAATCAACTATAAAACAACAAATAATCTCCAACATACATATCAATTCACCTGTTTCGCCACGAATTCAGGGTAATTATCCTGCAGCAGCTGCAAAGCTTGCTTAGTAGCCAACCGAAGCTCCCTCTTCCCCGGCCCAGGCGAATTCTTCAGATCACTCACCTGAAAAATAGTATTAATCCCACCAGGACTAAAATCCAACTTCCTAATACTCCTCTCAAGAAACTGAATCCTCCACTTCAAAAACCTAGTCCTCTTCTCCTCATCAGCAAATGTCTTCTGATACAATTCTTTATCTTGAAACTCACCATACACATTATAACAAACAGGGTGCCCTTCTTTATCATACCCATGCATAAACACAACCTTTTCAAGATCATCACCAAGATCTTCATCCACCAAATCATCAATGCTAAAAGCTTTCCTCCATATCAATGTGTTCTTGAGCATTATGAAAGAATCCTTAACCTTAAAGTCTCTAGCCCTCAAGAACTTGAGCAGAATCACATCAGTTCTCTCATCTTTCAAAAGGGGTATCCCCCAAATTGAGATCTCCTCATGATTTGACTTGATTTCTGAAGTGGGTTCTTCTTGATTAGATGAAACATAGAAATCTTTGTTAGCAATTGCTTCTTGAACCATCTGTTTGAACTCAGTGAGTGACCCTTTTTCCAAATCTGATAGATCTTTGATTCTGTTGCTTTCTTCTTTGAAAGAAACCATGGATTCAGGGATCTTGTTAATGGGGTTTTCCGGTGGCTGTATCAGCTCCCCCACGGTGGTTGACAACGGTGGTGATGGTGGTGTAAAGGTGGTTTCTTTGCTTGTTAAAATGAGGGGTAGTGACAGTGGGGTTTCTTGCTCCACCACAGGCACTGGTGGCGATGGTGGGAGGAGTTCTAGGGTTCCGCCGTCCTCCGGCGCCGGTGCGGTGGCGGTGTGGTGGTCGTCGGCCATCGGAGGTTGAAAAAGGGGGTTGATTTTTGAATTTTGATAAAGCAGAAAGAATTGAAGAGTGAAGCTTTATCAGTGAGAAAAATGTATGCTCGTACAGAGAATGTATGGTTCGTAGAGAAAGAAAGTATGATGAATTGTTGACCCTTTTTAATAATTGTTTACATAAAGTAAGTAAATAATATTCTTTATTTCTTGTGTTATTAGTTTTACTTACTCTCCAAGCCTTGGTAAAAGTTAAATATTATCTATATCTTTTTAATATTACTGTTGGAGACATTTTAAAATATAGTCTTATGATTTTAAAATACCTAAAATGTGGAGTGAGGTTTGGAGCCTATGATAAAAGATAGTTTTAAGATTAACATGTTATGAGTTCTGGTTTTACACAATTATGTGTATGTTTGACAAACTAACTTTTTAATCAACTTTTGATTTATTAATTTTAAAAATTAATAAGTCAATAATCATGTTTGAATAAGAAGTTAATAAGTTGATTTTAAAGAGTTGAAAAATAATTTTGAAAAGTTAAAAATTATTACTTTTGAAAAGTTACTTTTCAAATGTAACTTTAAGCAATTCCAAACACCCCCCATAATTCATCTAGAAGAATTTCAGAATTTATAATTATAAAGGATAGGTTAGACATATGAGTAAGTAATACCATCCAGTTGGATTTTTTGAGATGAATTAAAGATTTTCAAGCCAACTTATCAACTGAATGGGATTTTTAATTTCATCGTGTACCAATGATGCTACCAGTGATATATTTTTTTCAATACTATGTGATAGTAAATGAAGTAATTCAAATTAAATATGTATCATGATTATCAAAGATGAGTCTTAATGGAAATACCCAAAACCACTTTCTACCAAAGTTGCAATGTAGGATGAACTAGCAAGCAAAGCAAAAATGTTTTAGTGATCCGAAACAAATGTCTAACAAACCTATAAAAACATTCTTATCGATAGAAGTAAAGCAGGCAACCCTAACGGCTTACCTGGCGTGGCTAGTTTAGTTGCTTAGATCCAATGGGCACAATCTTATACAAACCAGGTCTATATATCAAACTCTATTTAGAACCTCTGTCATCAAAAGCCAAAATACACACTATATGAAGGTTTGAGTCTTATATGCCATACATCAAAATGGAAGCCATCAATGTTTTCAAGCTTGGTACTATTTAGCTAAATACAACTCTGTTGTATTGTTAAGAAGTAAATAAAAGATATATGAACATTAAATGTAAGGATGAGTCTTGAAAATCAAGTTTAAGAGCATTCACAGTAGGTGTCCTATTTTGATGTGAGTGTGTGCTCTATATTATGAGTGATGGTTGTAAGTGGTTGTGAGTGAATAAGAGAGAAAATTTTATGGGGATTGTACCGTGATTTCTCATATTTAGGGAAACACGGTACAACCCTCATAAATTTTTTCATATTTTAAAAAGTAGTTGTGAGTGGATTTGAGAGAAAATATAATAATAAAAATAAAAAAATATTATTTAATTGAAAGATATAATAAAAAAAATTATGCTTTTAATGTTAATATGAAAATGAGGATGGAAAAATATGTGAATGCTCTAAGGGTGGAAATTTAAGAAATGATTATGTTATACAAACATTTATTTTTATTATTGAAACACCTCTTGTTTTTATCTTTTTTTAATGTATTCATATGTATGTATTGAAAGAAATAAAACGAATGAAAAATAATTTGATGTACATACATGTCACTTAAGAAATCTACATTCTTCATGAATGCCGCTTGAAAAGGTGATAAGGTAAGCATACTATCTTTTCACTAGGAGCATCCATTGATGGTTTTAAGCTATGTTACCCTATGACATGTGTTGATAAGACCTTACTAAAGACAAAATATGATAAGCACATGCTAGTTATTCAAGACGAATATGATATTGAGAATAAATATAATTTTAATATATTAATCTGATAAATTGAAGGAATATAATACCTAGAAATTTCATACAATAATTTTATAATTAATTAATGGAATATATATGTGGATTTTAAATTCATCATTTCATATTATTAAGTTGTGATGATGAGTATAAGTTATAAATAATGCTAAATGAAGACTTACATATAAGTATGAAACTTAAACGTTAGAGAGAACTAAAATTCTTGTAGTCTAATGATACCAAGATGTTAAAATGATTGTGTGCGTCTCATGTAGTGAGGAACTGAGGATTCAAGTCCAGTCTGTAGTACTAGAATGCATGAGTTCACCATTGAGAAAAAGACGCCAAAGAGGATATATATGCCAAATTATGATGAATTAAATGATGAAATAAGATGACTGGTGTTTAAATATTTCTCATTAGTATAGAAAATGAGTGTCTTGTTTGTTTCTATAGAGCATTCAATAGGAGAAAAACATCTCTAACAAGAAAAACAAATACTATTTCTTGCTACTCTTGGGTGGTAGAAGTGATCATCACATTGTTCGAGTAAGTAATCTTCAAGACCTTACAATTGATGATGCATATAGTAGAAATTGGTTTTTGAATCGATTTGTGGCATATTTTAGTTTAAAACCACTACAATTGAATTCTAACATGTTGGAAGTGATTATTTTAATTGTAAAACAAGAAGAATGCTCCCATGTAAGTGTTTGGGTTGAAATTAGAAAAAAATAAAAATTATATGCTAAATTCTCAACTATGTATTAATTATGTCACATGTAAAATTCATATACAATAAATCATGATTATGTTTGTGGTTTTTTTAATTTTAATAAATGTAGAAGAGTCTCATTTGATGAATATTTCAAATTTTTACAATTTCTTTAAACCATCAATTATAATATTCACTAAGACAATTTTCATTTACAAGATAACACAGTCATAAATATTTTAATTTTTTTTTTCTAAAATAGACAATAAAAAAGGACAATAATCTAAATAAGATTTAAAAGAAAAACTCAATAAACTAATTAATTATATCCTCTGAAATTGAGTAGCTAAAGGTGAAGCCTTACACAAACAAAGGCCATTCCCAAATCACCAATTCATTTCATCATCCAAAGTTAGAAAAATGAATTTGTGAAGATTGCACCATTTGTAAATCGGAATTCGTTTGACACGGGTTTTCATCACTTATCAGCGCCCTACAACAAAAAATGTTATAAAATTAAGAAAACTATAAGATCGATCAGACTACTAAAAAATGACAATATTAGATACATTAAATAGAAAATTTGGTCAGTCAAAGTCAAAGGGTCAATAGACTCAGGACCCCATCTATTTCGACCCATGAATCAAACAAACCAAAAGAGACGAATGCTACAATGAATTCAAGATCTTACTCGCGAGGCCGAGATGCCCAAAGAGAACTCAAAGCCCGTAAACGTCCATAATACTCGCTAATCACCAAGAAACATTTTGCTGCTTGTCGAACCGTCAGTATCTTATGCAGTTGATGCAACGTCTGTTGTCTCAAATTATCAGCCTATAGTGTAATAAGTTGGATGTTAACAATAACGAATTGAAAAACACTTAGAGCATCGACAACGATCCAAGTACAATTAGGTTTATGTTTTACCTGATGAACGAATCCTTCGAGATTCGTAAGTTTCCCAAGCGCGACCGCCATATGGTGGACCCCGTTGTTGGCTGACCCACTAGCAATGGTGTCAACCAATGACTGATGTAGCTGATCTAAACCTTGGGTCAAGGCTTCTTCAGCTTGTTGTGTGGACTGCTGCAGGCTATAAATCCCCACAACTTGTTGTTCTGTCAAAGGATCTAGTTGAACAGCTAACATCTGTCAAATCAAACACACAAAACAAAACATCATTTGGTGCAAAACAAACTGTCACTCAGGTTGTGTAACGGGTCAAAACATATTCTGTCAAATTGGGTTCAGGTCAAAACGGGTCGTTTACATTTACAATGTAAATATGAAACCTTGATAAGCTCTGAGGGCCGAAAACCGCCCATCCAAAGGAAGCAGCGTTCGGCTGGGGTAGTCCACATGCCGGTTATCAAGTGGAACACATCAGATTTGGCTGCAACACCTTTAAACCTGAAGATTTCATCATAATGTGCAACAAAGCTATCTACAATTACGCGTAAATCACCATCAGGTAAATGCGATTGCAACCCTTTACGCAGTTCAGCCATATGCCTCTGATCATCATCAAGCCATCTCGTGTATTCCATGTCGAATATCGCTGCACCTGCACATACAGAATCATGTCATAGCTTATAATAAGTTAATATCCCTTTTAATCTTTATGTAGCTTAATAACTAACCAGAACTAAGGTTCCCTCCACCACCTCCCAAGAACAGCCCCTAAATATCACAATAATATGTTAGGAGCAAAGTGGCACGGACAGAAAATAAACGACACAAGAATTTAATACGGTTCGGTCCCGGTGGGGCCTACGTCCATAGGCTGCAACTAAGTTTTTTTTATTAAGCTCAGACAAAATATTACAGTTATATATGAGGGGTATATGTAAAACCTGTGATCTAGCGCATTGAAGATCTTGTTCGAGTTGAGCTAGCCGTATTCTGCTGGACTCTAGCTGTTGAACGTATGCCTGCAAACGATTGAGCCCGCGATCATTTTGGTGATCAAGGAACGCGAATTTGAACAATTGAACCCGCGGGTTTAGAGTATTTTAAATGAAAAATGATATTAGTTTGATGAGGCAAGAAACCTTTTTCCTGAGCCTGCTCTTTCTTGCTGCTTCTCTGTTTTGAGCTAAGCGCCTCAACGTCTGCAAACAGTGTGAAGTTCAAACTCAATTAAACTCATAAAAAAGATTATCAAGATTGATGCTCTATGTGTTTGTAGTTTGGTAATTTATCAAAAGATAATTATATTTGCAAAATTATGCTTGTTGATACATAAATGTCAAATGGGCGGTGTGGGTTGGGTTACGGGTCAAAACAGGTCAGGTTGAAATAGGCTGAATAAATCATTAATTCATCCTTTCAAGACATAAATAAACCCTTTCAGCTAATTTTGGTATACATCAAAACGGTTCGGGTTGAAATGTGTATGTATGTATGTATATTACAAAATGAACCTTGGCATCCAGTGTTTTCACTGATGTTGAACCGGTTCCCTTCCTCTGCATGAAAAATTAAAAACCAAGAACAGAGTGAAAATACTATTTTTTTTAATTTATTATTCTTTTATAGTTTTCAGTTGATGTAAACTGAAGTTATAGGAATTTGAGTAATCATTACAGTAAAAACCATCAACTTTGAGATAAAAAACAAAAAAAAAAGACTCTCTCTCTCTCATATGTCAAGGGAACATATATGAAAAACAAAGACTTGCTGTTAATTTTCTATAATTTCAGGTGTCATGGGCATGATATTATGATGTTAAAGAAAACATTATGAATGGTGTTTTTGTGTAGAAAATTTAATGTTGGATTATGTGCAGGCATAATGACAAGAAAATGAAAAAAAATAATTAAACCTTTTCAGAGAAGGGTTTAGGGGCCTGTTGAGAATGTGATGATCCTCCTGTTGTTACAGGACTACCACCTTCTTCACTTTCCATCTCAAGTTGTTGTTGTGGTATTTGAAGATGTTGCAATTGTTGTCGAAATATTTGTTCTTGTTGTTGTGGTTGTTGTTGTTGCTGTTGTTGTTCTGAAGATGGTCGTCTATTGTTACTACTCATAGGAGATTCTGGTTCTACGTGAGAATGAGTTTCTGGTTTACTTGCAATTGCGGCATTTACAGCTGATCCTGAATCTGTACTCGAATTACTCCCCTGTTTTTAGTAACATAAAAACCCATGAAAAGAAAATTACTTGATGGGTCTTTGAATTCATCTTGAATTTGGTTGAAAATTATTTTTATAAAAAGACAAGAAAAGGTGAATTACTGAACTAGGTATGTCCAATTCATACTATATCAACCTAAAAACATGGTTTTTTTTTGTCTAACAAATGGCATATGACTCAATCTTTGACTAGGGAAATGCAAAGGAAATCAAGTTGTTTGATTTGTGTCCAATAAAGGGATAACTTGTTGAGAAAGATTGAAGTTGAATGTTGATTTTACTAATTATGAGAATGGTAGAAAATGGTGTAAAGAATGGTCAAAACAGAGAAACTCAAGAAAAGAAAGTAACTGTTGGATCTTTGAAATCATCTTGAATTTGCATAAAAATAGCTAAAAAAAACCCAAGAAAAGGTTAAATTACTTAATTGGGTGTGTAAAGTCATACTATATTAACCTAAAAACATGATCTTTTACCAAACAAATGTCATATGATTCAATCTTTGAAGTTGAAAATTGTATTTTACTAACTATATGAAAGAAAATGGTGAAGTATTAAGGTACAAAAGAATTACTCTTGGGGGTTCATGAACTCTCATAGGCCATGAAGGGAACATATCCAGAGTAGCTGCTGGCCTTGGTACAGTTAGGTATAAAGCTGCAACAACATCACCATAAAGAAATATCATTTAGGATCACAAATCACACTTTTGGGTAGAAAAATTGATACCTAATCCCTTTCTGATTTTCTGTTTTTCCTCTGTTTTAATGTGGATTCAAGAGGTGTAGTTGGTATCTTTTGACACTTTCAAACACACTAGTGTGAGTTTGTGTGTTCTTGAGGAATAATGAGGATGAAGTTGGTTACACTTTAGCAAAAGTTAGAAAAAGAGAGTAACAGAAAGTAAAGTGTGATGAAATCAATGGAAGAAAGTAAAATCATACTGGTTTCATCAGTGTGGGTCTTGTATCCCTGAAGAACAATAGCTTCTTCTAGCTCTCCAAAATCAAAAGATGACCCTTCTGGATTACTGAAAAACATGAAGAAAATTGTCAGAAAAAAACAGAGGATTAGAATAAAACAGTGTTAAAAAGATTGAAACTTTTGAATAAGTTTATAACAAAAATGAAAATTGTTGTACATGAAGCTTGTGTTTGGATGATTGAAGGCAGGGAAAACAGAGTATTGCAGGTGTTGGTGGTGATGGTGATGGTGAGAAGGTGCAGTCTCTTCAACTCTATTACTAGCCATGCAAATATTCTTTCACACCATTATGATTCAAAATTATGTAATCTGCAAATGAATTTGTGTAAATTAACAAAAGCCCATGTCATACGAACCATAAATAATCATGTAAAAGTTGAAGAATCTCACAAACTATCATCAGTTTTTAAGAGCTAAAAGAAGATGAAGAGGTGAAGAAGATGATCAAAGCTCACTCCTTTTTTTCAAGATTTTGAAATCTGTAAACAAAATTGAGTAAATAAACAAAAGGCCATATCATAAAAACCAAATTGATCATGTAAATGTTCAAGAATCTCACAATATATGGTATGTGTTTAAGAGCTAAAAGAAGGTGAAGTGTAGAAGAAGATGATCAAAGCTTACTCCCATTTTAAAAAATTTGAAATCATAAAACAAAATTGAGTGAATAAACAAAAGCCCATATCATTAAAACCTTGTAATCATGTAAAAGTTCAAGAATTCATAAATTCTCATAGAATTTAGTAGATAACTACAAAGAAACCAACACTTTTTCAGGTGAAACTGTGTGTTGAAGAACTAAAAGATGATGACTTGATGAAGAAGAAGATCAAAGACATCATATCAAGGTAACATCTGAATAGCCACCAAAGAAAGGTTGAGTCTTTTTCTCAAACATGTCTCTTTCTCTCTCTAACTTTCTGTCTCTCTTTTAGCATTTCAACTTTTGATCTTTCATGGGGTCTTTCAACTCTCAACTCTCAACTCTCAATCTCCTTCTCTATGAAGAAACCTATGGTTTTGATAACTTCATTACCTCATTCTCATGAAAAATAAAAATAATTATTATGAACAAAATTGAAGATCATATAGTATAGTACACAAATCTTGTCCTTGCAACACCTTCTCCTCTTCTCTTTGTGGAGTTTGAAGACAAACAGAAAATAATAAATAAAAACTCAAGAAACTATATAAAAGTATAAGAAATTGTTGGGTTTGAAGACAAATCAGAAATAATAAAAAATGATTTTATAAATATAAAATTTTGTTTTATATATAATATTGAAGAAAATGTTTTGGCAGGAACCCACTAGAAGTCACTGACTCCTATTCCACTGTCTAACCGCCTACGTTTTTCTATTGGTTGTTCTTTCGGGGGCCTCAGAGCCTTGCAAGTACTAGTAATATTAAGGGGATATATATGTTTTTAATTTATTAAATTAATTAAAATTTTGTCTTTTAACCAATGAAATGCAAATGAGACAAGGTTTTACTTTCATAAAAGGAGGTCTTTTATGTAGAAAAAGAAATGGCCTTCTTTCACTTTCAAACTTACAATCTTCTTTTTATGAGAGAATAGGTACACAACTATATATGCAACTATGCAAGTAGAACAAGTTGTATGTGACTTGTGAAGACCGGATCGGACCGGCCGATCCAACCGGGAATCAGAGATGTGGCCTAACCGGTTCGCATCAATCGTTTTGGAGGGGTTTGATCGGCCGGTTCGTCCCGAATCGATGGTCGGACCGGGAATTGGACGGGGGAGTGAACCGTATTTTGATTATTATTATTTTTTTGGATTTTAATGGGTAAAGCGGGTGTTGAACAATAAATTAGTGCGTTGGACATAAAAATATAGTTAAGTTTTATATATAACTATAAAATACACATATAAATTACTTATATTGAATTATATGTATAACAATAGTATACTATATGTATAATTATGACATCATCCGATTCTTAAATCCGTTTCGACCACCAAACCAGTAAGGCGTCCGGTTCGACGTCCGATCCGGTTTTGGAAACATTGGTAGTAAGATTGTAGGATTATTATTTTGTTTACTCTATAAATGTTATGTTAGTTAAATTTGTTTATGTCATTTAATACTTTTATTTCTAGGTTAAATAGTGTGTTGATATTATTAATATAAACCTAATTATGGTAAATGATATAAATTATAATTCTTGATATAACATAAATCCAATCCGGGTTGTAAGTATGTTTACGTGTCTAACTTGTTTATCAATCAGCTCATGTACGGGTTGAGTTGTTATAATTCACAAAATGGTACTAAATTTTCAAATAAAACATGTACCCATATATATAAAAGAGTTTCAATATACATCCACCTTAACCATTGGAATCTAAAACCGGATAATTACAAATACAAGTATGATTGTAAAGTTAAAACCAACATATAGGTTAAAGATGAGATTGATCATCATTTGACAAAATAAGAGCCATTAAACTTTCAACCTGATCCGTCAAGAAGCTCGACTACTCTTCTTCTCGACTTGGGGAACTTTACCTAAAAGTATACATCACACATGTACAGTGACAACGCTAAATGAATACATAAATTATTAGTCTCAAAGACCAGTACAAAATCACTTTTAAAACCACCAATTTAAAAATGAAATATATGGCTCATGACTATGTTCTATGTGCACATAGTTGTGTGATGGGTTTGTAATGCACTGTCATGTTCTCTCATATACATAAACATGAAATCAGACTTTAGGGTGGCGTAGAGCTATTGCGATGTAATGTGCACTTATGATGACTTTATCAACGTATTTTCACCATTACGGTGACATACAACATGACCAATTTGGTAACATTGAGATTTTTTTGCTAGTTTGAACTTAGAACATGGTTGTGCCTTTGGGTGCATACTGCATAGTTGTGTGCCATGCTCATAGCACCCAATATTAGCCAGCCCAAAAATTCAACTTGGATATTTTGAAATGTATTCACATAATGAATTAATCATACTATTACCTAAAACTTATGTAAACTTTCAAATGCATGTTATGAGCCATTTCACCATATTGTTTGCTTCAATGCTATCAGTTCTCAGTATCATATTCTTCACCAAAATATGTGAGATTCATAGTTGTAATATATGAATGTCATTTTCTTCAAATACCAATCTATATGAAGGTCACTTTCAAATGCATGGTATGAGCCATTTCACCAATCAAAGTTCATTTACTTTAATGTGAAAGTCACTTGCAATTAAATATTTACTACCACTTATCATATCCATCTTACCTAGTTTGAGTTGAAAATTGTATTCGATGTAACTAGGCTTACATGTCTAACACAAAAATCAAGCATTTGTGTAATAAATTGAGTAAATTTGATGTATTTATCATTTAAAAACACAATTTTTTTATAAACTTTATTTTAAATTTTATTATCTACTCATTTTGGCCACTTAAGACTCTTCAAATTGCATCTTGTCCAATTACAACGGGCTACCTAAAAAGTCATTGCAACCAATCTAGATATTGATCGGTTTCATTGCTTATAACTATATTATAACCGTTTTAACCTATTTAGAACTTGATTTAGCCTATTTACCATCCAAAACCTATTTTAGTGAGCCAAATCATTTAGTTACATGGTTCATGTCTAGATTGTATGACTTGTCATGTACAACTTTTGAGGGCAAAATGTATAACTTTTGCTGCCCAAGATACAACTTTTGATGCATAAAGTACAACATTTTATGCACAATATACAACATGTTAAACATCAATCAACTAGGCATTAGAATAATGATACAAGAAAATAAATCACATCCAAGAGTTAGAGAAGATGAACTTGTTTGATGTTGTTGATGGGTCAACATCCATTCCTTGTCACTACCTAATAAATTGCCACATCAAGATTCTTTTTCATTCAAATTTCTTTTATTCAAGTCCATCTTGGATGTAAAACTTTAACCATAACAACCATATGTTCAATGGTACTATAGATATTAATAATAATTGTGTGTAGAATTATTTTATTCTCTGTGGATATGTATTAGATTGAAAACACAAGTTTTTATTGTTTTCTATAGTTTATAATTTATGTTATTATAGTTATGAAATGAATTAAACAAACACTCGTTATTAATATTATCTCAACAACATGATAATTAGGTTTAACTGAATGTTGCACATATTTATATTTTCATTCTTTATTTAAATTTCATTCCCCAAAGCCTTACATGATAACACCATCTTATTAGAGAGGAAGAGATTAAGCTTGATACATGCTCAAATAATTATGATTTAATTACTATTACTATTACTATTACTATTATTATTACTATATATTTAAACAGTTACATACATATGATGCTAAGAAGGTAGTTTGCATTGATACAATACACATATAATGTTACATTAATACTCTATTGATGTTGCGACCCTAACAAAGTATTCCAAGCCTAATGCCTTCGGAGATAAACTTAAAACGGGCATGTAAATTCAACACCTGATTATAAGGGCTCTAATCATCGTCAGTCATAAAGACTCTTTTAAGTCCAACCATTTATCCTTTCCTACAAAGACTAAAAAGACTTTATATCTAACCACTTATCTTCTCGTACAAAGGCTACGTAGAGATAACCCTTCATGTAAAGTTTTGATAAAGTTAAATAGTGCTCACTTACATCCATTATGTGAATCAAGGAATAAGATTGTTTACTGCCCCTAACCAATTATCAATAGTATTTAAAAAGTGGTAACATAAAACTTAAGCGATATAAATCTTTACTCCTAAATCGGACCTATACTTGCAAGTATTTGAATTCACATCAGTTTATAAAAATCAATCATCAATGCTACTAGACTATAAAATCATGAGCACTTCAACGACATTGTACAATAACAATAAAACTTCTTTACTACTAAGTAAGATTACTGAACAAACAAAACAAAAGAAAACAATTTATATCCTATTATAAGAAAAAGATAATCTTTTGAAAGTTTTCAATCATAGCTTATTATTTATCCATTGATTGCTAATGTACTGTTTGGTTTAATGGCTATTAAGAGGGTAAATGATTCATAGTTTTTTAATAGTTACGACGTAACCTTAATTCTGATAGTTAATAGGTAACATCTTAATAGTTACCTCTTGACTATTCAAATTTAACGTTACATCTTAACCATTAAAAGACTACTAGTGGAAATGTCTGCGTGTTGCGGCGGTACAGCTGTTGCGTGATTTTTTGGGAATTCGATTTCAGTCAGTATCGGTTTGGTGCGTTATGTCGTAAATTAAAAAATCAAAATATAATTATTAAAAAAATTGAATGAAAGAAAACAACTACGTAAATTACAAAAGTTTTTAAGAAAACTATATTATCCCAACAAGATTAGTGAAAGCATGAGTGGTGTTTGTGGTCGGAAATCACATATTACCTATGGGTGTTAACAACCGGCAAGGAAAATGGGAAGAGGGATTAGTGCTCAATCGCAATGAATAAACGACATTGAAAGTAAATGATGGTTTTGTTTGGCTACGTGTATATGCTTTAGCATTTGTATTATAAGCATAATATGTTATACTTTATTGTAAGGACATAAATGAAATAAAATGGTTAATTTTTTTAAATTTAAGCATGACTTTTCATATGGGTGTCTTAATCCATATGTAAAATGATCGTTCTATCCTCCTTTCACTTTTTTTATAAAAAATATAGATAAAATTAAAATTATTAAACTCACAATATGCCCTTAGAAAAATATTAATATTATAATTGTTATAAGTATGAAGATATATATAACTTATATACTTAAATATTTAAACAAGACAATGCTTAATTTAACTAGTATTTAGTTATAAAAATATAATTAGTAAATATAAATTTAAATGTCAATTTATAGTATCATAAATAAAATAAAATTCAATGAAATGAATTAAATAATATCATATTATTAAATAATGTATTAATAATGTTTATTAAATGCATAAAGGAGACAAGGGCAAAAATATTAACGTATATATAATTTAATAAATAAATTTATCATATTATCCATAAAGTGTCTTAAAATCTTAATAAATTCTCTATTCTACCCCTCTTAATGCTTTGCAATCCTTTACATGTTGCTTTAAAACTTGTATGTTTGGCAAAATTAAATCTTTATCCAAAGAGATGTATTATATAATAGTATAGATAAATCATTAGCAGATAAGCTCAAAAATAATTAAAAGGCTATAAACAGACCTTAACAAAAATTTTAAAGTTTTTATTAGGTTACCTATCATATCAAATAATATAGTTATAAAACTAAAATTTCATTAAATCTAAAATAAATAGTAATGGACCCATTCTCTCTCTCTCAACCAAAGTTGTATGGAAAATATTTTATGTTCTTTTCATCAACCACTTGGGGGTTACTTTGACATTTACCAAATTATTCCTTTTTATTATAAAAACAATGATTGGCCAATGGAAGTTATTGGACCCAAACAACAAGATAAAGTACTTTAATGGATTAGGTGTGCATTTGTATTGGACATCCATTACTTGATTTTAGTACACATAAAAACTTTTGGGAATAGGATGTTCATTAATTGATCATGTATTTCATGCATAAAGTATTGTACCTTGATCACTTCTAAGTTCTATCTTTGTACAAAACTTTGACTAAATCGTAGGTCAAATCTTGTTAGTTTTCTTGATTATTCTTAATTAGTCACAAAACCTTTCTTATTTTATTTGTATAAAAGTTATCATCCTTTAGAAGGGATAACAACAATAATATTTTATTTGAGGTTGTCTTCAAGACGTTATTTAAACCCTAGAAGAGTTAACTCTTATTGTATACGTATTAAAACTTATGATATGATAAAAACGACTTAAAATATATTTACATAAATAGCAAGATTTTATTGTGGACAACTCATTCCCCTTTGCACACACTATAGATTTGATGTCTCATTTCACATGTGGATCACTATAAGAATTATACTTGTTCTTAAATTATTGTCTTAAAAAGTCTATATAGTATTTGAACGTGAAGTGTAAAACTCGCATTCAATTGCAGAAATCTTAGCTTAGATAGATAATGAAAAAAAGTTGCATTACACGTTAAAGGTGACTTTTTGTGATCGACGTGTATGCAATTAAGGGCGAACGAGGTTGTACTTAACGAATCATGCCCGTCTATTTGAAGAAAATTCTTGCTATTCATGAAACTAAAAGAAGATGCATAATTCTTTTTCGTGATTCTTGTGACCATATAACTGAAGATAATGTATGATATAAATAAGGGTGCTAAACATGTTATGTTGGGTTGGCGGGTCCAATCTAACATGAACCCGAACATGACCCGAATAGTAGTGAATTCAGGATTTTTTTTCCATAGGGGTTGGAAAATTACTAGGGTCGTTGACTATTGCTAAATATCAATATTTTTTTATCTAATTTGGGCCGGGTTTAGTCGAGCCATACAAATGTAAAGATAAAATTAAGTTAGTTATCAAAAATACAAAATAAAATTACTTCGACTGGTGTTAAAAATACATAATAGAAATACAGTGTTTCGTTGATTAGGATGATTAATAAATTTAGTTTTCGTTCAGCAGGATCTAAATAAAGATATATTTAAATCAATATATTCCGGAGCCTTAGAACATGAATAAAATTAATTGGATTAAGTTAAATAGCCTTAATAGTTAATAGTTAGATGAGTATTAGAGGTAATTTTTTAGTTTGAACTTAAATTATTCAAATTACTTTATTTAAAATGAGTGAGAAATTTTGAATTATTCAAATTGATTGCTCTGTTATTGTTAATTTGCTTATAATAGCTATATATTAGTAAAATTTAAATACTAAAATTAAATTATATTGGGTTGATGTTTAATATTTCATTTGGGACTATCTTAAAATTTAATGTAGTTGCTGTCAAATTTCAAGAGAGTCGATCGGCATTGGATTATATAACTGAAATTATAAATAAATAAAAAGTCATGGGGTGTGGTTGACCCTCTACCCAAAGGGTAGGTTCATCCATGGACTCCAGTCCGAAAAACTTGTCAGATATACGAACCCGAATACAACACGAATATATGCGGTTGACATGAACACGACTTGTTTCAGCTTGAGTTTGTTTAATTTTTATATTATTAATATTCATACTTTATAGTTACTATTTTATAACAGAAAAATACAATTTTCTATTAGAAAAACTGTATTTTAGTTAGAAAATATTATGTTAAATTATCTTTTTTAAGTGTTGAAATTTGGAACTAACACCCGCCCTATTTAATTGACACAAAACATGTTTAAAAAAATAAAATAATAAATAAATGAGTTAAATCTGTCAATTTCGTTGACACAAACACAGTATCTTTAACTAAATCCGTACGCAGTCTTGACCTAAAATTTGTCTAAACTCGTTTATATAAACCCAAATTCATAAATTTTGTATTGAGTTAGTGTCATGTAAAAAATTAACACTCTTAGACATAAATTTTATGTATAATAACATTAATATAATATCAATAAATAAGGGTCCGGTATCTAGAAATCATCCATTATATAAATCAACACCCACAAAAGTTTTATATGAGTCGTATAACTCTATATACGTTGTATAGAAGGTTTTGTAGGGTTATATGAGACGTATAGCTTCCTAATAGCACTCTCTCCCCTTGAATTTTCTTGTTTTTAATGTTTTGACCATATACGTCTCATATAAAATTATAATAAACGTATAAAGGTCTCTATTATAGGGTGAGTGTTTTAATATTAAAAACTATAAATAAACATATTTGTATATTACTATTTATAATTATAAAATGAAGCAGAAAAATGCAGATTCACTAGGGGGAATCCAATGTGTCCCAGATATGGTACTTGCAGACGATCTAGAGTGTCAGTCCTTTCCGAATAAGTCTTCAACCCAATTACAGTATAAAAATGTAGACTTGTTTTTCAAGTTCTTATTTTTATTTTTTTATAGTGCTATTTGTTCTTTTTTTAATAAAAGTGACATTTTATCAAGAAAGTTATAACTATGACTATTTATTATATATCTATACTTCACTATTGATGTTTGATAACTTTTTACTTATTATAATTATAAAAAAATGTAAGAATATTTCTTGAATCCGTTTTATAATCTCGACTCATAACATTTGTTTTCAATTTTGAACAATCTTGAAAATGTCCAGATAGGATTAAAAAGAAGAAAAAGTTAGTCACTTGTACTTCAGAGAGATATATAATAAATCACATATGTAATTTTTTTATTTCCATGACTATATAATCCAAAACTTGGGTGTTGTAAACAATGACAATATATATAGAGGGCCGGCTTAATCGATTTGAAGGCTCCAAGCAAACTAAAATTTTAAGGACCTTCATGTGTAACTTTTTTTGCCCTTTTAGATACATCACATTCATACTTCAAATTTCGGTTTAACATTTAAATTCCTGTTTATAATCTCTATCACACAATGTAAGTCTAAAAAAATATAGGTAATCAATTCAGAATGATTAAAAAAGCAAGTCCAAAACAGTATACTAATAAACAAAAAATCTAAATCTAAAAAGAATACTAAAAACAACAAATGAACAATCTACAACTGAAAGTTGATCGAGTTAAATATGAAAAAATTTAACTATTAAAGTATAATCCTAAATCAAATATTAAGAATTTAACTATCTAAGTATAATCCTAAATCAATATTGCAAAAACCACAAAAAGCTATATATAAGACAAAATTAATATTGCAACCTAAGACTGTTCACAACATTACAGCTCATCCTTCCTACAAACAGTTCTAATCAGCAGGCCACATCAGCTTTCCACTCACCTCCACTCATTCTTCCCACAAACACTTTTTACCCCCAACACTATCCTTCCTACAAACACCTTTATTTTTTCTCCTCACATTTTCTTTTTTTATTTACTTTAAATAAAAATATTTAAATTATTGTAAAAATATTTAATTAAAATAAATAATGGAATTAAATATCAAATGATCAAGTTAAATACTTAAATTAAATAATTCTAAATAAGAAAATAATAAAATTAAACCGCAACTACATTAAAATAAAATAAAAACAACGTAAAACAATAAAATAAAAACGACCATACGAAATTAATAGATAGAAACAATAATAAAACTATTCTGTAATCCCCCTATTCGCCCAGAGAAATTCTATTAGATCGTTCCGCAATGCATGGTGCGCGTCCTGGTTACGTAAGCTTCTAAATCTGTGTAGGCGTGTTTGAAATGATGGTGGTGCCCT
Organism: Flaveria sonorensis; assembly: GCA_025506505.1. Classification (NCBI taxonomy): domain Eukaryota; kingdom Viridiplantae; phylum Streptophyta; class Magnoliopsida; order Asterales; family Asteraceae; genus Flaveria; species Flaveria sonorensis. Next base: position 44,412,986 of record CM046431.1, on the reverse strand, counting down.
GTTATTGTAACTTTCTGGCTCTGGTTCTTGCTCTAAAAAAATTATTTTTATAAATGTAAAAAAAATTAAAAATATTTTTATTTAATTAACACATTTTAATTAAAATATTATACTTAAATTATTATTTTAATTTAAAATTTTTAAAACATTTTAATTTAAAATCATTGTTAATAGTGGGACCCACCACCATTATCTTCACAACGCCCTTGGGGGCGGATACCCCCACCTCAAACCATCACCCCCCATCGCCGCCCCTCCGGCGGGCGCGGTCCACGTCGGCGACGGGCCGGCCATGGGCGCGCGATGGGGACCGTCTAATTCCTAAATTAACAAGCGTAACCATAAAAACCAAGATTAAAACAAGACAAAATTTAGGATTTTAAAAGTCACACAAATTAACCTTTAAAGAGATTAAAGAAGCAATAGCCTCAAAAGTCGGTGAGTCGATGGAATTTCATAGTAGAATTTGTGGAGAACAACTCTCCGCCCCACCACGCCACCACCGCACCAGGATTCCGGAAAACAAATCTCCACTCACCGGACCTTATTGGCATCACCTGAACCGGAGACTTCTTTCTTCCGAGGCTCCGAAATCGAAATAGGAGTAGATCACTGTTCGTTTGAATGTCAGAAATTGAAATTAGATTAGCCGATTAGATCATAAGAAGTTAAAAAAAAAAAAAATAGTAGATGAATCTGTTCGTCACTTCCGTCTGATCATATACTCCTCTCCTCGTTCTCCTAAGTATTATAGATACCCGCTTCTCTATTTTTTTGAGCTTGAAATCCCATGTTCCATGCATACATATGTATATATAAATTTGAAAAATGAGGGCACTTATTTATCAGGGGGCCTCAAACCCCTTGCTTCACCTGGAATTTAGTAGTGCCAGCCCTGTATAGAGTTAGATTCAATTTACGTCATTGTGGTTTGGCCAAAACACCAAGTTTCGCCTAATTTTCAAACCTTTAACATCTTGGTCACCCACATTGTTTTTTCTCACTTTTCATCTCTAAAACAGTTACAACTAGCATTTCTCTTAAGTGATCCCCGCGTGACCCTCATGTGACTAATTAACTTGTTAAGTTGTAAAGGTCAACTTGGGTGTGAGTGTGCTTTCAAATATAATGAAATGCACATGTTCTTCATTTTTGTTACTAAAAATTGTTCGATTTAACTTATAATGAAAGTTACCGTTGGTTTTTCAAATGTTAGTAGATGCAATGCACTAAGAAGGGGGTTAGGCATTGTGATGAAGAATGCTACTTTATAGGGTACATTTCACGGGGTAAAGACTCTGATACTGGACCTACAACATCTCATTTACTTTTCGTTGTCGATGCAACTTTTGTTGGAGAGCGATATTCGGTTAACTCCAAAAATTTAACGAGGCTGCTTTGTTGTTTTTTCTTAGCATCCAGTTTAAGGGTAAGTTACTCTAAAAGTTGTTTAATTTGTCTTGGTGTAGGCTCGGCTAGCTTAGCTGGAATGGTGGATACTATCCATTGCCGATCTATCAAACTTCCATTCATGCATCTAGGGCTTCCTGTTGGGTGAATATGAAACATATAAAAATGTGAAAGCAAGTGACTAAAATGTTTGAATCTAAACTGTCTTCTTAAAACGCTAAGAATTTGTCTTTCGCGGTCCCATAACACTCATCAAATTAGTTCTAAGTAACATTTCTTTATATTTCTTCTCCCTTTACAAACCCCCTATCCATGTAATCAACGCTCTGGAAAGAGTGAGGAGGCGTTTTTATGGTTTGGGAGTGAGGCAACCCAGGAGATTTACCGGACCAGTTGGAATACGGTCATGGCTTCAAAAAAAATGAAGTCGCTTGGGTATTGACTCACTTCAAGTATCAAACCTTTCATTACTATCCAACTATCTAAGTAGTGGTGAAAAGCAGACACTGAGCACACAAGTTATGGTTTCAAACAATATCAGGCATTCATAAACAAGCAAACAAACGTACCAGTATACCTCACACTATATCGGGCATTCATCATAACAAAAAAACACTACCCATTTAGCACAATCACGTGCCACTAGTTCAAATTGGTCTCTCACTAACTCAGTCTTTAACCCCTTGAAGGCTGGCTGCCTAGAACAAGTTACGTTTACTCAAGGTCACCAAAACAAAAAAGTAAATCACAATTCCGTTTAGATTACAAAACTTAGTGGCCATACTAAGGTTTAGCCATAACTATGTACACTAAGAGCACCCAATGCCAAAACAAAGTATAAATTGATTTGAAACAATAATATGGGGTGTGAACTATGCACTGAATGAAATTATTCATATGAAAAGCATCAACCAAAAGCATATATGAATGATTATAAGCATAGAACAGCAAAGTTACCTGCAAATAGATGCCAAAAGACGGTTAATCCGGCCATTTGAAGATGGCGGTTTTGAGTCTTTATATAGAAAGACTGTAATGAGAACTTGAATCCAGAAGGGAATCTGCAAATTCTTTATTCATATACAAACTGAACATTGACATGAATGTATTGTCTCATTAGTTGAACAATTGATGAAGTAAAACTAGCCAGCATATGACACTCAACATGTGTTTTAGACTCTGATACAACCCCATGAATGATTAACTTTTTAAGATTCAGACATCTTTTTAGCAAACAAGCGACCCAATCTGCAAAATGTTCATCAAGAACAGTCCATCCAATATCCAAAGCAGTCACATTTTCCATTGAAGACGAACCTTGCAAGCTATAATGAAGAACACCCTCTTTTAAGTCGTCTCTCAATTCGTAACTCAATGCAAGATAGTTTAATTCAGGGAAACATAAAGCAATCGATTCCAAGTCAACAAAGTCAACCTCGTCATCAAACACCACGTTCCATAACCGAAGCCTCCTCAATTTTGAAGATTTAGAGATTATCTGATAAAATTTTGACCAGATAATAGTGAAATTGCTTACCTCAATGACTTCAAGATCATCCATGGGGTCAATAATGTCAAGATGTAAGATGCTCACATCATCCATCTTGAAATGCTTCAATTTACCATTTGCACCAAGCTCAAATAGCTCAAGAGCACAATCTCTTAAATGCAGTTTCTCAAGATTATCAGCTTCTAGCGTAAATTTGTCTAAACTTATGGCTTCCATGTAGACTTTCTTCAATGTCTGACTGGTCAATTCGATTGTTACCTGAGCATCAGTGATGGCAATCTCTGGACTTATAAGACCCAAAAACTCAATCTTTGGACAAGCTGTGAGTAACAAATTAAGATCCAACGATGAAATGCTAACATAGCTCAAAGAAAGTGACTTCAAAAAAAGAAATCTTTGATAATTCGGGTCCACCCCAGTGATCGAGTTATTAGCCAAAGCCAAAAGCTCGAGCTTTTGCCGCGCACAAATGTCAAGAATGTTGACATTAGGAGTGGTTCGAACGTTATAAAACAAGGAACGCAGCGTCTCTCTAGTGTACATCAGCCAAGCAATCACAGCAGAAGCCGAAAACTCATCAACATCATCCATCAATATAGCCAAACCCTGCAACCCTCTAGTTTGAAATATCGTTTGCGTAATCAATATCTCAAGCCTGCTCGTTGTCAGATCACGAAAAACAGGCCAATCGTTCGAATTAAACGAAAGCATACGCAGATGCTTATCACAAGCTTTTCTCCACTTCTTACAAGTTGTTGAAGCAATCACAACATCTCTAGCAGCCCTAAGGTGGGATAATATGTTCCCAATCACTTCAACAGGAACACGATCCATAGCATGCACCACACAAATCACTAAAGTATGATTTATGAACCCTAAATCTACAACAGGAAACACTGAGATCTAGGGCTCCAGCTATTATCTCAATTCGAAAACGAAACAATTATGATGGCGAAACGATGGAATCAATCAGATATTAATGATGAAAATATGAAATTACGTTACCACCGTAAGTGGAAAACCCTAGGAGAGATTACGGATGCTAATTGAAGAATGTTGGTACAAAAACAAGGGCGAAGAGGTTGATATGTGGATTAATGGTGTTTAATTTGATATCTAGATACAATTGCGTATATACAATTTAGAATTACCGAAAGAGATGAATGGATGTAAGGTGTTGATGATCATCGGGCGACGGTGGTCGGAACCGGTGATCGGAAAACGGAAGTAGCGGAGGTGACGGTGGTTGGGTCCGATCGGCGGCGAGACGGTGGTGGACGGTGGTGCGGCTGGTGGCGAGATGTGATCGGAGGTGGGTTAACCCGGAGGTTCGATGGTGCGAGCCAGGTGTGCACGATTAGTGGTAACCGTAATAAGTTTTGTAAAAGAGATGTCGAGTATTGTTATTTTTAGAAAGTTATTATGATCTATATTTGCAACGAGGTCATGAAAATATTCACGAAGTTGCTTTATTTTTACTGTAAGTTTTGGCGAATCCTGTATTACTTGGTTGAATAATCCAAATATTAAATGCTTTGTAATTAAAAAATAAATAAAATTATATAATATTTTTAAATAAGGTATGATTGAGTTGCGTGAATAATAATTTCAAATTAAACAATTTAAACTTTCGTTTTACAAATTTTGTTTTTTTAAATAATTTCATTTTTAAAATCATCCTTATAAAACTTTAAAAATTATTTTAAAATAGTTTGTATTTTTAAATTTTTGTATCTATTTATTTTTTAAAGTGTGTTTTTTAATACAAAAAATCTGGTTTTTAAGTTTTACAACTGTTTTTTAATATGAAAATACTTTAAATAATATAATTACTATATAGTATTATCATCTATTAAGAGAGAGATGCGAAAAAATCAAAATAAAGAAGTCTAATAGGTTATGAATCATTATTTCAAAATGATATCAGACAAATCATAAAAAAATAGATTTTATGATTTTCTTTACCGTATATAAGTATAACATTATGATAAGATTTTATGATTATTTTCTTCAAAGAAGATCACTTTATTCATAAAAGATGTACCATAGGAGATGTGAAAACGATGTTAACTAAAAAAATACAACCACTCAAATATGACTTAGTGGTAGGGCATTGAGATTCTTTAAAAGAGACTCAAGTTCGATTCTCACCCCAAGCAACACATTGGATGGCTAGCCCACAACAAGGATTGGAAGCTTAGATTAAGGTTCGAGTATTTAGACGACGTTGGACAGGGATAGAGTTTTAATCCCACGCTTTGCATTTGGGTCAACTCATGAGGCACATTGACTCCTGTGAATTTCTAGGGCAGGGTGCCACATGCCGTTTAATGAGTACAAAAACACTCATTTTTTTTTACTAAGAAAATAGAGGAACAAATAATCACTCATAAATAGTTTATGAAATATAATCATTATCACTATAATATATTCTTTAACAATCAATTGGAGTCTTTCTTCTTGATTAAGACCCTTCTTTCCTTGATCTTATGAAATTCCTACATGTGAAATCCCAATCTAGATTCTAGCCCCATCCTTATTGAGCTGCGGCTGGATTATTCTATTTGAGTCAGTCGCGGTTGAGGTTGGCACTTGTGATCGTACTTTATTATTTCAAGCATTATCAGAGTGTGTTTGTAACTCCTTTGCAAGTGGTTTATAGTTTAAGTTCAAACAAAAAATCACCTAAGGTATTTGTTTTGTGAGTGGCGGCCGAGGGTATGCCCATGCGAGCCGCAACTAAGATTCCATTTAGCTACTTGAGCTATGTTACTTTAAGTTTTGGTAATGTGTTTCACACTTGACTGTACTTGCTTATTATATTTACTTTTAAGCCACAGCTTATCATGATTGTATCATGACTTAAGGGCATTATACACGAGTTAAAATTGCGATGTTGTATCATATTTCTAATCATGATGGGTGGTAGCCCATCACTAATACTTAAACGATTTGCGATTTTGTATCATATTTCTAATCATGAGGGGTGGTAGCCCATCACTAATACTTAAAACGATTTTGATATTTATGCAAGTTAATTTAACTAAGCTTAAATAAATAATATAAGACCATAATTATGATTTTCATACAAATACGTGATTGGAGAAAAATAGTCAGGCTTATATTTTTGCCCGTCCTGCTTATTACCTTTCATATAGAGGCACATAAAATGAAATAACGAATTTTAAAATATGCAAGAAAACAAGAATCGGTTCTGGAACAATTGAATAAAAGAACAAATAAAAATTTGCAACTATTTGAGGAATTTTATAAAGTAGGCATAGCAAAATTCAGACACCAGTGAGAATTGAATTCTCTACAATGTTGAAAAAATCTAGTTCAGGGAATATCAAAACCAGTTTGACCCCCAAAAAAAGGTTAACATTTATTACCAAGATTCATAATTTCATATCAATTTATATATCCGTTCAAATATCTGAAAAGAGCGACGAAGGTAACACATTCGACGATCAAGAATCATTCAGTTGGCCTCTGTCCCAAAACAGGAATGTCCTCGTACCGTTTCTGCATAAAAACAACAATATGTTAAGAGTAATATCTCGGATATGGAAACCCGAAAAGATATAACTACAAGAATGTTTAAAAAAAGTATATGTGACATGGTTCAAGAATAAAAGCTGGACTTACCCCAACATTGTTATTCTCCCAGAGTTTATGAACGCCATAGTCAACTGCCTGAAACACATAAATCAGCAAAAGTATATCAGTGAATTATTGCATTTCTTTGATATAAAGAACCAAATATAATAGACAGTCAATGATTGTACTAAAAAAACAAAGTCGGCTGTGCTAATGAGTTAAAGGGGTGTTTAAGATTGCTTATTACACTTGTTTTTTTTTTTTGAATGGCATTATCTGGTTATTGTGTTTTGAAATAAGCAGTTTGGAACAAGAAACATCAAACTGCTTGCTCAAAACAACTTATTTTACCCACGGATAATCAATGATATCACTCATGAACTTGAACAAAACCAAACACAGTACAAAAAACCCCTGTAACCTCCAAAAAAAAAAAAAGTTGAATAGGCTAACATTTAAGGGGTGTTTGGAATTGATTATTAAAACTGTTTATCTGCTTATTGTGTTTTGAAATAAGCAGTTTGGAACAAGAAATGTCATAATGCTTATTCAAAACAAATTATTTCACACATGGATAATCTATGATATCACTCATGAACTTCACCAAAAACAAACACAGTTCAAAACATACCCTTGTAACCTAGAAAGAGAACAAAATCGAATAAGGTAGAGTAGAGACTTAAGGGGTATTAGAGCTTATATTCACTCTTTGTCTACATAGTTAGTTAACTCAGCTAGATGTAGTCTGTTACTTGGTACAGTTGGTTAGTTAGCTTGTTCCGCTTGTTTCACATCTCCTACTTCACTACATCTACTGTACTCTTGAGTATGATTGAGATTACATAGCTTCACATACCTAATTCTTTATCTTTATTCTCTTTAAAGGGTGTTTAAAATTGCTTATTATAACTCTTTAGAACCAGTTTTGAACAAGAAATGTCAAATTGCTTATTCAAAACAACTTTATTCACCCACTATTAATCTATGATATCACTCATGAACTTCAACAAAACCAAAACACGGTACCAAAAAACCTTGTAATCTAATAAGAAAAGAAAATTGAATAAGCTAATGACTTAAGGGGCGTTTGGACCTACAATAACTTAGCAGTGTGTGGAGTTGCTTATAAAACCGTTTATCTGATTAGTACCTCTTGAAATAAGCATTTTGGAACAAACAAAACTGCTTATTTTGGATATTCAATCCCAAGTTAACACCCTTGAAACAGCCTATACTTGCATCAAACCGCACACTCAAGCAACTCGCAGTTCATAACATAACGAATATCATAACACATGTGAAAACCCTAAATAACTTCACTAAATGCGTGTCAATTTATTGTTCCTCTCCTTAATCAAACATCATACACTAATTACTCGCAAGTTTATATAACTAGAACGAACACAGTAATCTTATACATGATGTCAACACTCAACAATACAAAACAAATTCAGATCTACGGTGCCAATATCTATAACACAAGCCTAATAACCTAACAATCAACAGAAACCATAATCAATCAATACATACATATACTGTGTTGTAAATCGGAACGAATATTAACATATGGAGAATCGGAACCCTAACCCGTTCACCGACGAAGGCACCGGCGATGACGAAAGTGACGTAAACGGAATTACGACGCATGAGGACTTTGTATAGTCCTTCAAACAGACCTCCGGTGCTCCTAGCGGCGGTGCTCATCGTAATCTCTATCTCCGGTGACGGAATCGGTGATTGAAATTGAAATGGTGGTGAGATTTGGGGGTTTTTGGCCTCTAGGTTACGATGGGGGTTTTTGTTCGTGTGAATTCAGAGTAAAAATGAACCGGATGCGGTTCGGTGTCTGCACCGGTTGAATACGACAATTCCGGTTCAGCCGGTTTGGGGCTGTTTGGATGTTTGTTTCTTTGTTAATTTATTGGCAATTTAAGTTTTAATAATTCAGAACTAATAAATATTAGTAGATAATAATTCATATTGTTAGTTTGATCAACGATGGTTTTATTTTTGTTTTTTTTCAATTGCAATCCAAATAGCGTAACGATCACACATTCATATTTGATTTGTATTTGTTTTTCATTTGATATCGTTTATATTTTTTTATTTTGTTCATAATTATTATTATGAGCGAAATTGAGTACAAATCAAATGTAAATAATTTACGATTATTTTATGGGATTGTCATTTGTGACAAACTGACAATAGTGAAAATTAAGCGTCAGTAGTCTAATCATTAATATTAATTATTATTAAGTAATAAGTAATAGTATGAATATCCTTATATTTGAAGGTACAATTGGAATTGTAGGTTGTCTTGTTTTTAACTAGATGTCAAGGTTTAAATTTTACAACTAGATGTCAAAGTTTAAATTTTACAACTAGCATATAAAAAAAGAGTTACAATTTAGATTATGAAATTAAAATTTGCCTAATTTATTTGGGTTAATTGATTTCGAATTTAACTTTTGCTAATTATTGTGTTAATCTCATAATAGCCGTTTTGATTTATGAATCCAGTTAAATGCATTGACATCTTCTCTTAATACCATAACAGCCATTTTAAATCAGTTAGACTTTTGCTAAATTTGATTTTTGAATCCAATCGAATCCATATGAGTAATCTCATTGCTTTTGCTTCTGTGTAAGTTATCATAGCTTTTGTTGATAGCTACCATTGCTTTTGTTAAACTAAGCATATTTATTCACACAGAACATATATCTTATGATAAAAGAAATTAACTATGTCAACTAAACTATTGTCGATCCCAAGCTCAAATAGAAGACAATGGTTTTCATTGTGACTTTTGGAAAGGGACATCTATTTCTGGTTCGCTTACGACTCCAAAAGGGTTTAAAGATGGTCATGGTTCGATTGACCATGGTTTGTTTATCGACTAACTTGTATAATTCGTATTCACAAAGAATGTGATCTTTGTTTAGTTGGTTTGTGTGTTTTTAAACTTTTTAGGTCTTTTGTTACCTACAATTAAACATTCAATTTACATTGTAATTAACTTTGCTGGTTTATTATGGTCTATTATTCTAGAAACTTGAAGGAAAATAATCTTGTTAGTCGGTGGATTTTCGATCCTTGATAATGTTGGTGTTTTTAATATGGACTTTCTGGTCAATAATGTTAACTAGATTTCGTTTTCTTAAGAAAGTGATTTGGTATTGAACAAGATACGGTGTTGGGCCAACACTGTGTTCATACTTATCAAATGCTTGTATTATTAACTTGGTTATACTAAAAACTAACCACTAACTAGCCGTTAAAAAAAATACTCGTATTGGGTTGGAAATTTAAATTTGTGTAGCAAATCAAATTGTCCAAGTATGTGTAGAGGTTAAAAATACTGGTTCTGAACTGAAACCGGAAAATTGATTTTAAAAAGAACCGTCGTCGCTAAAGCCTTTTCCCAATGCATGAGGCCCAAAAGAGGAAGGCGTTAGTGGTTTATGGTCCGTAATGCTAATCCCTCGTTCTGTGCCACTCCTACTCCTAGGATGAAAAGAAGATTGGAAAAGGGCAGGCGTTCTCTTGGTTTTTCAACATGTCGCTTCTAAAGACTACCCTCTCTCGGTTGGATGTTGGTCCAGCCTACTACGAGGATCCCGTATCCAGCAACCCAATCTATACAAAGGGCATCCATCAAAGCCCTTTTACTAGATTGGAGCTATAAAGCTTACCTTATTTTTATTAAAAAAGGGGAGGAAATGAACATTGCTCATTGGCAAAGCATGAATTAGCCTTCGAGTTGTGGCTTCTTGTTCATTTTTGTTTAAGGTTGAACCTGAACTGTTGGTTTGTAATCAGTTTGTAATTTGTCTCGTTAAAACCAGTTTAATCTAGACTGAACCGGTTAGGATTGAACCTGAAACACTAGTTTGTAATCAATTTGTAGCATGCCTCATTCAAACCAGTTTACAAAACTAAACCGCTCAAAAAACTAAAACAAAACTGTTCACTTCTCTCTCCAAAAATCGGTTCTTAATCCGAACAGGTTTCACTTGTTTTGACTTTTATTCACCCAAACCGGAGCAGAAAAAGCCGGTTTGTACATCTCTATTGATGTGTATGTATGTGTACTTGTGTTTTAATAATATAATTTAATAATCAGTATTTGGTACTTGCAAAGGCTATTGATCCTTTCTAAGGCACGTAATACGTAATTATTACAATATATACCGCTGATACATATTTCATGTTTTATAAGATTTATAAGTTCCCAAAAGTAATTGTCGCGGATAGTAGGTACATATAGTGTCATCATATTTTGTGATTCATATTCTAATTGTGGTATGCAATCTGATGTCAGTGTTGGTAATTTTATGCCTAACTAGAATTAAGCTCCCCGTTGTGAGGGGCGTAAAACCGTGCAAAATAAAACCAATGTCACACCGCCATTAATGATCATCAACATTGAAATTACGGTGTGTTACGAAATATAAAAATATAACTAAGACGATTTAAGACTCACGCGTTGCAAATGGAGAAAATAGACGTAAAAACGATAAACCACACATGCAATTTGTGTTGTGTTAACTCATAAAATTGAAAACGTAACGTAAAGCGAAACGTAAAATTGGTGAATCACACATACATGTTTGTGTCGTGTTAACTTGCAAAACCTAGAAGGAACGTAAGACGAAAAATTAAAAAATATGAAAAGTATAGAGAACCAAAGTTGAAAGTATAAAATTTTATGAGATTAAATTGCAAAAGATAAAGAGTTTTGGGTTTAAAGTAAAATTAATCAAATTTTAGAAGGTTACTTTGCAAAATATGAAAATTTTTAGGTTAAAAGTGAAAAGTTGATTTTTTTTCAAAAAAAACCCTATACATAAACTACAACACCATTATATATAGAAAGATTGGTAATTTATCTATTATAATAAAAGAATGTTTTAAGTTGTCACTTGTTATAATATTATACCCCTTAAGACTAATTTTCTCGTTTCTCTCTCGTATTAAATATTTACATTAACTACTAATATATTATTTAATTCTTTTTTAGATTAAAGTAGTTTTTAATAAATTAAGAAAAGTTCTTATTACAAACGTAACTTCTAAAGAAACAATCTTTTGTATAACATAATTAATTTTTAAAATATCAAACTTTTTTAAAAATATAAAATATTTAAAATGAGAACTGCAAACGAACCGAACGAACACGAACAAGGCCTTGCTCGTGTTCGTTCGTTAAGAAATAAACTTGTTCATGAACTGTTCACGAACACTTACTGAACTAGATTCTTTGTTCGTGTTCGTTCATTAAGAAAATGAACATGTTCATGAACTGTTTACGAACATTTACCGAACACAAGTGAAAACAAACAAAAGCAAACGGACACAAACAACTGTTCATGAACATGACGAACGTAAAAAAATTCATGAGCACAAACGAATACAAATGATTATAAATTTATTTTAGAATAAAATTTACACTTTTATTACAAACATTACACAAAATCAATCAGAAATAAATAAGTACTTAACATAAATATTAAAAAATACTTGATATAATAGTCATAAAAATAACTGACACAAAATTAAGAATATAAACGAACACATTAACGAACATAAATGAACACATTATCGAACATTCACGAACAAAAATTAACGAACATAAATGAACACATTATCGAACGTTCACGAACATAAAGGAATGAACGTGAATTGCGTTCATGTTCGTTCGTTTAACTAAACGAACGGAATGTTTCTTGTTCGTATTCGTTCATTTACTAAACAAACAAACATAAACGAACTTCCTGCCGAACGGTTCACGAACCATTCGCTGAACGTTCAGTTCGTTTGTAACCCTATTTAAAATCAATGTTTTTAGAAATTAAATTTTTATGAACCATAAAAAATTAAAATTCAAAGTTATAATAAGAAACTTTTAGAAAATGACATTTTTTATAAAACGTTTTGATGTTGAACGAATTTTTTAACTTTTTTATAACAAAAGTTCAAAGAAAATAATATCATTGTTTTATTATTTTTAGTACTTACTCGTACGTAATTTCAATCATATCATATATCACAATAACATTTTATAATTAATAATTTTTCATTATTAATTATTTAATATTTTATTTATTTAACTCGTGTAATACACGAGATACTAACTTGAATAGTATAATATAAATTACTTTAAACATAATGTTTAAAGTATAATAATTTATGTATGTTGCTACTACTTATTCACTATAGTAACTTCTTTGAAAATAAAATAACTGATGGTCCTTAGGGGACATCATGTCATCTTCATAGTAAGGATTTACTCTCAACCAAAATATTATTATTTAAATCTTGTATGGTAAATGTGTGATTATTTAAAATAGATTATGTACAAAGGGAAAAATTGTGTGCGCGCAATTGATAATTAGAAGTATATTTATAAAATTTTTAAATATTGAATTTGACGGATTAAGAATAACATTTTCATTCATAAAACTCAATTGTTAAATTGTTAAATATACACTTCTATTCATAACTTGAACTCTCAAACTTATAGAAATAAACACTATTAGATATTATTGAGTTATAAGCGCATATGGTATTTGTATATTTACATGATTCATGATGTTTGGTTTATTGCCCTAAAAAATACACAATATTAAGAAATAAACTTCAGTTGCTAAAGTAAAATACACAAATGGATGGTAAAATTCTAAGATTCTAAACTTTGATGGTTAAAGTCAAAATACAAATCGATGGTCAAAATATAAAAAAACTAAACTATAGTGGGCAAACTACGTACAACAAGGTTTCACTTTTAATAGCTGGGGACTGAAATTCAAAATCTTAAACTTTAGTGGTTAAAATCAAAATGCAAAATTACGGTTAAAAATGAAATAGTAAATTACACGGATCGTCCCTGAATTTTGATCATATTTCACGTTTCGTTCATGAGTCAAATGGCTATTAATTTATTCCATTAGAAACTATTAATTAATCATTTTACCCTTTTCATCATTATTTTTTTAATTTTCAAAACGCTACACAACAAGATCTTAACCACCAGAACACCACCACCACTAATGTGATTCAAATGAAAATACCTCAAACTCAAACTAATGTGATTAAAATTTAAACTAAACTATTTAGTTCCCATGCTAAATAATAATATTGTAATGTAATGTAATTTAATAGATTAATAATAGTTTAACTTGTATTTTAATTCTTTTTAAATTAAATGAGAAGCAGTTAATAGAAAAAATAAAGAAATAAAAAGGAAATCCAACGTGGACAAAAGGCACCGACCTTTTGGTGAAGGCGAGGTGGATCTAATCACGTGCTATCGTACACCGAGATCCGCGTCACACATCCTAACTGAACTTTCACTAGTTACAACTTTCGTCTTTCTATTATTATTAACGGAACATTTACAGAAAATCATAATAATAAATAGAGTAAAATACTATTTGTATTTCTGAATTTTTTTTTTAAAAATAATTAGTTACATTGTTAAAGTTTAAAAACATTATTATGTCCTCTGACTTTTCATTTTTTTATCCATTTGCATTCTGAATACTAACACCGTTAGGTTTTCTGTTAAATATTTTATGAAAAGACAAAACTGCCCTTCAAATTTTAAAAAATAAAAAAATCTTTGGGACCCACCCAGTATAGTTTAACCATAAACAATTACTTAATCCACGGATCTTTCAAATCTTCAATTAAAATCCTTCAAATTCATGAACAAATTCACCAAATCATTCAACAAATCACCAAAAATCGACCCCGAAGAACACCAAATCCTACTCCTCCAAAACGATCACACCATTGATCTTACTTCCACCACCACCACCACCACAACCACAGCCGCCACCGCCATGTGTTCGTCTCCGTCACCGCCGGACTTCGGCGACCACCGGAGAGACATCGAGAAGGGTACAAACGGCAATGCCGCAAGTACCACCACCAAAGAACCAGAGCTACTATTGTACAAGCTCAACCCTATTGCAAATCATCAAAGCCCTATATGGAAAGATTCAAGCAACGATTTCACCAACAACAACGATAAATTTGACTTCATAACCTCCGATTCAGCGTCACCGCAGTAGTCTCCGGCGTTATCAAGGATCGCCGAGAGCCCCAACAACTATGACATCCTCACGCCGAAGGAAGTTAGGGTTTCGTTTCACGATGAAGTGATCGAACCACATCGATGGGTCTCTGTGGCGGCGGTGATGGGGGGGGGGCTGTGGTGGTTCCGATGGGGACTGTTGTGGTGGCGTCGATGGGTTGCGCTGATGGTGATAAGGGAGGTTGCGGTGGAAATGACGGGAGGTTGTGGTGGCGGCGACTGGAGCTTGTGGTGGTAGTGGTGGTGGTGGTGATGGAGATTATGAAGGGGAGAGAAGAAAAAGAAAAAAGTGGGTGTGTAAGATGAGAGAGAGGGTCCTTGTAGAGGTAAGTGGATAAGTTTTGTTTTTATATAGGGGTAGTTTAGTATTTTTAAAAAAAATCTAACAGAAATACTAACGGTGTTAAAGATGCAAATGGATGAAAAAAATAAAAAGTCAGGGGACATAGTGATCTTTTTAAACCTTAAGGGTACAACTAGTTATTTTTAAAAAATGTTAGAAATGCAAATAGTAATTTACTATAATATAAATATGTTAACCAAGGAATTTATCAAAACAAACATCGATTAATTTAGAACTTTTCATATACATTGTCTTTTTCACCAATAAAAAGAATTACTCTTGGACATCTTTGAGCTCATTAGATGAAATTGTGCCTTTGTGAGATGAATGAGCAAGATGCTAACGTGTATGAAACTTACGACTGACACATGGCGTGCCAGGGTTGCCAAGACGGTGGAGTGGGTGTATGTCTGCTCATTATAATTACATTATGCCCAATAAAAAACATACTTCAGTATCTAATTCGTGTACCTGATAACATTATAATTTATAAGAGTAATTTCTGTATGTTGAGTGCTAAGATGTTACCTATAATTGTTTTATTTCTAGGAGGTCAATTTATTAAAAAATATATATATAATATAGTAAATGACAGTTTGGGTAATAATATTTTTGGTCAACCATTAAATATATTTCTCTTATTTCTTTATGTAATTTCTTACAAAATGACCAAAAATAAAAAATTAACTCAATACCCAATGGGTTGGGTTGGTTAATAATATGAGAAATTTTGTGAAGATCTAATAATATTTTCTGGGTAAATGTTTGGATGTGAACGATTTAGCAAAAAGGAAAAAGAAAATGGAAACTAATAATATTAGATTTTCTTTGTAATTGGTATGCAAGTAGTCATGTAGTTTCTCTGTTTTAAGTAGAACTTCTTTGTTGTTAGTTTTAATGGGATGATTTATTTATTTAAAATAATATTATTTTGATTGTTATTGGAAACCTAACTCTCACACCATATTTTTTTGCACAATTTGTTCTCTTTTTACATCTCTTTCGAGTAAAAAGTATTTGTAAACATTTTGACCATTACCAATGCCAAGAACGACCTAAAAAACATCTCAAAATTGACGTGGATTACGACTTAAAACTTCAAAAAGTTATGTCAATGGGTAAAAAAATAGCGGTTATATAGAATGTTTTTGTCATTCTTATATTTGTTTT
Organism: Flaveria sonorensis; assembly: GCA_025506505.1. Classification (NCBI taxonomy): domain Eukaryota; kingdom Viridiplantae; phylum Streptophyta; class Magnoliopsida; order Asterales; family Asteraceae; genus Flaveria; species Flaveria sonorensis. The sequence goes on along the minus strand of CM046431.1, from coordinate 44,396,854 downwards.
GTTATTTAATAAAATGATTTTTCATAATATAAACAATTTACACTTCTATTTTTTTTGTTTTTTCTTTTATTTTTGGATTGTTATTTTGTTGTCAATATCAGTCTTTTTCTTATCTATTTTACTCTAAAATAGTTTCTAAATTAACTTTTTTTATATCTAAATATGTGATTTTTTAAATGAAGAATAGTACATGAGCCACAAGTTAAACAAGTATAAAATATAGAAACTCGTGGTCTATAAAAGGGAAATATTTTATAAGGTAGACGGAATTTTTTAAAGATTCACGATTATAAAAACAACAATGCATTGACAAGAAACAGATTAGACTTCGTGGTTTGAAAATTTCTGAACCAAAGAAAAAGAAAACAAAAAATAGGAGACCACAAAAATAAAGTAAAACAAGAACTATAAAGTTTCACTTCAAAAACATTGCAATTTCATATATACTAAATCATTGCTTAAGGTCAAAGATGGAATTTCGTGCATATCTTCTGTTAAAATTAAGTAATTAGTACTAGTGCTGCAAACGAACCGAACAACACGAACAAAACTTGTTCATGAACTGTTCTCAAACACTTACAGAACGATATTTCTTGTTCGTGTTCGTTTATTAAGAAAATAAACATGTTCATGAATTGTTAACGAACAATTACCGAACGCAAATGAACACAAACAAAAGCAAACGAACATAAACAACTATTCATGATGACGAACACAAATAAGCTCATGAACACAAACAAATATAAATGATTATAGATTTATTTTAGAATAAAATTTATATTTTTATTATAAACATTACACAAAATCAATCAAAAATAAATAAGTAGTTAACATAAATATCAAAAAATACTTGATATAATAGTCATAAAAATAACTGACACAAAAATTAAGAAAATAAATGAGCACCTTAACGAACATAATCGAACACATTATCGAACTTTCACGAATGAACGTTAACGAACACATTATCGAACGTTCACGAACATAAATGAACGAACGCGACTTGTGTTCATATTCGTTCGTTTAACAAAACGAACGGAATTTTCTTGTTCGTGTTCGTTCATTTACTAAACGAACGAACATAAACGAACTTCCCGCCGAACGGTTCACGAACTGTTCGCTGAACGTTCAGTTCGTTTGCAACCTTAATTAGTACCATAATTAAGATTATAAGAGTTTTATTTAGTTATTGTAAACTCGAAAAAGGGACAACTTGCTACTATTTAACATACTATATCCTAAAAAATCAAAATATTTTATTATTTTATATCCAAAAGTTCCTTCTATCTTTAGCATATTAAATTATCTGAATATGTTTAAATCATAGAATTCTATGAGATCAATAACATACTTTAGTCACTAACGCATTATTTCATATACATAGATTATGTTGTAGATTTTTTGTTGGTATGGATGTTTGTAGATTATTTTAGGGATATGTAACACTAACTAATCAATTTAACAATTTTATGTATATGTTCATATCACCTTAAATGATTAGAAAATTACCCATATCATTTTCTTTATATATTTGGAAAGTCAATTTATCCGTCCTCAAGCAAGTAACAAATTTTTTTTATACCATATATGCTTGTTATTGAAGTTTAAACTACTTTAGGATCTTTAATTATATCAAAAATAGCTTTAGCAGATCCGCGTATGTATCGCACAGGTTGAATAAATAAAAATTAAATAGAATGAAAATTAATTAATTATAAAACGATATTCTAAAAGAATATATGATTAAAATCTTTCTTATTATAAATAGAACGAAAATTTTGTTTCAAAACAAACATTCTTAAAAAAATAACATTTTTAAAAGCTTTATTATTGTAACTTCCAATTTAAATTATTTTTTGTTTATAAAAATTTTACTTTTTAAAAACATTAATTTTAAAATATTTCCTATCTTTTAAAAAATTGATGTTTTAGAAAAACAATTTAATTTTATATTTCTTTAGAAATAACATTAATAAAAAGATATATTTTTTATTATTGTTTTTTTTGAACGGCAGGTTAGTAGTTAGTATCACTAAGTTAGTAATATTCGTAAATACTAAGGTTTGAGCATTAAACCTTCCCTCCCCCTTGACCACTAGACCAAATAATCATTGGCATCTATTTTTTAATTAAAAATATTTTAATATAAAAATATTAAATAATATTATTAGTAATTAATGTGATTATTTAGTAGGAGAGAGAAACGAAAAAAATTTGTTGATAAAAATTAAAAATTTTGGTATTGACGTGTGTTTCCACTAGTTATACTTTTATTGAAGTAGGTTGATTAAATCAGGTCTTGAGTGATTTTTTCATGCAAATTAAAAAAAAAAAATATTGCTATGTATGCCCCTTTATTTTATTATTACTTGTTATACCTTGTAACAACCAAGTAAATCGTACCAAAATATTGTTCGGTTTGCCCCTGATGGATTGCCCATCCAGAAACTTACGGTTTTGTTTTCACCCAACGAGTTGTTTTCCCAGGCAAAAAGACGTCTTGGTATACCCTGTAACAACCAAGTAAATCGTACCAAAATATTGTTCGGTTTGCCCCTGATGAATTGCCTATCCAAAAACTTACAGTTTTGTTTTCACCCGACGAGTTGTTCGCCCAGGCAAAACACGTCTTGGCTAAGAAAGTTTCCACCCCATTATAAGAAATGTTTTATTTTTCCCCTTAACTGATGTGGGATTTACATCTTCACCCTCTTCCTTACGGGCCTAGCGTACTCGTTGGCACACCACAGTTCTCGCTGTTACATACCCCCTCTCAACTTCTCGGATAATTACAATTCAAGCCTTATATTTGCTTCTTATTTTTTTATTGTCTTATATTATGATAATAATAGTTACTTTTTACATAATTATTGGTTTTTTCAAAAATGGGGTGTAAGAATTGTGTAAAATCACTTGTGGAAATAATACCCTTGTTTTATCTAACGGGATAAACCTGTTGTTGTGATCCCAATTGAATCGTATTAAATTCACAAACACGTATCGAATGTTTTTCAGTTAAAAAACTTTTTTTAATGTTTTTAAAGATAAATAATATTGTTTTTTAAAAAACCATAAAATTTTGAGAATGACTTTTATTTTATACTTTGAAGATAATGTATAGATATGACAAAATTCAATGTAACTTTTCGCAGGGGATTTACTTTATTTTTTTATTAACCTTACAAGTAAAACTGAGCAAATCAGTTAATTAGATAACCGGACCGAATCATGGTCCAGATTTTGTTCGGGTCTGACCGAGATCGATTCACCTGTACTTTTAGTAATGTGAGGTTAGTACTTTAGTTAGTTAATTATTAATTGTGTTTGTGAAAATTACTAAAATGGACAAGGTGATCAAATGTTTTTCAAAATGTACAACATTTTCCGGCCTTTTAGTCTCATAGACATGTGAGAAAAACAACCAATCAGAGGGTTTCATTTTAAACTTGGTGATTAAACAATAAGCCTGCAAGTTTACTGGACTTATCAGGTAAATTAGCCTGCAAACTGATGTGGACTTATAAACTAATTGCAAACGTGTCGCACCCTCAAACAATACACGTGGAAGATTTTGTGGATTTAAAATTTGGGGGTGCCAACTAAACATTTAGTTCGTTTAGCTGACAAGTTTGAAATAAAACTTTCTGATTAGCTGATTTCTCAAATGTTCATGAGACACATATGCCGAAAAATCTTGTTTACTTTTGGAGAACATTTGACAAACTTGTCCATTTTAATAATTTTTCCAATCTATTGCTTATGAGAGGAACATAGTTTTAACTTTTAGACTATATAATTTATATATATAGTTTAGTAATAAAGTAAAAAGTACACTAAAATAAAAGAACTTGAAGAAGTACTTGTACTTTTTAAACAAACCAAATACGAAAATAGAAACAAATCACAAGCTCATCAAGCATACACCCAAGCACACACATTGCATACTTTATATAAATCAACCTCCATTCAATTTCAACCGCTTATTACACCTTCAATCTACGCCGGCGACCTTTCTCCGGCGGAGGAGCACGGCGGAGCACGGCGGAGGGTGGTAAATGCTGCAAATTTCTTCCAATGGCCACTGTTTTATGTACACTTCTGCTGCTAATTTTATCAAGTAATTCATCTTCTTTTCACTTCAACCATTTAGCAAATTTCAAGATTTCTTGAAAACTTTCAAGTTCTATGACAGAAATGTGGAAATTATTGCGTTTAAGTTTGTGAAATTTGTAAATTTTGTTGGATAAGTTCGTTAATTTTAAGCTGCAGAATCAGATATAAACATCAAGATTCATCATTTCTGTGATTTTCTGTGAAATCTTGTTGTATATTCATCACACTGAAGCTAAAGTTCATGAATTTGAATGAAAATCGATTAATTTGATCATAACTTTCTCATAAAATTGAAGTTTGTGGGAAATTATTGATCTTTTCAAAAGGGTTTTTGAATCTGACATTGAATCATAAATCCATAAATCTGAAGTAAATTAAACCCCCAATTTGCACTCCTTCATGTTGTTTTTTAATTGATTTGAATGAAAACTGATGAACAAAATCATAGATTTCCCAAAAAGTTAACAATTTCTTGGGAAATCAAGAACTTTTCAAAAGGGGTTTTGAATGTGGAGTCATAATGATCTTAAAAATGCAATCTTTTTACCATTTATTGGATCTTGATTCACTAAAATAATCAAACTTTCTTGAATCTTGTTCACAGGATCATTCATTGGTACCTTCAGCCTTGGAGTTGGGATCAACTATGGACAAATAGCCAACAATCTCCCATCTCCATCGCGTGTATCGATCCTCCTCGGATCTTTAAACATCAGCAGAGTGAAGCTATACGATGCAGACCCGAGTGTACTAACAGCTTTTGCAAATACAAATGTCGAATTCATCATAGGTTTAGGAAATGAATACCTGCAGAAAATGCAGGATCCTCAACAAGCACAGGAATGGATCCAACAGAAGGTACAACCTCATCTTTCACTAACTCGAATCACATGTATAACCGTAGGAAACGAGGTCTTAGGAGGGCAAGATCCTCAATTACCACAATATCTTGTTCCTGCTATGAAGGCAATGTACCAAGCTTTAGTCAACTTAGGATTGAATTCACAAGTGTATGTGACAACAGCACATTCACTTCAAATCTTGAAAACTTCATTCCCGCCTTCAAATGGTGCGTTTCGTGATGATTTGATTCAGTATATTCAACCGATTCTTAGCTTTCACGCGATGTCTAGTTCACCTTTCCTCATTAACGCTTATCCTTACTTTGCATACAAAAATGACCCGAAGAATGTTCAGATTGAATACCTGCTTTTTGAGCCGAATTCGGGGACTTTGGATCCTAACACGAATTTGAAGTATGATAACATGTTGTATGCTCAAATTGATGCGGTTTATTCGGGTATAAAGGCATTGGGTCATAGCGATATTCAAGTGAGGATTTCTGAGACGGGGTGGCCTTCAAAAGGTGATGTGGATGAACCGGGGGCCACAGTAGAGAACGCGGGGATTTATAACCGAAACTTGTTGCAAAGAATGCAACAAGGACAAGGGACGCCCGCCCACCCGTCACAACGGATAGATATTTACGTTTTCGCCCTTTTCAACGAGAATATGAAGCCCGGCCCGACGTCTGAGAGGAACTATGGGTTGTATTATCCTGATGGTACTCCTGTTTATAACCTTGGTGTTCAAGGGTATCTTCCTCGTATCGATTACTCATCTTCGGCGAAAAATGTAAGAAAATGACGCTTTTGCCCTTGTTTTCGGATTTTTTGTAGTTATTTTAACTGAATTTGTGTTATGCTTGCAGGCATTGTGCATCTTTAGGCTTCTTGTTTTGCTTCTTGGATGTTTACTCCAACTTTACATAGAAAGCTTGAAAATTCCTTATTAGGGTTGTCATTGGAGATTTGGAGGTGATATTCAACTCAAATCTTTTTAACTTTAGTGTCATATTATCATTTCATTCATTTCTCTTTACCTATTTAATAACGTATCTGGTTGAAAATCCATTTCACTACATGAAAACATGTCACACGTAAACTTATAATGTTTTTAACGCAAGTCTCATTACTCAAGTCGGATTAGAACCAAGGACGGACCTAATTGTTTGATACCAGGATCAAGTAACATCTAAAAGTTTTTTTTATGTTATCTAGTACACGATAAAGTTTTTTACGTGTAAGATATTAAAGTAACATATTCAAAAGCATGTAAACTTTTTTGGATTCCTCTAGTAATTCCAACCATTTGAATAATCCCAATAAATTCTTAAAAGTAGAAGCGATTTCCCACTTGCAATAATGGGCATTTTATAATTAGAATCCCACTTTACACGATATTCTTATTGTCTTCAAGTATACAAAAGTTGGGTTGAGTTCCTTCTAAGTATAAAAAAAACAACTTTTTTAAACATTTCCACTTATTTTAAATAATAATAATAATAATAATAATAATAATAATAATAACAATAATAATAATAATAATAATAATAATAATAATAATAAACCTTATTTTATTGTATTTTATTTGGCTTTTTTCATATAATGAGCCATCTAACGACACAAGTATTATTTACAGGAGAAATATTGCATGGGTACCCGAGGACGTACGCCACCAGCTACCACCTAGGATCATCAAACCGTGGACCGTACCAATGCTTCGGGACTTGTATTTAGCGAAATATATTAGCATTTTTTTATACATATAGAATATTCATCAAAAAGATATGAAAAATAAGAGCTACATTGATACAAGAAAACAACAAATTTTCAAAATTTTAATTGGTTAATGTATTAATGTATAATATATTTAAAATTGGTTTAGGTTTAAGTTGTGCTAGAGTTTTGACAATTTCATTGGGATGTTAAGTGTATTAGTGTAATTTGCTGTTTAATTGTTACTTTTTTTTTTGTTTAATAATCACACTATTTAAGATGATTCTTATTTTTTATGTTTATAATATACATACAAACCAACCAAACAAACGCAAACATAGATTGTAAGGAATGTGTTCATAATCCTTCGTTGATATTTTAACGAACGTAAAACGTTAGTTAAATTCTAAATAGCATCACCATCATATCATTCTACAATATACAATATTTTAATAGAATGCACACTATTCAACTCAAAATCCAAATGTCATTGGATTATTAACGAGGAGACAATTTAAAGTTATAATCAACCGATATATAAATTTTAAGGATTACGTAAATGAACATGACATATGAACATAAACAAACAAACGTAAATTAACGAATATAAATGAAGCTTCTAAAACATCAATACATATTTGTTCAAAATGTATAAAGTTTCAACATATTTAATCCGATATTAATAAACAAACATATACAGTAAAATTCTACGCATAACAAGAAGACTATTGATTGAATCTAAAAAGTGCAAGTACAAGCTTTTTTTATAGTACAGAAGGTTGATTAAACAAACGATGAATAACTTCTAGCGGTACGATTCCTTGAAGTTGATACTTGATAATCATATTTAAATATTTTAATGTGGTAGCTATAATTCAAAGGATTTAAATGAATTATTATTGTGATGACAGCATGTGGGTCCCACATGGAGATCAAATCATGTGAGGTTTGAAGAAGTGAATAAATGGCTAGCATGTGTATGTGTCAATTACAGTATGAAACTGACATAGGCCTCAGTTTCTCTACAACAAAAGGCATTGTAAACAAAATAATTAAATAATAAGTGTGGCTAAACGTATGTTTATTTTTTACTAAGCGTACCCTAGGTAAGAAGGAAATAATGTTTTGAATAAGAAGATTAGAAACGTTCAAATGTAAAGTCTTATAAAACTAAAAATTGTAAAAATAATTAAAATATTCACACGTATCTTTTTAAGCAAAATTAGTTTGGATGTAAAATTGTTAATATCCCTCTTTTCAAAATTCCACTTTTTTTTAAACATTCATAACTTTTACATACGATATTTTTTAAAGAAAATTACACTATAAAAACGAGTATATTTTAATCTTTAAAATAAGTATAGTGTTGATATAAAAATATAATTTTTTTAACTCATTGTGTAGTTTCGTCAGGTCATTGTGTAATCTTCTGAATGGATGAAGATTACACAATTATCTGATTAGTAATATATAATGAACTTGAAACATAAAAAGTTTACATTTCTTATTATTGTGTTATTCTGAAATTATCATTTTAAAAAACACAATGTGTGACCTCTCGCATTTTTTGTTAACGTTTGTTAAACGTCGTCATCTCTTGTAAGGGTTATTTATTTTGGGTTGTTAATGCAAGTACGAGGTTTCATTTGTAAGTTTTTGATGAAATTAAACAATTAGATAATTAATAATAACAATAATAATAATAATAATAAAATGATAAAATAATGTTAATAAGTATTAAAATTATTATTAATAAAAGAAAGATAAGTTTTATAAATTTAAAAACTTGTAAATATATGACTTGTACATAAAATAACAAAAATATAAATTACAGGGGCTAAACTGTAATTAAGTTAACAAAACATAAACCGCAGGGACCAAATGTGTAACATTTTAACCCCCCCCCCCTTTTCTTTTCCCTCGATTTTCCGGCAACCCTCCGGCCAACACGTCGGCGAGCCCCAAAACCCCCCGAACCGAAGCATTTAACCCTTAAATTGATCCCAAACGACTCGAGAATTCATTTCGAACAAGAATAAGCATATTAATTGGACTTTAAACCCGGGTATAACCACCCTCGAACCTGAAACCGATCCCCATCATTAACCGAATCCGTTTCGATAGTGAATCGAGATATTAACCCAATTAATTAAGTACATACGTTTACACAATCAAATATAAATCAATGATGAGTTTAATTCTACTTGAAACAACAAATTACATATCAAAATCGATTGGTAACACTCGGAATAAATGATAGAGCCGTTGGGCAACAAATCGATCAGATAAGGACTATAAAACAGAGGAAAAATACTCAAAATGAATCCTTTTAACTCTCTGCAACTTCAATTTCTCGAAAAATTCACACACGCATAGCAATTGAATCAAGACCGGTCGCGAACTCGGTTCAAACTCGGATTTATACGTACAACATCAATTCAGGTAATTAAACTGGGGATTTAGGTTCGGTTTTACATGAAAAACAAAAGCCCTAAGATTAATTTCTGTATCAACAACGAATTGTTAGTCAATTGATTCGATTTCAGTTTCTAGGGTTATTGGTTATGAAATTGGGAAAATTCTGGATAATTGGTTTTAAAAATGTAAATGGGATTTAAAACACAAAAGGGGCTTTAGCCCGGTGGTTTGTACGTCCAGTTCTTTGGCAAGGGCCCGGGTTCGAACCCGGGGCCCTGCCATATTTTTTTTTAAAACGGTTTTTTTTATATTTTATTTAATATTTAACATTATAGAAAAATATTTAAATATTATTAAAAATCATATAAATTATTATTAATCAGAAAATTTATAAAATCATTTCTTTTATATTTTTTTGAAAATTTAAATTAAGAAATTTCATTTCTTTTATGTCAAAATTATAAAAATTATACAAAATACAATTAAACTTAAATTGTAATGAATTTCCATTAAATTTGTAATAATTTCTATTAAATAAATTCTTTATTTACACATTTATATATTTATAAAAATAAATATACATGTACATATTTAAAAATGTACACTTATTGTAATTAATATGATTATTTTAATCACTTAAATCTACAAGTACTATTTTAATTAAATAGTAATGATAACAAATTGTATCTATATAATAATAAAAAAAACATGGACTAAATGGCTTATAAATACAATACCAAAATCACCATGATTAACTTATAACGACGTTCATTTAGGTTGATCGTTATCGTATCCTCGGCATTATATACAAGACTTATTATTTGTTCACCCTTTATTATCAAGTGAGTTTTTTCATACCCCTTTTATATATTTTCACATTTTGGGGTGAAACATGTTAACCTTATGATCATTGCACTTGTAAACTCGTTTGAATCTTGTAAACATTTGGGCAATTCATCTTATTTGTCGTGGTTAGTTGAATTCTTGTAATTACCATGTGATGAATAAAATATGTACAATCATTAACTACTGCTAGTCTAGCGACGTCATAGATCTATGGGCCTGACAAGCCTACTTAGTTAACCCAAGTACACTTAGCTAATCGTTTAATCTTGTAATCTTGTAATCTTGTAATCTGTCAAGGTTTGATTATTACATTTGTTCATCCATCTCTAGTTACTTTATTCAATAGCCTATGACATGAATTGCCATCTTTTATTTATATTTATGTATGAAAACTATGAAAAACTCACCAACATTATGTTGACCTTTTATTTTAACATGTTTCAGGAAATGATAATGTTTAGCTTGCTATGAAGACATTGTTGCATCTAGGACTGGACCTAGATTGAAATAAATAGTCATTTTGATATCATATGACATTGAAATTCTATGTTTTGGAACTTGTTTCTATTTCTTAAATGTATGTCATGAATATTGATCTTTAATAATATTGCCATTTTGAAATAGCGTTGTGTGGCATGAACAATCTTAACCCTCACATCTCAACGTTTCCGCCGTTAAGGTTAGGGTGTGACACAATGCATAACATAATGGTCAACGTTAGACAAAATGGGTAACACAATGACCAACACTAGACTCGATAATTAGCAATCGACACAATGAACTGCTTGATGAGAATTACACAATTACATGATCAAGATTATATAATGAATTGAAAAACGTAAAAAAAAATTACATTTCAACATTGTGTTATTTGAAAATCATCATTTTAAAAAACACAATACATAAGATAATAGTCAACATTAAACACAATAGGTAACACAATGATCAACACTAGACTCGATCTGATGAGCAATACATAATGAACTTGAAACATAAAAAGTTTACATTTCTTATTATTGTGTTATTCAAAAATAATCATTTTAAAAAACACAATACATACCACAATGGTCAGCATTAGACAAAATTGGTAACACAATGGCCAGCGCTAGACTCGATTATTAGCAATGACATAATAAGTTGCTTGATGAGAGTTATACAATGAGCTGATCAGGATTACATAATAAACTGAAAAACGTAAAAAAAAAAAGTTATATTTTTAGCATTGTGTTATTTAAAAATCATCATTTTAAAAAACACAATGCATAACACAATAGTCAATATTAGACACAATGGGTAACACAATGACCAACATTAGACAAAACTGATACCACAATGACCAGCACTAGACTTGCTGATTATCAATCGACACAATGTGCAGCTTGACGAGGATTCCACTATGAGCTTATCAGGATTACATAATGAACTAGAAAAAACATAAAAAAAAATTATATTTTAAACATTGTATTATTTGAAAATTACCATTTTAAAAAAAAACATTGCATAACACAATAGTCAACATTAGACATAATAAGTAACACAATGACCAACACTAGACTTGATAATTAGCAATAGGCACAATGAGCTATTTGACGAGGATTACACAATTACCTGATTAGTATTACACAATAAACTAGAAAAACGTAAAAAAATTAAATTTTCAACATTGTTTTATTTGAAAATCACCAATTTAAAAAACATAATAGTTAACATTAGACACAATGGGTAACACAATGACTAGCACAAGACTCAATGATTAGCAATAAACACAATGAGTTGTTTGATGAGAATTACACAATGACCTGCTCAGGATTACACAATGAACTGAAAAACATATAAAAATTACTTTTTTAGCATTATGTTATTTAAAAATTATCATTTTTAAAAAACACAATGTATAACAAAATGGTTAACATTAGCCACGATGATCTGATAAATATTATGCAATGACTTGATATTACAAAATGAGTTAAAGAAGATTACATAATGAGCTGAAATAACATGAAAAAAAGTTTATTTTTTATTTATCCAAATTATAGGCATTTTAAAGATTAAAAAACGTTTGTTTTTATTGTGTAATTTAAAAAAATAATAATTTTGTATGTAAAAGTTATGAGCATTTAAAAAAAATATGAAACTTGAAAACGTGATTAAGACTTAAATACCATTGGCCTATTACTTAAAGTTTCAATCATTTACCATTATGTTATCGGATTTTCTTAGCCATTGGATCTAAGATCTAATGGATGATAATTCTTCTCACAATTTTTAGTTTTTCTTTAATTTTTACAATAACACCACCCCAAGAAGATTTTAAAATAGCAAATGGTTTTAATTTACACTCTTCCCTCTATTAACATCGTAAGTCGTAACGGTGTAAACGAGCCAAGCCCGAGCTCGAGTTCGGCTCATTTCAACTATAGAAAACTCGAGCTTGAGCTCAGCTCGTTTTTTGTTTTATTTCTAAAGCTCGAGTTCGGCTCTTTGGAAATTTTCAAGCTTGAGCTCGGGTCGGGTCAACTCTTTTATCATTAAATTATTAAAATTTTATTTTTTTATAATTACTTTTATATTTATTTATAATCATACTTATTTCATATAACATGATATATATTATTTAATTAAATTTAAGGAAAATATCACAAAATAGTAATTAAGTTTTAAAAGTGTTTTAATGTAGTTACTCATTCATATTTTTCTTAAATTGGACTACTAAACCATCAAATCGAGTTATCATCGAATTTTCTTTTTTCAAGAAAGTAACTGGGGAGAAGATGTGGGGGTCGGTAATTTTAATAGATGAAATTATATTAAAAAATAAAAAAAACATTAATTATATTAAAAAATAAATAAGAGTATCTAAAATTCTCGTCACCATTCAACATCAGCATTAAAAAGAAGAAAAAATATTTTTTAATTGAAACAAAAAGAAAACATGCTAAAAAACATATTAAGACTTATAATTTTAATAAAATATGAAAGCTGAATGACCTAATTAGAACACTTTTTAAACTTGAGTTACCTAATTAAAATACTTTTAAAAGTTAGTTACTATTTTACAAAGTTACCTTTAAATTTATCGTAGTTTTAGGCATAATAGTATTATTTATATTAAATATATATCTAATAGGTTAAAAAAGTTATATAAACAAAAAGTTAAATAAATATATATTTCATCATAGTTTCGGTTCGGTTCAGTTAATTCAGTTAACCAACGGTACAAAAAAGAAACAACAATCGATTTTCGGTTAATTCAGTTTGTCGGTTTTCGGTTAATTTCGGTTCGGTTTTGTGGGTTAATGGTTCAGTTTCGGTTAACAATTCGGTTTTTGCTCACCCCTACCAGACCGAACTGGTCAGTTTGTACTTTCTGTGTGACAAATTTAATTATTTATAACTTTAATACATAGCATGACCGAAAATTATTGCTGTAAAATAAATTCAATCAACCAGCAGAAATGACTAGTGTTAATTATTTGTATGCTGTAACCGAGAAGAAACACATCTAACAAAAACTACATCAGCTAAAATAAAGAAAATAGTTACAAAGTTTTGCACGATCATTCGGCTGCAAGAAACGGGATCACCATCGTCATAAACGTCTCGTATGAAAGCGTGGCAGAACCCGTGTATCGCGTGTCTTTCTCCTTGAACTTCTCTGTCAAACCCTGCAAAAATGTATGATTATATATCATCTTAGATGCAAAATGACCAATTCACCCATTGTAAATACATCCCAATTAAGAAGAAATTGACAGTGAAAGCAATTGGATGAGCTTATTGCTCACCTTGACAATCAGTCCACACCTAAAAGTTTAAAAAATTTAAAAGATCATTAGAATTAGAACAAGAAACTAGCTTTAAATTTTAAAATGAAAATATGGTAAATCTACAAAAATAGCCTTACTCCACAAAACTATCGAAGGAAAGCTCGACTCTCCTTCCACTTTGGTCATCATATTTTGAGATCAAGAGTTGCAGGACCGAAGGTGGAACTGCATATCCGAGGCTGTATAGGGCGTCTCTTAACTCTGCAGCATCAATTTTTCCGCTTCTGTCCCTATCAAATCTCTCAAAGATAGCCTAAACCGCACAAAATGAAATGAATCAAGAAATGCCAAGATCAAAACTTTATTTTAGGGCAAAAGTTTGTTGCAGTACAGAGAAACTAGATAAACAAGATGTATGAAAATGGCAAACAAAACCAAATGATAAATGATAAGAAACTATGATTAGTCACTCACACGCCAATGGCCGAGACAACTCCATAACTCGGCAAACTCTTTGGGACCTGGAAAAACAACCAAAAATGCAACATAAATATGACGAATACAACAAACATCCCCAGTATATACCACTCATAACTGAGCTATTAGCAGGGTCTAAAGAGGGTGAAATGAGGGTGAAAGTTTTCTATATCCTAAGAAATAGAGAGGCTGCTCCCACAATATCAATAATGAAAATCAATCAAACATTATATATGGCATTACAATATATATAAAAAAGATGAATTCATTCACATTCAATGAGATGTTGATCAACATTGATTATCATTTGAGATTATGATTCAAACTACCACTTGATGAAATATAGATTACAGAATGATATTACTATTCAAATTAATACAACCCATCAAACCTTTGAATGTATGGTTCAAATCTTGGAGTCAAAAATCATAATCAACATGGCTCAGAATCAAAATTGGAGCAAAACAATCATAAAATATTAAAATCTTGAATTAGACGTATAAATCCAATAGAATAACCTAAAAATCCCATACTCTTAATCTTCAGGGCAATCAGATTAAGCAAAACTAATCACAATTTAGACCTAATACTCCCATACTCTTAATCTTCAGGGCAATCAAATTAAGCAAAACTAATCAAAATCTAGACCTAAAACTCTCTACTAGTTCATACCAACAATTGAAATTGAAATACAATAGATACACCTAATAACCTCATACTCTTTATCTTCAATGTAATCAAATCAAGCAAAACTTATCAAAATCTAGACCTAATCATCTTTAATAGTTCATCACAACAATTGAAGTTAAAAACACAACAGAAAGAAGGGGTTTCTAGATTCATACACCATTAATTAGGCATTTAACACTACTATAACACCGTAAACTGCAAGTTTACAAGAAGATAAACCGCAAACTGCAAGGTAACTGCAGTTAACCATAGTTTACAAGTCAAATGGTATATGTAATCTAACATCCTTTAAATAAAAATGTAATATAAGATGTAACAGCTCAAGTAAGCCGTACAAGATATTATTCACTTTGCCCCCACAGATTAACCATCAAACAAATCAAAGGTTCGAAACAGTAACAAACCAGTTCTGAGAGGATCATTAGGGTTCCTAAACTGAAACATGAGCAACCGAATAGTCCGAATACTAAACCTCTGGTACCCATTACTCAACGCCTGCTGCAACTCTTTAGCATCAATAAACCCGCTCCGATCCAAATCTACCATCTCAAAGCTCCGAATCACTTCCGGGTGGGTACCCGGTGGAAACGACACCACCGCCGGGTACCCGTATTGCCCGCCACCACTATTCGGATCCTGCCCGTACCCGTGCCCGTACCCGTACCCGTAACCATACGGCGGTGGCTGAGCTGCCGGAGGCGGTGGCGGTTGTTGGTACGGGTACCCGGCGGCAGACGGAGGCGGTTGGGGCTCCGGCACCGGCGGTGCCGATGGGGTGGTGGTGGTGTTGTGGTGATTGTAGTACGACATTGGGGGATTGTAGGGTTTGTGAAACTGAAATTGATTTGGGGGAATGATTTATAGGGTGGGATTAATGGCGATTGTAATGGAATTTGGATGAATTACGCG
Source organism: Flaveria sonorensis (assembly GCA_025506505.1). Classification (NCBI taxonomy): domain Eukaryota; kingdom Viridiplantae; phylum Streptophyta; class Magnoliopsida; order Asterales; family Asteraceae; genus Flaveria; species Flaveria sonorensis. The sequence continues at coordinate 44,381,076 of CM046431.1, read as the reverse complement.
TGATGGTAATCAATTTGTGTTCTTGTGTGATGTATGTGATTGATTTTGATTCAGAGGTGTAGAAGATGAACCATCGTCTCACCTTCAAATGATGATGAATGCGATGTGTAAGAGATTGAGAGTTTTGATTTGGATGATTCGAGTAATGAGAATATTATATTGTTTGTTGAATCATGAATGTATGTTGAGGATGTGTTTATTACGTGTATGAAAAGAAATATATGAAAATATTTTTGAATACTAGTTACTACTATAATTTATTGGGGAATATATTTTCACATCTATATTGTTCAATAAACATATCATCTTAAGTAATCTTGTTTAATTAAATAGGTTGTGTATTGTTGGCATGTTTAACATGTTAAATTAACAAGATAACTAGTTAACATGTTAGAATTAGAACAAAGATATATATTAGATATGTTAGTAACTTGTTTAAGTTTAATATGTTTAGAACATTTACAGTTTGATTAGAATCTATTACAACTGATAAAGACGCCAACTATCTAGATTAAATACTTAAGTTATTGGTACGAACCCACGGGTTGACTCACTTATTATGAGCAGCTCCGGTTAGGTTGTCTGGTCCAGTCTGAATGAGTCAAAACAATAACAGAAATAAAGTTAGTAGAGTAGAAGTTAGTAGGAACACATGAGAGTAAATGTATACATATTAAGATTGCTGAGGTTTGGATTAGAAGATTGAGTATTTTGATAAGGTGTTCACTGGTTTTGTTAATCTGGAGAGTTGTCCTTCTCTAACAGGACTACATTGTTCTTGTTTTGTTTCGGTAATTAAAGCCTGCCGACTTCTGTTTTTATCAGTTATGTTCAGACTACATGAGAGTAAATGTATACATATTAAGATTGATATATTTGATATGAAAAAAATATATAAATCACATTCAGATAGTCTATTCAACTTATCATCTTATTTTAAATAGTAAATTACACGGATCGTCCCTGAAGTTTACTTAAATTTCATATTTTGTCCATGGGATTGAAAAATTACAGATTTAGTCACAAGGTTTGAAAAAAAGTAACACGTTTCGTCCCTGAGTCTAACAGCCGTTAATTTATTCCGTTAAGTACCTGTAAATTGACCATTTTACTCTTCTTCTTCTGTAAAGTGGCTTCCGACGGATGCTTCGCTGGAACGTTGAAGTCCTTCAAACGGTCGTTCATTTTGCACCATTGCGTACGATGGAGCACTGCAAGTGAAAGAGTGAGTTTGAGGTAGTGCTTACTGAACCTTTTGTGTTTTACTTTATAAATTGAAGATGAGGTGGTGGTGGTGTGGTGGAACAATGGTGGTGGAATGGGGGTGTGTGGTTGTGGTGGCGAGGAGTGGTGGTAGTTGTTGAGATTGGATTGAACGAAGAAAAAGAATGGTAATGGAATAAATTAACAGCCATTAGACTCAGGGACGAAACGTGTTACTTTTTCTTAAATCTTAATACTAAACCTGTAATTTTTCAATCGTAAAAACGAAAGTAAAATTTAAACAAACTTCAGGAATGATCCGTGTAATTTACTCTCTTTTATAAATAAGATTTTGCGCACATTCCTGTAAATCAAAGTTATTACGAAGAGGTGGGAGCATAGGCATTATGCTATCAAGTTTAGCTAGCACATGCAATTATGAGCCACTTGCTCATTACCACCATATAATCATTATAATGCAAATATTTTATAAATAAATACAAAATGTGTTCTCAGTGAATGTATTCGGACTTGGAGAGAGTGATATATAACAGATTATGACCCAAAACGCATATAGTAAACCACCAAGGCACCAATTAACTTTTAATTAACTAAATCCCCTAAGGTAACTACCAGTATTGTATGTGTAACATAATAATAATACACAGACATGAATGTACCATGCTTCACACGATCCATACGATTGAGCTCCATCCATAGCTGAGCTATAAAGAAATTTTATTCGTTTCGAGCATGGGATGCTGCTTATAATTGTAGAGTTGCTTAAAATAGTTGGATTAGGGTTCATGACTTATTTCTAACGTTGCACTACCGACCCAAAAAAAGGACAATGGTAACCATCGGACTCGATAACTCAACATGTTAATTATTCCAAAACAATGTGTATAGTTTCTAACTTTAATCCCTTGTTACACAAAACTTCTTTCAAAGATGAAATTTCTCTCTTCTCTCTCTATGGTTCATTTTGCAACAAAACTCTTGTTCCTTGTTTGGTTTAGCTACAACCCTACAACCCCTAAATCAATATGTACAAGTCTCTTCTATTTCAAGTACTCCATAACACTCTGACTGATCTCCTCAAGAAAAGAAACAAAGCCCATGGCATTTGAAAAGCCACTTCCATTAACATCTTGTTCTTCAATTAGATAGCTTTCAAACAGTGATGCATCTTCTTGACCACCTCTGATAAACATTAGTCTAGGAGTAATGCTTCTTTCTTGTTTCACTTTGTTTATTGTTTTTCTCAACAAACCTGTAATTTGAGTCCAATAAGTTCGTTAGAAATGAGGGAAAATCTTCCAAAAAGAAGTCTGGCGAAACAGGTCAAATTTTAACCTTTTGGTATCGGTCGGGTTGACATGAAAAACTACTTTTTTTTCTGAAAATTTTAATGTATTTATAGATATATAGGATCTGGCGAAAATCAGTTAACCTTTTATACGAGAAGAAACGTGTCAGGTTTCCTGTCAACTTTACCCATGAACATAAAAATATAACTCAAATCATTCCATTCATAAGTAAATGGGTGGGTCGGAAAAATAGAGGTGGGAAAAGAGTAATTTTTAGTTTGAGTTGAAACGGGTCATGTTGACACAAAACTCTATTGTTCCCAAAAAAGATACCTATTGTGAATAAAACATTAAAAATATATTCATCGCAGGTCTTGAAAAACAGGTAACGTTTATAATAGATGAAACACTGAAACAGGTCCGGTTAACCAGAAACATCTTTTGTCCAGACTTTTAAAATGTTTTTATATATGATTTATGTGCCAAAAGGCAAATATAACAAAAAAAGCTATATAAAATTTAGCTCATAAAATAAAACGAATTATGCACATTTTTTGTGTTAAAACAACATTTTGAAAAGTTTTAAATCCGTTTCCTTACCAGCTATAAATTTTATTTGACCCTCTAGAGGATAAAAAAAGCCTGAATCGACCGATTTACTTAATAGAGCCTGAATTGACCCATCCATAAGTAAATGGGTCAGAATCACTACCTAAAGTTACAAACTGAAAGTAGAAAAAAGAAGTAACGACTTACAGTCATGTGGTGGAGGAAAGGGAAGTGTAGGGTCAGCTGTTGAGGAATAATATACAATTAAGGTTGTGAATGCATCAAGGAAAAATATAGGGCTTTCACTTGTCATTAAAGCAGCTCGGCTCAACGAATGGCGAGGATATGCTAATTTGCCAGGAGTTGCATACGATGTCAAAAGTGGATATATTGCACGGTGAAGAGAACTTGGTTCCAGCCCACTGCAACGAATAATTAAAATAAATATTGAATAAACTACAAACTCATAATATAATTATATACACGTCTTTCAGCAGCAACTCTTAACTAATTACTCCATAGTGAACCACGTATTGTTTAGTAACCTCAACTTAGGTGGTTTTGGATGTGAGTTTTAAAAGTGATCATGAGATATTATATAATTGGCATGAACTATCTTGGATGTGTGTGTTAAAGTAATAATGAGATATTAAATGACTGAATTAAGAATATCAGATGTAGTAAAATGAGGTGTAGAAAATTGTGCCTGTATGTGCTTCTGCTTTTTAAAGATGCAAGTGTGTGACAAATTCTGATTATTTGAATTATTGATACATAATCGACCTAAAAGGTCATTTTTGTCAAATAGCTAGACGATTTATAAAATATAAAAATTGGTTCTAGTAAGAGAAAATTGCCAACTCGCGTATTTTGTTATTTGACAATGCGAGGGATAAAACTACTTGTCTCATCAAAAGAAGTGGAAGTTCGATTTCATACTTAGCAGCAAAATTGTCAAGAATGTCAACCAAAGATCCCAAGTTTGGTACCCTATAATTGTCAAAAAAACTGAACTTTCACTCCTAAACTTGTCAATTTTCTATTTCTCTACATCGTCAAATTTAGGATCTTTGGTTGCCTTTCTTGGAAATTTTCCCTAAAATAGAAGGGTAAATGAGTAATTTTATTTAGCCATAGATAATAAGTTTGGTTGCTGGTGGCATGAAACTGTAGGATAATCAGAAACAGAATCTGCTCATCCTAACATTGAACATTAAACATATATTATTGTGCCTTCAAGTCACAATTACAATATAGAAGTTCCAAAAGGCATTTCCAAACATCCCTTGAATAATCACTTGTTGAGCTATACATTCATACTCTACATAAGTTTGTTAAAGTAAATAGTAAATTTGCCATAACGTACCTGAACAAGCACTGAAGGTAAATCCGATAATCAGGGTGAATGCCTTCTTCATGAAAACGCAAAAGAGGGTTTGTAAGTAAAGCAAATACTAATCGAGGCAAAGCTTGTAATTGTGGACACTGAGAAAATGTGACATCAATAAGTGACCCGGTTGAGCTTCTTGCATTTTTGAATGCATCATTATATTGGCCTGTAAGGATTACAAGCCAATCATGTAGTAACATCCTGCCTTCTCTAACTCCTTCACTCAGTGAGGCTAGTATCACCTGTGACAAGAGTCCAAGGAAGTCAGATAGAAATCACAACATGCCAGCTTTCACATCCAAAAGTGGTGATTGATAGTAAAAAAGAAATTCAACCCCTTTATTTATAACGATAAATATGGTCGCTTTAGGTCATGGCTTTTCTCTAACCGGTTGTAAATGAAAATTTTAGCTTAAAAGAAAAACGGGTCAAACGAGTTGAAAAGTTCAAACAGCTTCAGAGTTGGTATTCTATTACCAACCGGACCTGACTTGTGCTAAAAGCAGACTGTTTCACCTTAAAAATGTTTTGTCCTGTTATCCACCTCATTTGACCGGCCTAATTTGTAAATTTTATGACAACATATAAGGTTGTAGAGAACTTAACCTTGTGGACAAGTATTGAAAGAACAACTTCATGATCTACACTATCATATAACTCGTTGAAGTTATGTGCAACTCCAAACTGCAGTGTTCTTATTCTAAGTCGCCTTTTGATGGTATATTTTGATCTGCATAGAAATGTTAAATTCGTGTAAAACAGAAAGGTACACAATAATAAGTTTTGAATTTCTGGATAAACATATATTGCTTCTGATTATTTGATTATTCAAAAATAACCAGCCTCATAACGTCTTTTAGCCTAAATTACTTGCCTTTTCACAAAAATAGCTTTTTGGTCGTTTTATACATCTAGTTCAATAAGAAAAAAGAAAAAATAGAACATTCAAATATCTAATTATCTAATTATTGTAACTTCAAACAGCATAAGCACATCCAAACACCATATTCTATAGCCCACTTCATTACATCTAATTATTTGATTCTGAATTCAAAACGCACATCTAAACACCCCTTAATTTTGATTGGCTGGCGAGGAGTGAACACTGGTCGTCGTTAAATTTAACAAGAAACTTTCAGTTGAAAAGGATATATAACGACACAAATACACATACCTACTCGTCAAGCCTGAGCCTGTAGTTAGAAGTTCCTCTGGGGGCACAACAACAGTATACTGGAAAGCCAATTGCAACATAGGAAGCTCAGATGTGTGTCTGTGCATATATGATACAAAAAGATAAGTCTTTAATTTATCAGAAAAAAGTAACAATCACATCACACAACATTGTTTTAGAGTAGAGGTGGTGGATGAGTCAGGCGGATTAGATAACAGGTCAGAATGGGTTCGGGTTATGACAGGTATATTTTACTGTGTCTTGAAACTGGACTGGCTGGATCAGGCTGCCTTGTTTCAGAAATAATAAATGTGTTAAATAAGATCACAAAAACTACAAATTACAGTAATAATCTTAATTATTTAACTACAGTACATTTTGGATGACCAATATTCATATTTCATAAGTAAATAGGTCAAAATGCCAACCTCTACTTTTGAGATAGGAAAACTGCAAGTCTACAAGGCATGCTTACGAAACTTGTAGACACTTGTACGATGGAATCTAATAGAACAAAATATGATATCAGATGGACAGCATGGAGTATGAACTTTTACCTAGAAAACCCATCATTATTGACAAAATCAAAGTCATATGCATAAGTAGCATAGGAGTCACAACAAATAACATGCTGAACGTTTTCATACTGTGGATCAGGGAAGAAATGACCATACTGCAGTCAAAGAATTAATGTAGATTAGAAGCAAGAACAAAACAGAATTATAGGATAGTTCCGCAATAGACTGAATTGAACAGCCACTCACAGAATTTCCAGTTCTAAATTCAGTAGAGGTCCTCAATCGCATGATACAATTGAAGGCGTATGGACGACTTAACATTCGATACCTGCAAAATAAGAAACAAAAGAAATCATAAACTAAGGGACTTTGTGAATGTCTAATAATGATTATGTGACTTTGAATACCCAGATTCAGATAATCAGTTGTAAAGTGTAAACTAAGGAATAATTTGGATGTGCTTTTGATAATTAAATTTGTACTAATCAGATTACCTTTTCCTTTGATAATCAGTTTCATTGCAACTATGAAACTATTATTTCAAAGTAGATCATATGACCCCAAAATTAGTCGTAATAGTCAGATAATCAATCTCTAAACACAAATCATAGTAACTATATGGACTACCACAAAAAGAGGTAAATTAGTTTCTTTTCTTTTCTTTTCTTTTTGTTATCTATACATGGATTGAAAACTTATTTAGAAAATCCATTACTTACATGTCCTGAGGAAGTGTTGAATCATCCGTATTTGGGTACAAAAACAATGAGCCTCCACTATCAATACTAAGATACTTCAAGGATGCCAGATCAGTGTACTCATTTGTAACAGCAAATATGTCTATGCAAACCCCTGCTTGAACAGCGATTGCAGCCTGTAAAATATACATGAATATGCACATTTTCTCAAATAAATATCACTCAAAGAACACAAATTTGTAATCAACATTCAGACTAGTACCAAATCTTTGTAAAATGGTGTTTGTTCAGGAAGCAAGGCCAGTTCAGCATCCTCTCCTCTACTAGCATATTGCTCACCATATCTTCTTGTGTCCAGTTGTCCAGGCCCATAATCAGGAGGCCCAGATAGAAAAGCAAAGATTCTGGCTGCAAATAATTTCATATTAGAAGGACTTAATTACATGGGTAGTCCTTGTGGTTAACCTGATTTCAATGTTGGTCCTTAACTCTCTGAAATTACAAAGTTGGTCCAAAACTTAGCACAAACGCAACAACGATGGTCCCTGAAACGGATGGACGTTAATTATTGTTGTTAAGTGCATGTGAAATGACAAAAATACCCCTTTTCACCTTTCTTCTTCTCCATCTAGACTACTTCTCCTACCACCATTAAAGCCTCCACCTTCAACCACCACCTCCACCTCCTTCAACCACTGTCACCACCAGCACCACCACCACCCTCACCTCCTTCAACCACTGTCATCACCACCACCACCTTCAACCACCACCACCTTCAACCTTCAACCTTCAACCACCACCACCTTCAACCTTAAACCTTCAATCATCACCACCTTCAACCTTCAACCACCACCAACTTCAACCTTCAACCACCAACACCACCTTCAACTACCGTCACCAGCACCACCACCAGCACCACCTTCAACTACCATCACCAGCACCACCACCAACACCACCTTCAACTACCGTCACCAGCACCACCTTCACCATCAACCTTCAACCACCACCACCTTCAACCTTCAACAACCAACACCACCTCAACTACCGTCACCAGCACCACCTTCACCATCGTCACCACCAGCACCATACCACCCCACGTAACATTGTCGTTCTTGTCTTCCTCGGAAGTTCAGTTTTTCGGTCATCTTCTCTGGCAAAGGAAGATGATTCCGGATGAATACCAAGCAACCACCATTGTATGCCATAGCACAACCAGATCTGGTTCATTATTTTCGAAGGGTGGTCGGAGAGGGTGGAGGGGTACGTTGTGGTGGTGCGACGGTGATATTGGAGGATGGGTTGAGCGAGATTGGCAGTTTAGGAGACATGTGGGGAAAAGGAAGTATGGTGGTGACCGGTCCCGGGTGAAGGTAACGGCCGATTTGGTGGTGTTCGCCGGTGATGGTGGTGGATGAAGGTGGTGGCGGGTGGGCTGGGAAGATGATGATCCAGGTGGGGACCATATTTTAAATAAAAGGGTATTTTAATCATTTTAAAAAATTTAACAACTCACGTCCATCCATTTCAGGGACCATCGTTGTTACGTTTGTGCAAAGTTTTGAACCAACCTTGTAATTTTAGAGAGTTAGGAACCAAAAGTGAAATCAGATTTAACCACAAGGACCACCCGTGTAATTAAGTCTATTAGAAGAGACAGAATTGTAATTTGTTCACATTACTTTTGTTATGGCAAGTACTAAAGCAAAAGCAAACCTAATGCGAAAGTGCTACCATGTTCAGATCCAAGGTATGAGATAAGTGTTTCCATTGCCAGCCCAAAACCTCGCCCTCGTAGCAAAATTCGATCCAATCCTTGTCCACCACCTGTACCTTCCCAAGATGATGTTGGCCTCAAGGTTTCAAGTGCAGATGCAATTCGATCCTTACAAGTTTCTACCTGTAGCAAAGATAATGGGCATTGAAGATCTCATCACATTTGGCCTTTGCAAGCATATCCTTCAAAATTAGAGGGACCAAATGTCAAAATGGGTGAGTGGGTTGGGTTGACTTATGGGTCAAAACAGGTCACATTTAGTACACATCATGATGACCAAGTCAGTTTGGGTTGCATGTAAAAACTTTTTTCTCGACCAAGTCATATAATAAGTTAATTATGATTGCAAAAACCATACTAAAACAATAATAACCGTTTTTAATAAAACGATTTATGAGGTTGTAAGTAATAGTTATTTAAAGTGACCCATTTGAGATATACACAACTCCATTCGACCTATTCGTAAGTAAATTGTTCAAAATTGCCACCTCTAGCCAAAACCAATCATAAGCTGATATCAAGGTGGGGGTAAAGTTGGCAACACACTTACTGGAGCCAAAAAGGAAAACAATGGCATGGCATCTTCAAGCTCAATTGATAGAGTTCCATCAGAGTCCGCAGGTAAGAGAACATTTTTCACCACAGGAATAGGTCCTTGCACATCGTACAAGCCTAATTTGTGGCTGAATGTAGTAAGGCCAAAAAGAGACCCAGGTGCAAGAGCTATGATCAAAACAAGATTTTAGCATTTAAAAATATAATACCATAAGTTTATAATTACCAACCTTCCAAAGCTGCTAACAAAGCACTTTTTGTAAGTTCCAGAAACTCTTCTGAGGCTGGAAAAAGAGAAAATGAATGTTGATTAGTAACATACACAAATTCATCTCAGATAACCTAAAAATACAACAATGTACATCATCATTTCTGCCCATTAGTGAAACATGTATAATTAGTACTTGATAAACTTTCATGTAATTAATAATACTTGTCCAATAATGTACATCCATTTTTCTGCCCAGAGTTGAAACATATTCAGTTGATAAACATATTCATATAAACAGCACAATCTTACATGCCAAATCAATAGCAGCAACATAAACAGGTCGAGCTTGCATATCCTCCTCCTCGGAACCATCAACTACAACACAGAAGAACAGAGTGTTATACACAACTGTTAAAACATATATCAAAAGATTTGATAACTACAAAACAAAAACAATCAAACAACTTCCAGTGTAACAAACATTCATCAATTCCTGTGGTAGCTGCAACAAATGAATACTGGAATGTATAACCAAAAGTCTAAAACAGACACAATAACTTCAGATCACAGCTTCAATGGCATCCAGTGCAAGAAGCATTTGCTAATTCTTGTATCACTCCACATTGAATCGAATAAAACCTAAATCAATGGAGTTCTACACTTCTTAAAACATGATTAGAGCTAAAACATTCAGGTCTGGAGTCTTAAATGAAGCTCAACTGATTTGTTTATCAATAGAATTTCTCCATTCTGCATTATGCAATATTTGCACCGGTATGGAATTTAGCACAAAAATAAACACTGCAATGTACAACCAAAAGTCTAAAACAGTAATACAGACTCAATAACTTCATATCACAGCTTCAATAGCATCCATCAAAAGAGGATTTGTCAATTCTCGTATCATTCCACATTCGCATTAACAAGGTGAACAATGAAGTTCTACACGATTTAGACCTAAATTTATAGCTCTGAAATCCTAATTGAAGCTCAACCGATTTGTTTATCAACAGAATTACCCAATTCTGCATTATGCTACATTTGCACCGGTATGGAATTTAGCATACAAATGAATACTAAAAAAACTCAATAACTTCATCACACAGCTTCAATGGCATCCAGTGCGAGAAGCATCTGCCAATTCTCGTATTAATCCACATTAGCATTAACATGGTGAATCGAACAAAACCTATAGCAATAAAATTCTACACTTCTTAAAACACGCTTTGGAGCTAAATTTACAGCTCTGAAATCCTAATTGAAGCTCAACCGATTTATTTTCTTAACAAAATCACTCAATTCTAATTCCGATCCATAACTAAATAAAACAACGCATAACGAGCACATACAGCGCATGAGATTATTGAGATACACAATAAGAATTACTAATTCTTACGAGGCAGTTCCAGATCGACGAACGACGACATAAGCTCCGGAGAAGAATCAGAAGAAGCATGACGAGCGATTGTTTCAGACGAGAATCCATTGAGCGTTGCGCATATGCAGCAATTCCACGCCCACTGCTCTTGATCACAGTACGTGTTGTAGTAGGCGTAACAGTTCTCGCACCTAGGGATCAAGTCTCCGCCGGATCCGTACAACGGCGAGTTGCCGTTCTCGTCCGTGGAGGCGAACGGCGTCACCGCCACTCCCCACGGCAGCCCCGACGACTCCTGCGATTCCGGCTCCGACGGAAACCGTAGCACCGTCGCACGCACCGCCATTGGTTGTTGAAAATTGAAATATTTTTGGGGTTTTTTTTTGTGCGTTTTCGGATTCCGATCGGGTCGGAGAGGATACCGGAATGTGTATGATCGGTGAAACTAATGTTTTTGGTTTTGAAGTTCCACGTGACATCGACAAATCATTTTGCCCCACGTTGGATTTTTTATTGACCGGTCCATGTAGGACGGGTCGGGTTGAGGCAAACGGTTTTCGGACTCTGATGATTGTTTTTCGGCCACACAGGGTCAACTCTGTACTTACGTTACTTTTAAAATCATAACACTGTTTGAACTCATAATCATTTGGTCAGAAAGTATAACGTTTTAATATTGGAATGACGTGATATTTACTTGGACGCATCTATGGTGTCTTATAAATTAACTATGTAATGTATCACATTGGTCATTAAACTTACAGACTTGAGATATTAGTATCATATCATCAAGTATAGTTCATCTTTTCATTGAATCTTCTTTGTCATCTTGATAAGAAGTTTTCTTATTCAATTATATGTTTTTGTAGTTAGGATTTATCAATGAAGGATTGGGATATTTTATGTGTTTATGTGTTAAGGCTGTGATTTTTTTGACATGGTATCAGTGCTACGTTGATATTTTGATTTTGATTTTCTCTTTGATTCGACGTCTATGGTTTTATCAGATATCAACATTACGATATCATCACCTGTTGATTTAATCCTCATTTAGGGTTTAAAATCTGAGTGTTTTTAATATTACCAAACAATAGCTCATCATCAAGGGACTACCAAGGGCCAAGGTCATCGGGGTTCATCGTGCTACGAATTGTGGACGTCAAGGACTCAAGGTTGACTAGGGTGGAGGTTAAAACTTAAAACAATGAGACTAAATCAATAATTTTAAAATAAATGTCATTACCTTATACAAATGGTGAAGATTAAATGTATAATTATTTTTTTACTATACATGCAATATAAACATATTATATGAAGTCAAGAACCATTTATATAATAAAAATAGTAGTGTACATAAACATATTATATGAAGTCAAGAACCATTTATATAATAAAAATAGTAGTGTACATATGAAGTTAAAGAATCATTTTTGTAAATAATAATACTTACATACGAGAGTGTAGAAAGTAGAAAGCTAGAGAATAAGAGAGTCAAATCCAAATCAATAGATGTGGGAGGATGTAAGCTAGCTAACTATACGGTTGTGAATTTTAGGTGCGACACAAAGCTAGTATGATTCATAGGTTATGGTTGAACCTAACGGTTTCAGGTCAGATTTAAGTCGAATGTGCACACATTAACTAAACGTGTTGGGATTTGGACTTGAGTCAACCTGATGGGGTTGTGGGTTGGTCCTTTTAATACATTCATTTTTATAATTTTTTTAAAAATGTGCTTTTTATAGATTGGAATTTATTTTAAAATTAAAATATTAGAGAGAGATAAGCACTAGGTAAGTAGGTAATATAGTTTAATGTAATTTTTAAACCCATTCTTTGTGTTTTTGTTAGTTTATAACTCTAAGTTGTTAAAGTATTAATATGAAATGATTAAACAAAGTGTTCGTATCAATCATGAACACATGTGTCGTGTTAAGATTCATGTGTTTGACAAGATTTTTAAGTTCGTATTGTGTATAAATTATCAGTCCTGACCCGCAAGCATTACATAATTTAGAAGTTTTTACTTTCTTATGTCGTTACATGATCTGTGATCAAAAAGTTATCAAAATAAATAATATCAAGTTATCAACATAAAAAATCTAGTCATATGTATCACATTCAAAATGAGGCTAAAAACCCTCAAAATCCTGTACTAAAATAAAAATGATGGCCCCTCAAGTTTAAGATCGTCAAACTAATTACATGGTCGCATATATCGAAAAGTTTAAAAACTATAAAAAAAAATTGGTTTCATTTTAAAATAAATAAGACAAAATATTAGTTATCTTCATATAATTTGACACGATCTTGATCTCTAGCACCATACTCATACCATTTCCAAAGCAACTAGTAAAACCATGAAAAATTAGGCCCTTAATAATAACTAGGGAAAAAACAAATGAAATAATAAGAAGTATTTTGGAAATAAAATATACTCATATAAAGAATAAAATCGGTCTATCCATGCAAGTATGCAACCATTTTTCATGTATAAAATCAACCTCAACTCCGATGTACATTCAATCAACCACCAATAATAATGTTCGGGACCTTATCAGAAGAGGTTGAAGTGATGGTGTTGACAACCAAAGCTTGGGCTCTCTACGGTAGCCTCGAGTTCGGGAAGGTTGTGTTAGAGATTTTAGTATAATTGGGTTGACTAATGATCAATATGATCATAATATCCATCAAACTAGTTAGGAGGTGCGAAGTGCACGCTTGTTTGAGTTTATTCCTTGGCGGGGGTCCGGGGGCAGCGCCCATGGTAGCGGGTCCAAGGGGAAGAGCCCCTGGCTGAAAATTGATTTTTTCGAAATTTCACATGTGAAACTCGGGAGGTTAAAACAGCACATTTATATGTGAAAACTGCCAAAGGCAGTTACCCATCCCTGTATTATTTCGAATTTGTCAAGAATTGGTCAAACTTTTTCATTCTTCTCTTCTGGTTCACGATCTTGACGCACACACGAATTCATACTTTGATTCTAAACTTGAGTTTCATCCGATTGAACATTTGGTGCGAACCCAAATAGTTTCAATCTAAAAGAGAACTTATGACTCTCAAGTTTTCCAAGTTATCGATTATCTTATTTCAATTCCTCTACATGTCGTTGCCCAAAAACTCTTTGAATCGGTTGATGTGGTCGAAGGTGATGGTGGACCCGGTACCATACTAAAGGTTACAGTAAAACCTGGTATGTTTGTCATTAAAAAATATCAGTAAACCTTAACATAAATAAATAAAAGAAATGATGGTATAGTTTGTTATGTCTAGGGTTAGGCTTCTCATATTACAAAGAGAAGTTTATGAAGGTCGATAACGCGAATATGGTCAAATAAGTTGAAGCGGTGGAAGGGGGGTTTCTTGACATGGGATTTAATTTATACAGGGTAAGGATCGAGATCAAAGAGAATCCAAAGGATGACTCAGGTTTATTATGTGTTCTGAAGTTAACAATTGAATACGAGGTTAAGGGAGAGTTCGTTGCTAATGCTTCTCTTGTCACAATTGAGCCTTTACTTGACGTTATTAAAGTTGAAAAACGAGCATCTTTTGAAATCTAATTAACTTGGGAAATGCTTATTGTCATATTTGATTATAAGTATAGTTATTAACAATAAAGCCGTTAGGCCTTTTATTCGGGAAAGAATGACTTGAAATGCATGTATACTTAGAGGCTAAAATTACAATGGTATGATTTAGACTTAAAAACATGTTAAATTTTATACGTGTTTTCTTACCTTTATATTATAGTCTTACTTCATGAATTAATGTAAAGTTGTTAACCACTTGTTTTCATTCAGTCAAGTTCATCATATAACAATGGTACGATTTAGACTTATAAACATATCTGATTGAGTTAATTTATTGGAATAGCTTATCAACATATTATGTTACAAATCAACTAAAATATACTTTAATGTTTGAATTTAATTTTCAATTATAATGAATTCTACAAATAAAACATGTTAGGAATGAAACTTGAGCTTCGAATTCCATTCCTTTGGCGCGTAGGTAATAGGTTAAAACAAGATCGAGTTGAAACAAGTTAATACAAGTATTAAAATACAAGAAGCACGAGAAAATATCGAAAATCGAATTAATTACACCTACGCCTTGAGATTGATAATAAAAATAAGAGATATACAAGTGGTTGCCTAAGAAGCAAGTGAAGAGTATAATACATCACATCAATCTGAATCACTCTCCATGCTTCCCATAGCCTTCAATCCTGTTGGCAATCAATGTACAAGAATTGTCAATCAAAACATAAACTACTTTTGTATATTAACATACAAGTTTTTAAGTTGCTTATTCAAACAATTAATTTTAAAAGATGACTCCTTTAATCAATTTCACATAACAAGAAAGATTATCATCAAAGATGCACATTTAATCGATAATAATCACAGATGAGTAAAAGTACAAACGATGTAGGCAAGTATAAATAAGAGAAATTTACATAAATGGTGCTTGTGGTTTAATCAAATTACATGTTTGGTCCTCAAACTATAAAAATTATAAAATTAGTTCAAATTTTTGCGCACTTATTGCACTTTTGGTCCCTGAGTGCACATATCAGACGATAATTACAGGGACAAATTAGTAAAAGTACAAATGATGTAGGCAAATATAAATAAGAGAAAATTACATAAATATTGTTTGTGGTTTAATCGAATTGCATGTTTGGTCCTCAAACTATAAAAATTATAAAATTAGTCCAAAATTTTGTACATTCATTGCACTTTTGGTCCCTGACATTAAATTCATTTAGATTTTATGCATTTCATAAAGTTTGGAGTTCGGATTAACTTTTAAAATTAACTTTAATGACCAAAAGTGGAACTCTGACGTAAAAAATTGGACTAACTTTGCAATTTAAAAAAATTGAGGATCAAACTTGTAATGAGTATACAAAAATTTAAACTAACTTTATGTTGTGAAACTAGCCTAATAGCAAAACAATATGAGACAGAAATATAGAGTGAGAGATGTTTATATTATTGATTGATGTCTACAAACAAGATACAAAAGGTATTTATAGGAGTAGGAAATCTAATCCTTTCATAACTCCAACAACCATTTGAATAACATGATAAGTATATATCTAATTAATTCTATTTATATAATTGTTAATAACCACAATAAATAATATTTATAACACTCCCCCTTGGTTATCAATTTAATACGCTCAAAGATGATGTCTCGTTAAAAACCATGCTAGGAAAACCCAGTGGGACAAAACCATAGCTAAGGAAAAAAGAGTGCAGCGCGTATTAACTCCCCCTGTTTGTATCAGCTATGTTGTCTCATTAAAAACCTTTCTAAGAGAACCCAATGGGACGAAACTTAGTGAAGGAAAAAAGAGTGCAACTTGAATAATACTCCTCCTCATTTGTATATGCATCATTTAAGTGATGAGTGCCGATCTTTTATGAACTCGATGATTCTCCAGTTGATCCTTTAATGTGCAATTGCTGAAGTTGATAAATAACGTATGATCTTTATTGAAACAGCCGTTGCGTTTCATTATAAACAAATACCACAAAATCCAGAATTATGTTATGTTACATTACCTGCACCTGTTTTGTTGTGTTAGTAAATATAAACTCATATTTTTCATACCTTGTAGATATTAAAATACTTGAATTACCATAGTTCATTGTCTTTTCTTTGGATACAATATAAATAATATATCTAATTGTGTATAACTAGAAAGAAACAATTATATATCCATTGCAACGAACTGCGAACTTCAAGATTAATAATTTTTATTTTTTTGATAAAAGATGATGATTAGAAAATCTTTTAACATATTTAAAATGACAACTTTAATCCATATTAAATATTTCAATATCCTCTTGATGTAGTTTGATTGAGTGATAAAACACAAATGTTATTTTCAAATTATTTTTTCAATAATTTAAACTCTTATAATCCATTGAAAAGATACAATCATATCATCACCATATCATATGATACTTATGCACCCCGTGTTGTTTTTTTTTTCATAAAAGCACATGAATGAACTGCATCAATTGATATTTATCTTTTCGAGATAATCGTCGAGTCGATTATACCACCCTCACCTCGACTACTATTAATCATATTCACTTACATAACACATCTCTTGAAGTTTTGATGTCAATGCTTTTGGTATGTACGATCATTCACAAACTTCATTTGGTATTGACTAATTACTTATGTGCATACAATCATCAAGAATTTTGGCACATAAACTTTTCACCTTTAACACATGATATTTGTATCATATGTAAAGGTTTCATGAAATGAACTTCCAACATAAATATCACACCATTCTTGTATATTAGATTCATTGAGATACCATTATCAACAAATATAATTTTACTTGTATGTGTTTATTGGTGTACAAGATTTACATCTTTAAAATGTTTTCAATTATCTTTTACAGACTCAACAGCTTTTCAAAACTCATGAGAAGTTCAAGTTATATTCAATGTAATAACATATACAATAAACATAATGCATTCAGACCTGAATATGTATATAACAACAATAGTGTTCTCGAGAACTAACTTTACATGATTATAGCAGTTTAAATCATTTATGGAGTTTCATGTAAGTTTCAATGTCGAGTGAATCACGACATTCGTACTAAGCATATCGATTCTCTCTTTGTACTACCAGATTAATAAGGTGTTGGTATGTTATTACATCCACCACTGGAGAATACGTCTCCTCAAAATAAATTATAGGTCTTTTGCGAAACTCTTTATACCACCAGTTTTTCTTTGCATCTTTCTTTTATTATTACACATAATTCATTCGCACAGAAGGCATCGTTTATAACCAACACATTAGAGATTTCAACTCCTTCTTATTTGCGTATGTTTATTTTGGCCGATCATTATACATTTCTATTCAAAAGCAAATTTTAGTTCTTGATCCTCATTTTTTTTTCATCATTTCAGATGCTACATATAAAGTATTCTCTGTTGGAGACCCTTATATCATACCTCGACTTGACCATCTTTATATTTGCTCATTTTTCGAGGATTTTTATTCATGTAATCGACCAGTCTATCACGATTCAGACGTACCATAGACTCATTACCAATATAACTCTTAATTGGAGCATTAGTAGTTGGTATATGTGACTTAGTCACTCTTATAGGTTAATGATTATGTCTGGTAATTGATTCACTAATGAATTATCTTTCGAACTTTTGGTTTGTATCTATTTATTTGAGGATCAAACTAATACACTGATAATTCATTACAACTTTTCACGATCCAACTACTTTTTATCTCCCCATAATGTTAGAAATATTAATGCATAACCAACATATTGAGCCATAGACAAAGTTATTGGTAATGGATCTATATTTTAATTATAGATATTATGCTTACCCATGATATATTCTCAAATTTCTTTAAACTCTCATCTTTTTGCGTTGTGGTGGAACAATTGCAATATATATCGCACAACCAAAAAACAATTCAGATGAGATCTAGTTGTGGTTTCTGACCAAAACCAACTTTAATAGGGAGAAAGTCTTACAACTTCTTGGCTTGATGTGAATTAATGTTTTTTCATGTAAAATAACATGTTTACAAATATAAACATTTGCTCTCATGATCATTGGCTTTGCAATCAATTGGACGTTTAGTGTTCGTCTCAATAAAAACAATTTGTGTATGAATATATAATATTCATCACTCATTTCAATAATCATTAGTAACTTGAGATTAATATTGTTGTATTACCAAAAAGAATATGTTATTATGGAATAACGTGCTTGCTATCTTATTAGCCAAGTCACATATCAGGCAAACATCAGGTTGCGAATTTGATAACCATTTAGACGATGCATCGATTTAAAATACTAAATGGCATACTTTTTATAATATCTATATCTTTTATCAATTCCATAATATTTAGGGATTCACACTCTACTATAGTTAGTAAATAACTAACATCCCTTGGGAGCAACATTACACATATAATTTATCACTTTGAAGAATCCTTGATTCTTGAATATTTTTCACATCATTATTGACTCGGGATGGTCTAACCGGTCATGCCAGTTTATTAAATAATCACGATCCGTAAACTTCTGGTTTATGATTATATATGCTTTATTGTACTTGTGTTTGCTTCATGCACGACATATGTAAGAAAGAACAATGTATTATCAGCTCATCATATTATGGATAGTATTTGTATCTATTCCTTATTTTACTCTTTTGCAATCAATTTTTTAGTTTGCCACTGTGGTGGTCAATCTTATTATTTATGATCATCATTACAATTTTTTTTTAATTATGCCCATAATCATGACATTTACATTGATCATAATATAACTACATCCACTTTAGGTGATGTAGTAGAAATATACAAGTTTTATGGCTTTTCATTATATTCTAAGGCTCATGGATATGAAATCCTTTCAAATCTCTCGTACTTTTAATAGTTTTGCTACTCCACGAGCATATTGAGGTGATAAACAAAACTTACTTCATTCATAATATCCATATAAATAAATTTTCTCTTCCCATAATACAAATTGAGAAGTAGTTACATGTCTGAATCATGATAGATTTATCGGTCTATAATCTTATTTCCTTGTGTAACTTGATAATGAGATTCAAGGCATATGACACTTGAGGTGTCATATCTTTTTTTTATACTATTTAATGAGAGTAATAATAGACCAACTAACTTTGATCTGGTATTTGCTTTTATACAATAATTACATAGTAAGCAAAAAGACATACAACACATGGTAAAACATATAAACAAGTTATATTTATTAAAGTGTCCTTCAACAAAATTGAAACATTGATAATCTTCCAATAAACACCATTAGACATCATTCTCTATTTTAACAAAATCAAGTACTTGACTTTTAAAATATCATTGAAGAGCAATTGATATATGAAGAATGACACTATAAGATCATAAAATCATGAGTTATAATTATGTATTTTAATATTTTACTCAAATATTAGTATTAGATAAGCAACAATATATGTTATCTAAATGAATAGATTTTCAAATATTAAATAAGATAATCAAGATTGCTAATCAGCACATGCTAAAAGATATTAAACTAAAATATCTAAACAATGAATTACTGATTCAAAATATTGTTACTTGTAAATTTTATTTAAAGTAATTACTACTCAACTAATACCAAGGGCATCACAAAACTTAATACAATACAATGATATATTCATCAAGTACACTTCAGCATGATTAATGTTGTTAAACTAAAAGAAAGATTTATTAATTGATATCCTACAAACATGCATCACAAATTTTAAATATATCAACATTTATTATTGATATTATGTGATGGTTTTAAACTGAATAACATAAATTTTTTACATTCACATGCTTAAGAAACTAGAGGATTAATTGATGGAAAGCCATTTTTGAATTAATTAAAAACTTACTAGTAGACAATTTGATTGAATAAACGATCCACAATATTATATAATTATAGCAATATTAAAGTAGAAAATATAAACAATATGCAAATGTTATCTGAACCAGATAATCATAAGATAAGAAACAAACCAAATAATAGCGTTAATATTAATATCATAGTTCCAGCATAATCATACTACGTTAAGACTAGTTGAATAATAACCAAATATCAATCTAGTTTCAACATGTAGTTTATTTAAATAGTTAATGGTAAGATCTTGGATCAATAAACTAAATAAGAAAATACTAAATTTTGTTTTACGGCAAGATACGATGTCGATAATATGAAATTGTTTTTTGTTAGGATTTTGGTTTATAAAACTCGGTTAATAAATTCACTATGATTAAGAATATAAAACAGAATAATACCACAAAATAATAGTTATCACTTTATATAAATACATATAGGAAAGTACGATTAAGAGATTAATTAGCTTTAAATATAAATATAATTTGACTATGACGAAAGATCAACCCTTTTTTTTCTTTATGACCGTGTCAAGGAGATCCCCATGACGATATCATTGATTATATTTTTATCAACCCCAACAAACCAACGAAAATTAATGTACACGAGTTCACGTCTCCCCCACACCTCAATCGAACAATTATATTTATTTATTTATTTATTTTTAAATAGATTATATGAAAACAATGTTTTAGATCATCTTCAATGCTTCAATTTAAATTTATGTTAAGGTTATGAGATCCGTTGTCAAATATCATAAATCTGAGTACATGTAGTTCCACCGGATTTCAAAACTACATATGCACATATATGATTATGTAAAGGTTTAATATTCAACTAGTACCTGATTTCCTAATAGGAAAATCGTTCGAAAGTTGTTGATGTTGTATGATGGTTGCGGACTTGCGGTGCTATGTTGGAACTGAAAGTGATTGAATCTCAATGAGTTTTCTTCATTCCATCTATGGGTAAATATACACAAAGAAGATACAGAGAAAGTAGGAAAATTGGTTGCAACAGATTTGACTATTCTACACTAGAATATAGGATCTAAAAGATAAGACTAGGACTCAATAAAATAATAAGTATATACTAGCTAATACACCCCTCAGTTTAAGCGGGAGGAGGACGGATGCATAAACTGTCCTTGAAACGGGAGAATAATTGACGTGGTAGACCTTTGGTAAATATATCGGCATACTGAAAATCGGCAGGAATGTGTAGAACTCGAAAGTCCCTAACTTGAACCTTTTCCCTTACAAAATAAATGTCGAGTTCCACGTGTTTAGTTCGTTGATGTTGAACCGAATTTTCAGATAAGTAAACTGCCGAAATGTTGTCACAATACACAATTGTAGCTTTGCGAGTTGGCACATGTAGTTCCAGCAATAAATTTCGAATCCAACTCGTTTCAGTGACTGCATTTGCGACGGCCCGATACTCGGCTTCAGCACTGGATCGGGAAATGGTCGGTTGTCGCTTCGAAGACCAAGACAACAAGTTGTCTCCCATAAACACACAATATCCGGATGTTGAGCGTCTGGTGTCCTGACAACCACCCCAATCGGCATCAGAATAAGCAGTGAGATTGTAGTTGTTAGATGCCGTGAGACGTAAACCATGAGAAGTTGTACCTTTCAAGTATCGAAGTACCCGCTTCATGAAGTTGAAGTGCGTTTTGCGTGGAGCATACATGAAAAGGCAAAGTTGTTGGATGGCATAAGTAAGATCTGGACGAGTAATAGTTAAGTATTGTAAAGCCCTAACTAAACTACGATAAGTTGTGCCATCTGTTAGAAGAGCTCTGGTAGTGGCACTTAATTTGGACGACATATCAACGGGAGTTGCGGTAGGTTTGCAATTTTGCATGTTTGCACGGGCGAGAATGTCATTGGCATAACCTTCCTATGACAAAAAAAGACCATTTTTATGCTTAGTAACAGTGATACCCAAGAAGTGGTGAAGTTCACCAAGGTCGCTCATGGCGAATTCTCGTGACAGAGATGCAATAATTTGTCGTAGAAGCTTGTCACTTGAGGTTGTAAGTATTATTTCATCAACATAAAGGAGAAGGTAAGCCATTTGTGAGCCATGTTTATATATAAATAAGGATGTGTCACTTGTGGCGCTTTTGAACCCGCATTGTTTGATGTACGTTGCAAAGCTTTGAAACCAAGCTCGGGGAGCTTCTTTAAGTCCGTATAGAGATTTACGTAACCTACAAACATGTTAGGAAAATTGGGATCCTTAAATCCGGGTGGTTGGAACATAAATACCGTTTCATTTAAGTCGCCATGAAGAAACGCGTTTTTAACGTCTAATTGATGTATCGGCCAACCACACGACAGTGACAAGAGAGGACCGTCGGATTGTAGTCGGTTTGACGACGGGACTGAATGTTCGTCACAATCGATTCCCACTTGCTGACTTTCCCTTAACAACAAGTCGTGCTTTGTACTGTTGAAGGGAGCCATTAGAATTAAACTTGTGACGGTATAGCCACATGCAACGGATGATGTTTGTACCTGGTGGTCGAGGTACCAAATCCCAAGTTTTATTGTCCATCAAGGCTCTATATTCGTCATTCATGGCCGCATGCCAATTTGGATCTTTTAAGACGGTGAGATGGGATTTTGGAAGGGGTGAGATTGATTTGTGGGTGGTTGTTGTGTGAAGTTTTAGAGGTAGTTTAGGTTTGATGACTCCAGATTGTGAACGAGTGACCATGGGATGTTTGGGTGGTTGGGGTGGGGGTGGGGGAGGGGGTGGGGGAGAGGGGGTGGGTGGGGTGGATATTGGCTACTGTATGAATGTGTACTGTTGAATGGAGGTGTGGTAGAGAAAGTATGGTTTGTACTAAATTGTTGCATGGGAGTTTGGGAAGTAGAGGTATGATGCATGGGAGGTGAATAATTATTTGGCATGGAGGAAGGTGTAGTGGGGTTTGGAGTGGACCAATGAGAGGAGGAGGTTGGGTTAGATTGGTGGACTGGGTTGTGGTGGAGGTTTTGGTCAATCGGGTTTTGGTGGGGTTTTGGTGGGCCGAGAAGGGGGCCATGGTAATTATTGGTGATGGATCAGTAGATAGAAAGGTGTAGTCTGGCTTGGGTCGATTTCGAATTAAGTTAAATGGAAAGATGGACTCGTCAAACGTTACGTGTCTAAAGACAATAACTTTTCCCGTAGAGAGATTTAGACAACGATAGCCATGGTGATCGGTTGGGTAACCGAGGAAGACACATAACACGGAGCGAATGTCTAACTTGTGGGGACGAGTTGCGGAGAGGTTTGGAAAACAAGCGCAACCAAAGACCCGAAGATGGTCATAAGAAGGTTGGCGACAGTACAGAGCTGCAACAGGTGTGTGTTGTTGAAGTGTTTTGGTTGGTAGGATGTTATGGAGATAGCATGACGTGTGTAAAGCCTCAACCCAAAATGTTGAAGGTAATGAGGCGTGGGTTAAAAGAGCAAGCATTAGTTCGTTTAAGCGTCGAATCATTCGTTCTGATTTTCCATTTTGTTGAGAGGTGTGGGGACATGAGAATCGAAACTGTAAACCATGTGTTTCGGCAAAAGATTTAAAATGATTATTATCAAATTCTCCCCCTTTAGCACATTGAAAAGATTTAATGGTTAAGTTAAATTGCGTTTGTATGTATCGGTGGAATTTAGAGAATTTGTGAAATGTTTCAGACTTGAATTTGAGTGGGTAGACCCATGTATAGTTCGTGAAGTCATCTACGAGGACCATATAATATTTGTAACCCGATTTGCTAAGGATCGATGATGTCCAAAGATCACAATGTACAATATCAAATGGTAATAATGTAGTAGAATTAGATAACACAAAAGGTAAACGTTTATTCTTCGAAAGTTGACACGAATGACAAACAAAATGTCTACTCCGCTTATTACACGAAATGAACTTATTTAAAGCAAGAAAATCAATGACATGGACACCGGGGTGGCCTAAGCGATCATGCCAAAGGTCTTGAACACTTAAAGCCAACAATGTGGAGGAAGCGACCGGGTACATAAATGGATAGAGATGACTTGAACTATTGTGACGGGTTATCGTCCTCCCACTAGGATATTCCTTCACTGAAAAACCATACGGATCAAAATCAACAGAAACATTATTATCGATAGTAAATTTTCAGACGGATATGAGATTTTTAATAATATTGGGTGTGTAAAGAACATTTTTTAAATGAAGGGTGCGGTTTGGGCAGGGTAATGAGGAGTCACCAGATCCAATGATTGGCACACCCTGACCATTACCTACAAGCACAGAACCATGAGAACTATTAAAACAGGGATTAGAAAGTTTACCGGGATCACCGGTGAAGTGATCCGATGCACCAGTATCCATGAACCAACTTTCATCCGGTGTCATTGCATTTAAAGCTTCTCCAATCTTTGTGGGCTCGAGAGCATCAAAGGCCAGGTTGGCTTCAGCAGGTACGTTGTGGGAGGAAGAAGTTTGAGTTGGTGCAGCGTTGTAGGTCCATTGAGAGGGTGGTGGAGGTGGGATGTTCCAGTAAGGGTAAGGTTGAGGAGGCATGGTTTGGTAGGGGCACGGTGGAGGTGTCCATGGTGCTGTCCAATGTGTGGACTGACCAGGGTGGGTGGGCCATGGGTTATTATGGGTTTTACGGGTGGTTTGGGTTGGGCCACGATTTTGACGGTTGTGTGTAGGACGACGAGTGTTGTTGGTGGATCGAGAGCCGCCACGGTGAGAGTTAGTATTAGATTGTCGGGTTACAATATTGACTGTTGGGTGTTGAGGGAGTTGATGTTGAGTTGGTAATGGGTCAGAGGTGATGGCAGCCATGGCAGATGGAGAGGAAATGGTGTCGCGGGCTGACCGTCGTTGTTGTTCCAAGTGGAGCATGCTGCAGGCGGTCTCCAAGATGGAAGAGATTGGTTGATGAAAGAACCCACCGTGTCATATTCATCCGGAAGGCCACGGACCAATTGGAGCACCAATCTTTGCTCAGTAACAGGGTTGTCAACATCAAAAAGTTGATCGCCGAGAGCTTTCAAACGTTGACAATATGACTCTAAGGAAGGCATACTTTTGAGGGTGAGATTATTGAATTCATGCTCTAAAGCCGCTGCCCGAGCGCCTTTGTTGTTGAGGAAGATTGCTTTCAAACGGTTCCAAGCCTGTTGGGCTGTGGATTCAGGGACAAGGATGCATACGAGTAGATCATCAGACATCGTACCATAGATCCATTGCAAGACGATTGCGTCGATCTTGGACCACTCATCATACGAGGGATCCGTTTTGGCGGGAGGGGTGGTGCCATCGATGTGTGGGAGCACATCATATCCACGTGCATGAAGCTGGAAAAGCTTCACCCAAGATGAGTAGGAAACCGTAGTGCCGTCAAGAACTCGGACTTTCCGTTGAATGTCTGTCACGGTGTAAACCGGGTGAAGAGGTTTGGATGGTGGGGAAGAGGAACTGGACTTCTCAGTCGTGTTGGGACTGGTCTTGTCAGACATGGTGACGAGGTATTGTGGAAAAAAATTGATCCGGTGCGTCGTAGGCGTCAGAGAAAAGGTTTGGCGGCAGAAGTGGGTTATGGCTTTGATACTACGAAAGTGATTGAATCTCAATGAGTTTTCTTCATTCCATCTATGAGTAAATATACACAGAGAAGATACAGAGAAAGTAGGAAAATTGGTTGCAACAGATTTGACTATTCTACACTAGAATATAGGATCTAAAGGATAAAATTAGGACTCAATAAAATAATAAGTATATACTAGCTAATAGGAACGTGGCTATCAGCATATCTTTGTCAACCGAAACGACAGCACGACACCACAAAAGCATTGAGACTATCGTGCTGATAATGTGCTGTGAAACTAGCCTAATAGCAAAACAATATGAGACAGAAATATAGAGTGAGAGATGTTTATATTATTGATTGATGTTTACAAACAAGATACAAAATGTATTTATAGGAGTAGAAAATCTAATCCTTTCATAACTCCAACAACCATTTAAATAACATGATAAGTATATATCTAATCAATTCTATCTATATAATTGTTGATAACCACAATAAATAATATTTATAACACTTTACAATTTAAAATATTGAGTACCAAACGTACAACCTATTTAAATGACAAGAACCATTTATGTCATTTCCTCTAAAAATAAAGAAGATAATATTTTTTACGACTGTAATCTAATACTACTCTACTATTAAAAAATATATATTATTGTCATATATTCTCTTAAAATTATGGGTTTAATGAAAGTAAATCCAATTACAAGGGAATATCCTTTACCAGAAATGGTTAAAAACATAAATATCAAAAGGGAAAATTACGAGAAAGATCATTTAACCAATTGATTTTACAAAAATAACAATTGAAAATAAAGTTTACCAACTAATTCCATCAATCAAAGAACACCATGTGTATAGATATCGCTAATAGGGAGATATTACTCAGTGATACCCACATGCTTGCATATCGCTGAAATTGAAAATAAAATATGAAAAAAAAAAACACTAACGCTTTGCAGCGATATACCATGCATAAATATTGATAGTTTAAAAAAAAGTTTAAATAAAAACCACTATCGACTTAAGCGATACAAGGCTATGTGAATATCGCTGGTCATTAATTTTTTTTTTGTTTCTAAATTTTGTCAAGAAAAACTTAATTTTCATTATTTTTAATATTGTCTGATAGTTTAAAATGTAAGAGTTGTTTTTTAAAAAAATTATTTAAAATAGAGCTTTTAATTTTATAAAGTTATTAAATAAAAAAACTATACTGTTACGAATAAATACGATAATTTGCGCAGATCATTTTTAAAAATAACAATCTACAAATATCAAACAAATAACTTCTAGTGTCCGTCTCGTTGTCTTAGTATGGACATTTGATACCCGGTTGGATTTGTCATGAAGACCTCACAAAATAGTGTGTACGAGTTTGCAAAAACACTTTACCAGTTACCGTTAAAAACGTTTCTCTTTTTTTTCATTTAAATTTTAAGAAAAAAGTAATTTTTTACACTTAGTTATTTTAAAGACTACAAACTCAAACACACAACATCAAGCGTCTTTATCTTCATCGTCGTAGTTTCGTTACAGAAGTGGCCTTGTTTCTTACGAAAACCTCATGGAATAGTTAGTTATTTAACAATTTAAAAAATTTTAATAAATATTTTTTCATATAAAACTAATATTTATTTGATTAATTATAAATTTAGATAAATTAATCGCAGACTAATAAGTAGTGTAAATTAATATTTGATTATTTATATTCATTCAATTAAAATAATAATAAATGAAAAAAACACTAAATAATATTAAAATGATATTTAACATAAATTTATATTAATTGTATCGTCGGCGATACACAAGAACCCATGTATCTCCGACATATCTCCGGCAAAAAGATGTTGGTCAAATGGTTAAAATAGTATAATTAAAAGTCAATGGCTGAATATGTAAAAGTGACCGGTCAATTGGTTATTGTGATAATTTTCCCTTTATATCGAGGCTCTGTTGCAAGATAAGCTTCGATGTGTGGTAGCGGTGGCAATTCCTGACATAAACTCGAACCGGACAAGAAGAAAAATAAGTTTTAGGTGCGAACACAACCCGTTTTAAAAGCATGTCGGATTCCAATTGACCAGTTTGAAAAATAGGTCAAATTCAGGTTGACCCGTTAACCCTTTTTAATAATATATGTTTAAAAAAATATATTAATAAATTATTTTTAGATGTTCTTTTTGTAATTTAGAAACTCAATTTCCAACTTAAGTTTCGAACTTTATTTTACAACAATTTAAAAAGAATATGTTTATTATAAAAAAACATATATTTTATACTTGAAAACCATAAAACATCTGACATCTCGTTGTATTGCAATCGAAAAATAGAACTTTGATAATTGATATAAAATTACCATTTATTATTTTGACATCTTTAGAAAAATAGGTTAAATAATTTAGGTTTGGGCTACGTGATTTTATATTGATTCAAGTTATGGGTGAATTATTTGACCAGAATAAAAAGACGAGTCAATGTTCGGGTTTGACATTCCGACCCATCAACCCGTCAACTGACACGATTAACACTCGTTACGTGTGGTGGCCCTTGGATTTTGAATCGACGGTGGATGGTGAATGATGATCAACGCGTCTATGATTTGAAAAAGATGAGATCCACCGAATAATTTCTACTTTTTAATATGGGCTTTTTTTGTTTGGATTTTTAAGTCCATAAAGCCCACAAGTATTGTTGAAACTTTCAAGCAACATGATAGAAAATCATAGAATCCATTGATAGTATATGGGTCTAAGAGCCCATTTTTACAATTAACCCAAAAGTATAGTAATTCAATATTTCAATAAACGTTTTTTAGTTATGATGTTTCCAACATAATTGATGTGTAACCTTTGTTGGATTGAAGATGGAAAATATACATAACATTGCACTCATGCCCTTGATGATTGTCATAATCATTTAACTTAATTATTTTAGTTAAACTTTTATAGCTTTTGAAAATAAATATTATTCAAATAGACATATACGTTAAAAAGAAAAATATTATATCTTAATATTTGTTTATGTCAACCACCTTCATAACATTCCTGTTTTTTTATATAAAAAACTAACTCTATTACTCAAAAATGACTTCCAGTGCGATTTTTAAAACTTATAAAGATTCTATTTTTCATTCCTCATAACAAGGCTAACTCAACTTCAACTTGGAAGTACTGTTTTCATTCTTTTGGACCTTTTGAACTGTTGATTTATTTACAAACTACATTAGTTTTGTAGAAATACAAAAAAGAACGTATGACTGCTTTTCAGAACAAGGAGTTGAGACATCATATGAAATATCGGTTCCTTATACTACTTTGTAGGAGTTCTATTATGTAATTATTTTCAAAGATCCTACGTAAAGCCCGGTACTAGTAAAAACCTTGGTTTTATTAGGTTATGATACCCGCTTTAGTTAAAGTTTTCTTTAGTTGTCAAATACATCTTCCTAGAGTGTACTTCAATGCTTTTTTGCGTTATATTTGCTAATATAACGGGATTATATCAACTCGCGTGTAGTAGTAACTGATTTCATTGTCTAGAAATCACACATAGTTTACTTTATAAGATTTCTCAAATCACTTCTTGATATTACACATACAAATATGTATATTAAAGCTTACTAATGTTGATCAATATCAAGATCTTGCCAATTTACATGCTAAATTGGTCTAGTGATTTTCATAGTGTCCTCCATTTGTGATTTGGGCATTGACCAAAGGAACTCCTCTCACTGCTGTCATTGCTTCATTTGCTTTTTGCACCACTTGATTTATCCTCTGACCATACAAACATGCCTAATGTCAAAACACATAATTCCAACTTCATATGCACACACATACTCCGGAGACATTATAAAATAATATTTTAAGATGAAATATAATTATAAATTATAATTTTGTAATTTTTTAATTATTACATACCAAAAATACAAACTTAGTCAAAAGAAGTGGAAAAAAATATTAGTATCATATTAATGTGTATTTTTTTAATAGATTGTTTATTATACAAAGTGAATGAATTTAGGGGGTGTATATAATAGTTTTTTCTTTTAAGTGATAAGAAATAAATATATTTAATAAAATATATTTTATACTGGTATGAAAAATTTATAAAACTAAAGTGATCAAACCTTATTGTCAGGGTACATCTGAAATTTAAGCTTTTGGTTTTGTTGTTGTTTGTGCCTTCTGCCATTTTCACATATGATGATGCAAATGGTAGCAGCAGCCATGCCTATAGAACAAAAAACACCAATCCCATTTAAACCCCACTTCAAAAGATTCAATCTTTGATTACTTTCTTTACAAGCAACCACTTCTTTCTTGATCATCTTTGGTGATGATGAACAATTGATAGCATGATCATCACTCTTTTTCTCGTACATGTCAGATTCTTGAGAACTCATCCTTGGAGAACCCGTTGTCATTTCGACAGATTGGTTTTCTTTCTTGAAGAAAACTTGAAAGATCGGATCTTGATTTGACTCAGGCTCAAATGAAGTTTCTTTAGGATCGGTGATCAAAATGGGAGTTTGATCATTTCTTTGATATCTTCTTCGCGATCAAATTGCTTTTCAAGTAATTGTTCATCTTCGACGTAATCTTGGGATGTGTGTAAAGTATTGAAGTGATTCGGTTCGTAAAATTTTGCAGGACTCTTGACATATCTTCTTGAGAAGATCTTCTCACCCCCATCATCATGGACTTCAAGAAGGCCATCACAAGGAACACTCACCCACCCTTCATCTTCAAGATCCATCTTTTTTGCATCAAAGTTCAAGTTTGCTTGTGTTCAAAAGATTCTAAGCAAAAGGTAGAAATTTTGATAAATTGGTGAATTATTGAAGGTGGTTTAGTCTCTTGATTGAACTGTTGAATTTAATCACAAGACAGTTCTACATATATATGGTGAATTGATGATGGTGTGGATGATACATAGCATTGGGACATTATTATCTTTTTTAAGAACTTGACAATTTTGGGGTGGTCCATGGGACCTACATGATGTATATCTAGTTCATTTCAAAATGGTTTAATATACTCCTTTTTTATATTTTAGTGGAAATGTTCAAGTATGGTTATTTTACAATTCTTTGTTGGGATCAATCTTTTTCTATTAGGTATTGAATGTAACTTTGGATATCTAAGATGCAACTTTGGGTGATAGAAACCTACCTATAACATTAACCCCCATAGGACCATTAGTAAATTCTAAGTATGCAATATATAGGCAGGCAAAAGTGATAGATTAGGTCAGGTAATATGTTATACAAACCTTTTTGAAAAGTATGACCTCAAATCAAAATGGTATTCTGTTAATTTCAAATATCTAAAAATAATAACTATAACACCTATAACTAAAATAGATAAATAATAGTGGATGTGACACCGCAAAACATAATAATATAACCCAAATTAGCTAGTGCCTATATATTAAACTAGGTTAGTACACGGTTGATAAAAACAATAACACGCCGTTAGGAAATCCGTGAAACAATTTAATTATCATAAAAACTGTAATACATTACCTAGGACATGTAATAATAGAAATACAATTAAATCTCTAAATGTTTCTTTATATACAACATTTGTGTCTCAGTAGTAAACTTACCATCTATATTTAATGTTAGTAATTTGACCCCGCCTCTATTTTTTACTCTTGATAATACTACATACAATTATTAATGAGTGAAAACTTTCTTTTAGTAACAAACCAACTCTAGATAACGGTTGCCCTTGGTTCTTATTAATTGTTATTGTAAAACATACAGAAAGTGAAAACTATCTTCTTATGAAACTTAAAAGGGTTCTTTTAATCTAATGGTAGAAGATTAATTCCTAAAACAAATGTTCTAGTACTGATATTACTTCTGGATATTAAGCTTTTATAACACATTTTTAAAAAGATATAACTTCTAGGCGAGTACCATTACAAAGACCATTTTATTCGTTAACGCCTTATAGTAACATTGCTAGAACACCAACTTTCAATACTAACCTGTAAATTGACAATCCTGATATTTTGAGCCCATTTAAACATCATGTGAGTACAAATTTTCTTGTAAGGTAGTCTTTTTCAACACAGGGAAAAAATGAACGCAAACGATCATTAATTTCATGAACCACCACATTATTTTGGTGTGATTATAGCTTTTTCAAGAAAGAGTTCTTTACTTTTGTAGTTATCAAGAATGAATGGATTAACAAATTGTTATGACTTGATGTAGGATCGTATGAGTCGTAAATTAGAAGGTCATGAGGTATAAATAGTTGCTTCATCATCATCAAGACCACCAACAATTCCCTCTCTTATATCCAGAAGCCATTTAGCAAAAGTATTTGTGTGTTTCATATCAGCAGATTATTTTTTAACGGTTAGTCTCACGTATTGTGTTAATCTGAGTAGCTTGATGATGAAGATGAAAGAACATACTTGGTCTCACTTTTTTGCTTCTTGTAAACCCTAAACAAATAGAAAAGAATGTGTCTCAATATGACTAAGTCTCACAACACCTCTTGTGGTTAGTCAGCAACAACCTCCTAATCCTAATCAACAACAATCTCCTAAGTCCAGTAAGCATAACAACAACCTTTCTAAGCTCGGTCATCACTAATCAGCCTTCAACTTCTAAAATTCATCAAATTAAAGTTTTGAAGATGTCACAACAAAAGTGAAACAAGGACATAAAAAAACAACAATTTGACTTAAATGCAAAATGATTGAGAAACGACAATCAATCGTATATATAAAAATAAAAAAAAAATATGTGGGCTTAGATAAAAAAAAAAAAAGAAGCAATACTTAGGCAAAATTTTAGTGAATGAATCAAATGTAGGTTTATGTCAAATAAGCAAAAATTATGGAAAAAAATCGTATATATAAAAATAAGATATGTATGTTAAATAATAAACTAGGGGGAAAAAGGATTTGGTGATTCTCTCAAATTTTGTCACGTGTATTTAATAACATTCTTTTATTATATTAGATAGATAGATGCTTAAATAAACATAAATTAAATTTATCGAATCGAATTCAGGAATTAATATTTTTGTATATGTAAAGGTAAAATATAAATTTAGAATTATGTAAGACAAATTTAAAATATATGATATATTTAATTGAGTGGGCTTATATAACGTACTGGATAATTAATCGATTATATATGCTAGGTGCCAGATATTAAAATTGAACACTAAATAGTTCCAAGGAATGGAGGACGACTGATGCTTGTATTTGTATACATGTGGATTTAATTAAAACTGTGATATTAATATACTTGTGGTAGTGGTTCTTCTTTAATTTTATTATTTTCTAGAAATAAACTATATGTGACCCCCACGATGTTGCATTTTGTAGATCCGTTTTAAAAGAATTTTGTAGCGGAAGTAAAGACATACGAAGGGTTCTTGATCTAATAAAAAACGTTCCTTAAGACTCCAATTGCGAGAATAGTGATAGCAAAGCAAAGTATAGCACTCTTAAGAGCTTATACCATCAACCTTGTTGATTAAGTGGATGAAACACTAGATATGATCCACAACGAAACAACGAATGGAGGATGCTAGCAAGTATGCGAGAACATCATAACCGAAACTACTTGTTACAAATTATTATTATGTAACCGTCCAATTTTCTATCTACAAGTATAAAGTGGACTCTAGTATATTTTTGTGTTAACATTTAGAGTATATATATTATAATTATAATAAAGTACACACTATTAAGTTTTATTTACTGAAAATAACCAACTATTCCGATATGTTTGTTGATTTTCAACTTTATACTTATATGAAAGGTTTAAAATAATCATAATCACATAAATTGTACTAAATGAACTATGATCTAATAGTAACAATGTGTGTAATCAATATATTTATCTTTAAATGATTAAGGTTTCAAGTTTTATGATATAAAAACTTATGTTAAGAGTATGATTAGCGACGTATATTTGTGTATTTCTTCTCATTTAAAAAAAAATCATGTAATGTAAATAAAAATGTTAGATATTATGATTATACATTAAAACAGAAAAAGAAAGGTTGATAGGAATGGGAGGCCCATCTCTATAGGTGGAAGATCTTATCCATTCTTTATTGTTTAAAATTGGAACAAAGTTAAATATATATAGAATCTCCTTAACTAAAGAGGGACAATGCTTTGCCAACAAGGAACAAACATATGCTCCTTACACATATAATGTTCAATGAAAATGATATGTTACTACTCTTATATTTTAAATCTATATTCAATTGTATTAAGATAAACACATACATAAATATAGTTTATTTCTTCCTACTCAATTATTTTATGCAAAAAAATATGATATTTATTAAGAGCAAAAATTAAGGTTGATTTTTATAGCGAAAAATTAAATTTTAATAAGCTAACAAATCTTTTATTTGAGCTTGTGCTCGTCGGGCCGAGCCAGCTCACGAGCCGATGTTTTTTATTTAAAATAATAATTTTGTTATTTTTATACAAATATTGATCAATAAAAAATATAATATTTCCTATGTTCGTTTATTTTAACTCGGTTAAACAATGATACGAGATTGGTGCTTCATGAACTATGATTATCCTTTATATTATTATACTTCGTTTTTTTAAATAAAAAATATCAAATTGATCATGTGGCTATGATCTATTTAAATAATATGACATAAGTTTGGTAATATAAAAAAAATATAATATAGCCTTGAACTTAAACGAGCCAGCGAGCCGGCTAACGAGCCAGCCACGAGCCGAGCTGAAATTGACTCGGACTTGACTCGTTTACAAACCAAGCCGAATACGAATGAGTTACGAGGGACAATGCTTTGCCAACAAGGAACAAACATATGCTCCTTACACATATAATGTTCAATGAAAATGATATGTTACTACTCTTATATTTTAAATCTATATTCAATTGTATTAAGATAAACACATACATAAATATAGTTTATTTCTTCCTACTCAATTATTTTATGCAAAAAAATATGATATTTATTAAGAGCAAAAATTAAGATTGATTTTTATAGCGAAAAATTAAATTTTAATAAGCCAACAAATCTTTTATTTGAGCTTGTGCTCGTCGGGCCGAGCCAGCTCACGAGCCGATGTTTTTTATTTAAAAATAATAATTTTGATATTTTTATACAAATATTGATCAATAAAAAATATAATATTTCCTATGTTTGTTTATTTTAACTCGGTTAAACAATGATACGAGATTGGTGCTTCATGAACTATGATTATCCTTTATATTTTTATACTTCATTTTTTTAAATAAAAAATATCAAATTGATCATGTGGCTATGATCTATTTAAATAATATGACATAAGTTTGGTAATATAAAAAAAAATATAATATAGCCTTGAACTTAAACGAGCCAGCGAGCCGGCTAACGAGCCAGCCACGAGCCGAGCTGAAATTTACTCGGACTTGACTCGTTTACAAACCAAGTCGAATACGAATGAGTTACGAGGCGCGTGTTTTTTGAACTGCCCTAGTAACTATAAACTCTATACCACCTATTTTTTCTTGCAATCACTTTATTCATTACTGAAAACTACCGGTTCTTCACTTTCACACAATTAAATCCTTTTTGTTTGTTCCATTATCTTGAACTAAATACACATTAACAATTTTAGTGGTTATTTAGTTCGCATAATGTTTTACAAAAAATTAGATTTGGAATTGTAATTGAAATTGAAACTGGAATCGAAAAGAAATCTTGTGATAATTGATAATGTGTTTGATTGGTTAATTATGAGTAGAATTTAAATATTATTAATTATCAATTTAAAGATGTATTAGATGTTGTATCAAGTGCATAAAAGATTTTACATATCTTTTTTTTCCTTTTAACCTTTTATTTTAAAACTAATACTTTTATGTATTTCACAATTTAACTCTTAAAACTTTTCACTTTCAACTTTAGTCGCCAATAATTTTCATCTTTTACAAAAATTTAGATTTACGGTCTAAATTTTGAGAGTCAACACGTCATTACGTGCACATGCGGTTCAACGTTATTACGTTTATTTTTTCTCTTTAACATCTCAGTCATAACGTCGGGGTCCGAACGACTTACTTATTGTTTTTAGTGTTTTACATGTCACGTTGCATGGTTCAACGTTTTTACGTCTACTTTCCGTTTTGTTTTATCTCTTTCATTTTTATTTCTTTTTTTAATATGAGCTTTTCCGGTTTGATGGTCGCTGATAGTGGTATGATGTTGCTGTTACTTGGTATGGTTTTACACCCCCACCGCAATGCGGCGGGCTTAATACTAGTTGAAATGTAAATTTTAAACATTCTATTGGATTGTTGAACATTACATGAATAAGTAAATTGAATATGAAAAAAAATTTCAATTCCAATTTCATCCGTTAACCAACTGAATATGCTTTTTAATGAAAAATTTTTAATTTTAGTTTTAATTTTTGATAATTCTATAAACCAAACTGAGCTTTATTAATTGAGAATATGTGATAATGATAAAAAAAATTCAAAAAACATTAATAAAAAAAACAATCACTAATATGGGGTCATCAATTGTTTAAACTATTACCAAGTTATCACACGTTATTCGTATTCACAAATCACAAACACACTTAAAAACACGATCAAAACACGACAAGATTTTAAGTTGCAGAACAAAACGAAGCGAATAAGACTGTCCGCAATGTATCGCCCGTGGCAACCGCTCGTCACCGCCCATGGCACGGGTTGGGGCATGCCGCCCGTCCGCCGGTGGCCCGCCCCCACGGGCATTCAACGAACAATATATTTTTTTTTTTGAAAAATGATTAATTAAAAGTAGGGGTGCAAACGAGTCGAGCCGCTCGTGAGCTACTCGAGATCGGATCGATAAAAAAATCGAAACGAGCCGAGCTTTATCGAGCTCGAGCCGAGCTTTATCGAGCTCGAGCTGAGCTTTATCGAGCTCGAGCCGAGCTCGAGCTTGAAAAAAAGCTCATTTAATTATCGAGCCCGAGCCCGAGGTTTACGTATCGAGCTCGAGCCGGCTCGCGAGCCTAAACGAGCTTTTTTTATATATTTTTATTTAATTTATTAAATATATTATATAAATAATATCTATTACATATAAAGTTATGATAAAAACAATTAAATAATATGAATAATGTTATATATGAAATATATAATTATAAATACATATCAAAATTAAATATAAAAATATTAAATATAATATTTAAATAAATAAACGAGCCGAGCCCGAGCCGAGCTCGAGCTTTAAAAAGTATTTGTCGAGCCGAGCTCGCCCTTTAAAAATAAAGCTCGAAACGAGCCGAGTGCGAGCTCGAGCTCTTCTAAGTCATCACGAGCGGAGCTCGAGCACATACGAGCTCGGGCTCGGCTCGACTCATTCGCACCCCTAATTAAAAAGATTCAATATATTTAATAAAATATTTAATATCACATTTAAAAATGATAAGAAAAGGTATTTTTTGGCTTTTTTCTAACGATTAGATTTTTTTTTCTCTAAAAATACCACAATCGCTACAACACTTCGTCAACAATTTCAATACATCACAAACACTCGTTAATACATTGAATCCAAAATTCTAAAAATGAGCACCTATTGTGACATCCGGTAATTTTCCGTTACCAAACTTCGTTAGTTCCGTTAAGTCTTGCATACACGTGTCGTGCGCAAACACTCGTTGTCGTTGAACGTTGGTGACTTAATAACAATCAGTAATGATAAATTTATGATAACTAAGTTAATAATGTGATTTTTAAGTTATGCTTATGTGATTTAAATGTTAACTGTAATTTTATCGCGTAACGTGACAATGTGTTATATTTGTTTCGTGCGTTGTGTGTCAAATGAAAATTCTATCTAATTAATATTTGTGGCTAATAATAATAATGTTTAGTAGTTAAAAACCTTTTAAAAACTAATTAAAAGCCTAGTTTTTATAAAATACAAGTTACAAGGGCTTAAAGGGTAATTAGCACTAATTAATTTAATTAAAAAAAATCAAAAGAAAACCCTAATACCCCATTCACGGCCGCGACACCTTCTTCACACACACACATTCGAATTCGGTCAAGAACACCCATAAAGCTACGGATTTGATCGAGTTCCAAGCAATTCAACAAGTTAACAACATCAAATCTTGTTCCTTTTGCGATTTAAAGGTTAGAATTCGAGTTCTTTGATGGGTTTGGTGTATAGCCGAAAGTTTTAGTCGATTTTGATGATTTGGTGGCCGATTGATGCTTGTTTGTTGTTGTTAATGTGTTTGTTAGGTAGATTACATGTTAATTAACGTCAAGTACGCAATAAAGGTTGGATTTTTACAAGTTCTTATGGGATCTATGTTAGGGCCGAAACCCTAATTCGAAAATCTGAAATTGGATGTTGATTGTTGGTTGTTTGTGGATGTTACTATGTTAGTTAGATTGAATACATGTTAGTTAACGTTGATTTTGCAAGAAAGTTAGGATTTTGATGTGTTGTTCATAGGTTACTAAGAATAGTAACTTTATTTTGCATGAAATGTTGAATTGATGATGAATGGGTGTTATGGATATGCTTATGATGATGATTAGATGCTAGATGGTTGATATGAACGTTAGGAAATCAAGAAGATGCGTGGTAGTTCATACATTGCTTAAAATAGTAACTTTTTGATGTTGAATGTGATGAATCATGATGATTTGGTGTTTTGATCATGCTAGATGTTGTTATGAACTTGAATTAGTAAGTGATTGATGGATTCATGAATGTTTTAGGTGTTTGATGGATTTGGGATGAACTTTCCCAAAGGGAAACTTTAATTGTGAAATCTCTTAAATATGATGATTTGGGTATGTTTGGGACAATAGGACCATGCTAGTGTGTTCATGGATGGTTTCTAAGGTGATTAAATGTGTTGTTTAGGTTATATGAATGTTGATTTGGTTTGTTACCTGTTTTGGCCTGTTTGTGGAAAAATCATGGTATGAATCATATAGGTAAGCTAGGACTTTCGTTGATTGATGGTTGATTAAGAATGAACATTTGGATGATATGAGCTATGGAAAATTGGTATGTTAATGATCATCATACACACGTGCGAATCTGAGGCCCCTACTTAGTAGGATTGGCAGGGTTTAGGGTGTGAAGTCGTGAGTGGCTTCACATGGCACGTGATGCGTGATTTGATCCTTGTATGATGTATTATTTGTGTTATAGATATTATGAGCATGATAATAGTTTGAGATTCGCATGACTTGTATGATATCTAGCTGTATGATGATCTAATTAGTACATGTGGTTAATGAAGTGTTATATATAATCAGTTTGTATGTTAATCATGTGTTATAGGTTGTTATGATTATTTGAATGGAATCTCATCTATAATGTCACCAACGGGTCAAACGGGTCAACTGGGTCAAATGTGTCTTGTCTTCTAAAACTTTGAGTTCTTTGGTTTGTAAAGCACTTAGGGTTTCAATATGATTTTGTGTACACGTACTTATGTACTCTCGTGTTCTGGGTAACCTTTGAAGGGTTGTCTTTGCACCTATCACCAGTTCTCTTTAGTCATTATCTTTACACACCAGGTGAGTTCATGCCCCTCTATTTTATAAACCTTCTTCTTGGGGGAGGTAGCATACTTGTACTCAAACGCTATTTTATTATTATAAGCTGTGTATGTTTTAAAATAATGCTTTATACCTTGAAAGTCCTCACATTTTCGGATCGTTAATAGTTGTAACTAGCGGGAAATCTTGGGTAGTACTACTGGGTCTGACGGGCCCCACCTGTGCGACTCGAGGTCAAACGGGTGCAATATTGTCCTAGACACAAATATCGTCACGACCTGGTAAGTCGTGACGGGAGGCAACAAACGCAACACAGTCAGCTTCGATCGCGAAATCACTATGGTTATTACTTGTGAATATAGACTAGCTATCTATTTCAATGCACTTCTTATGTTATGAAAATGTTATTGTTTATGATAAACGCAAACTCTTGAACTCACCAACCATTCTGTTGACATTTTAGTATGCTATTCTCAGGTTGTTAACTCTGCTTGCCATTAGGAGCACCACACGGGTCCAGCATGCATTCTAAGACTCTATTTTAAAGACGTGTTTGTTGGTGTCTATTTACGAGTATTTAAATGTTTGGGTTGGCGCATGTTTTGCCAAATATGCATTTTTATATTTTGGGTTTGTCTTATTTACAAAACGCTTCCGCATGGTTTTAAAGTTTGAACTTTGGTTGGTTTTATTTTAAATGTGGCATATAGTGTCGTTCTGAGTAACTATTGACTGTGATCCTGGTTTGTTCACACGCCTCGCGGTAAAACTCCGTACGTGGATTTTGAGGGTGTGACAGATTGGTATCAGAGCCATTGGTTATAGGAAACTAGGTTGCATACACACACTAGACTATAACCGCATAGTTGTTAGTTACTTATCGCTTACTCTCCTTACTGTATACTCATTGGTATACGCAACACGTACTTCACAGCATGGCATCGTCGTCCAGAAATTTAGGCAAGAGACCTGCACGATCTGAGTCACCTCCTACGTCTCCCGTACCGGATAAGGGATTTAACTGGCCTCGACATCCTTATCCTCCTGGCGAGATAGACTGGGATCAGCCTTTCATACCTCCTGAGGTCGATCCTCCGCGGAACTGGGATTTCTACCCCACCTACATACGTCGTATGGCTTATAGAGAACGTGTACCACCTTGTACCTACAAATCCTTTATGGATTGCAAGCCCCATACCTACAGCTGGACTGAAGGAGCTGTGGGACTGGTGAGATAGTTTGAGAAGACAGAGTCTGTCTTCGCAAAATGCAACTGCTCGCCTGCTGATCAGGTGAAGTATGCCACCGGGACATTGGAAGGCGCAGCACTTTCCTGGTGGAATGCCCAGGTGCAAATGCTGGGTCAAGCCATGGCCAATGAACTACCTTGGGATGAGTTTAA
This sequence comes from Flaveria sonorensis, assembly GCA_025506505.1. Lineage (NCBI taxonomy): Eukaryota > Viridiplantae > Streptophyta > Magnoliopsida > Asterales > Asteraceae > Flaveria > Flaveria sonorensis. The sequence continues at coordinate 44,340,336 of CM046431.1, read as the reverse complement.
GGGGATTATGACCGAAGAATACTGCCCCCGAAATGAAGTGCAGAAACTGGAGATTGAGTTCTGGCAACTCAAATGCAAGGCTTAGAAATTGAAGCCTACACGACCCGTACTCATGAGTTAGCTACTTTATGCCCAGGGATGGTGAATGAAATGCACAAGAGGGTTGAGCATTATATACGGGGATTGGTGCCCGAAATTCAAAGTATGGTAACTGCCTCTAACCCCACTACCATACAACAAGCTATCCGAACAGCCCACAGGCTGACTGATCAAGCAGTCGAGCAAGGTCGATTACCTAAGCGGGGCGCGGTGGCAAGCGTGCCCGACCATAAACGCAAGTGGGATGGTTCAAGCAACAAGGTATCGTCATCCAGCAGCCAATCTCAACCTCAACAACAGCAGCAAAGTCAGCAACAGCAACGGAAGTTCAATAACAATCGAAGCTTCAACCAGGTGACTCCCTCAAATCAAGGACCCGGTGGGTATGGCGGAAGACAGCCGAAGTGCAACCGGTGTAACTATCACCATGTGGGTCGATGTGATAACTTCAAGTGCCAACGTTGTGGGAAGATTGGTCACGCAGCCAAAGACTGCCGGGGTGAACTGATGAAAAAGTCACAACAATCACAAGAAACTCCGAAAGGTTGTTTTGAGTGCGGAAAAGAAGGCCATTACAAACGCAACTGTCCCCAACTTAAGAGGAATGGTAATGGCAACAACAACAATGGAAACAACAGCAACAATAACAATGGTAACAACAATAACAACAACAATAATAATGGCAACAACAATGGTGGAAACAACAATGGAGCCAAAGGAAGAGCCTTCGTCATTGGCTCAGGTGAGGCTCTAAACGATCCTACAATAGTAACTGGTAAATTTTTGGTTAATGGTCGTTTTGCTACCGTATTATTTGATACCGGAGCCGATAGAAGTTTCGTGTCCACTAGGTTCTGTAGTCTTTCAAGTGATATGCCCTCAGCCTTAGAATCTAAATACACCGTAGAGTTAGCTGACGGTACACAGATTCATGTAACGCATATTCTTAGAGACTGCAAGATAGAGCTTGCTGGTCATACATTCACCATAGATCTCATGCCTGTTACGTTAGGAAGTTTTGACGTGGTAGTAGGCATGGATTGGCTTTTCGATAAACAAGCGGAAGTCATATGCCACGAGAAGATCATATGGATTCCCCTTGGTGAAGAAGTCCTTACGGTCAGAGGTGATAGGAGTGGTGCGGTGATAGGCATCATTTCGTTCATGAAGGCACAGAAGTTGTTATGAAAGGGTCGACTGGCCATATTGGCGCTCGTCACAGATAAACAGACTGAGGAAAAGAAGATAGAGGATATCTCCGTAGTTCGCGAGTTTCCCGAGGTGTTTCCGGAAGACCTGCCTGGATTACCGCCTCATAGGCAAGTTGAATTCCAGATTGAGTTGACTCCAGGAGCCGCTCCAATTGAGAGAGCACAGTACCGGTTAGCACCGAACGAACTGCAGGAATTATCCACCCAACTACAAGAGTTGTTGGATAAAGGGTTTATCCGACCGAGTTCGTCGCCCTGGGGAGCGCCAGTTCTATTTGTGAAGAAGAAGGATGGTACATTTTGAATGTGCATTGACTATAGGGAACGAACAAGGTTACTATCAAGAATAGATATCCCTTACCTCGTATCGATGATTTGTTTGATCAACTGCAAGGATCAAGCTATTACTCTAAGATTGATCTGAGGTCTGGGTATCATCAGCTGAGAGTTCGAGAAGAGGACATCTCGAAGACTGCTTTCCGTACACGATATGGTCACTATGAATTTTTGGTCATGCCATTTGGGTTGACGAATGCACCAGCAGTATTCATGGACCTCATGAATCGCGTGTGCAAATCCTATCTTGATCAGTTTGTTATCGTCTTTATTGATGACATACTAATATACTCAAGGACCGAGGAAGAACATGAGAAGCACTTACGTTTAATCTTGGAATTACTTAGAAAGGAACAATTGTATGCAAAGTTTTCTAAGTGTGATTTCTGGATACGTGAGGTATAATTCTTGGGTCATATTGTCAACGAGAAGGGAATACATGTTGATCCTGCTAAGATTGAAGCGATAAAGAATTGGTCTGTTCCTAAGACACCGAGTGAGATACGACAATTCCTTGGATTAGCGGGATATTATCGGCGGTTCATCGAAGGATTCTCTAAGATTGCACAACCTCTCACAGCCTTGACTCATAAGGGAACAACATACAAATGGGGTGAGAATCAGGAATCTGCTTTCCAGTTGCTGAAACAGAAACTGTGTAGCGCACCAATATTAGCGTTACCGGATGGTAGTGATGACTTCGTAGTCTACTGCGATGCGTCTATTCAAGGACTTGGATGCGTCTTGATGCAGCGGGATAAGGTGATAGCTTACGCCTCTAGACAATTGAAGATTCATGAGAAGAACTATACCACTCATGACTTGGAACTGGGTGCGGTAGTTTTTGCCTTAAAGATCTGGAGACATTACTTGTACGGTACCAAATGCACCATCTACACCGATCACAAGAGTCTTCAGCATATATTTGAGCAAAAGGAATTGAACATGAGGCAAAGGCGCTGGGTAGAATTACTGAATGACTATGACTGTGCTATTAAGTACCACCCGGGGAAAGCAAATGTAGTTGCCGACGCGCTGAGTAGGAAAGAAACTGCTAAGCCTCGACGTGTGCGAGCTTTGCAACTTACTATCAGCACACAGTTACCTGAACAAATCCGAGAGGCTCAGACAGAAGCCTTGAAAGCAGAAAACATTGGGTCTGAATCGTTAAGGGGTATGGAAAAACAATTGGAAGTAAAAGCGGATGGAATTCGTTACTTCATAGATAGACTTTGGGTACTGATCGATGTCGAAGTATCAATCAAATAAGATGTTAAAATGTGTGTTCCTATTCACCTTAAACTAGTTAGGGTAAGTAGGGTTGTCGATCCTCGTGGAATTAGTGGTCGGTGTATTGTACTTTAATTTATGAAATACTAATTAATTAAATTAACAAATTACTTAACTATTGCCTCTTGGCTGTGAAAATTGGATTTTTGGAATAATTAATAAATTAACTAAGAAAACAACTTGGAAAGAATCAAACTTGATTAAGAAAACGATTATAAGAGAAAGTAATCCACTTCGGTTCTAGGTTTGGTTTTCAGCAATTGTTTAGTTTAAATTTAAGGAAAATCCTTAATAGGGATTCTGTACGTGCGATGATTAAGTGATATCGATAATCAGGACTTAATGGGTCTTGATACTCAATGCCAATTCAATTAGAAACCAAAACTTGCAATCATATAATTTCCGGAAGATTAAATGATATTCAACTAGAAGTTTACCAACATCGTTGTTTAAATAATCAAAACACAAGTTAAACTCATAAAAGAACTTAACGGGTTCTAAAGTTTAATCCCAACAAAGTTAAACAAAAACAAAAACCTAATCACACAAAACCTAATACCCGAAGTCGATCACGAGAGGATTAGCCGCTCATCGTTCTTGAATGATCTTCAAAACCGTTGTTGATTTGCATTCCGGATGATTGAATCTTGTTTTTGTGGGTTGGAATGGTGAAAAATCGATCCCAGAACTTCCAAAGTACGTCTTTTTTCGTCTTAGGTCGAATGGGAATCAAGTGGTGGCTGAAACATAATAAAAACGCGATTTTATAGGTTTTCAAAAATTGTCCTGGCGTAGCCTACGCCAGCCAGCGTAGCCTACGCTGGGACCCTTTCTGCTGATTTTTTTCTTGAGCTGGCGTAGCCTACGGTGGCTACAGTAGGCTACGGTGGAAGCCTTTCTGCTGCACTTTGAAACTTCGTTTCTTGACCCCTCCAATGACTTGTTTTATCATGTAAGCTTCCAAATTTCTTGTTTTTCCTACAAAATCACTTCCAACTCATAGTCAACCTATTCAACTCAATCACATGCATATAAACGAATAATCATACGTAATATTTGACGTTTAAACACTTAAAATCTCATTCCAACGCACACACATCACATCCCCACACTTAAGCTTTGCTTGCCCTCAAGCAAATCTAATTCAAAACATTTAACAACATTATGAACATTATAAACCAAAATCTCTTGCACGCCTTAGCGATAGTCCAAAGTCATGCCCATTCCATTATTGCAATAATCATATTTGGCTAGCAAGTAAAGGATGTTACATTTAATTCAAAATAGAACCTGACTAATTAAACCTAACAAGCTTCCGGCTTTTATTGTCATGCAACACACCCCTCACCATTTGTCACTCATCTCAGTTTATTTCTGGATTGGTGAAAATTGCACCAATATATCACTCAAAAGGTCCACATATAAAACTTTGTTATCATATGCTTGGGTGACAATCAAACTTCCACGATAATAAATTGACAATGCACACATCAAAAGGACTTACGGGTTTTGGGCTTAGGTTAAGGTAGGAATGATTGGCTGTGAGTGTGGCTAAAATATAAATTAAGGCAATACCAACTGTTGACATCCTTATTGACATAACTATTATTCAAACAAAGCAAACACATGGGTGCATATTTAACCCATAACCAACAATTTGCATCTTTCTTTTCTTTCTCTTTTTTTTCTTTTTTTTCTTTTTTTTTTTTTTTTTTATTTTATTTTATTTTATTTTTTTTTTTTTATTTTTTTTTATTTTTATTTTTTTTCATAAATCAAATACTGAAGCTAGTCTGAATGTTATCAACAGTGGTAACTTGGTCACATTGGGTAAAATTTGATTTGGGTTTTATTGATATGGATTTGTCAAAATAAACGGTTTAAGGCTCGAAAGTGGCTACTAGGGAGAATTTTAGGTAAAGTGATGCATCACAAGAAATGGTGTTAAAAGAGAAGGGAATCCTAGATTGCCTCTATCATCTATGTGCATTTATCAAATTCACCGTCTTGGTATGTATCAAATCACACAAGTTCTAAAACAAAGAGTCATATGGCCTACACTCAACAATTGAAACACTTTTTATGTGAACTAACAATCTAGTAAGCTTCAAAATCTCACCAAGTGGGAATTAGGGTTGCCGGCGTGTGCATGCTTTTATTACACCAATAGCCTGTTAACCTTAACTAGACAGTTCTTAATTTATTTATTTTTTTTGTAAAACTTTGCTAACATAATTATTATTATTTTTTTACCGTAGAATTAAGCCATGACTAAGGACCCTTACATCAAACATGACAAGAATCAATTGGTATGCTTGTTGTTTTCATGTTCGATTGGATTGCTTAAAAACAATAAAAAAAAAAATTTTCAAAATTTTTTCAACTCTTTCAACTCTTGTCTTGCCTCACCTCATCCCCACACTTGGGTTACATTGTCCCTAATGTATGGTGTTGAGGTTAAGTGTGTGATGTTTTCTTTGCTTTGCACATCAGTTTATCCAAGAAATCAACCCAAACGACTTTTCCAACCCAAACCGACCCGGACAAAAATATAACCATAACCAACATACCTTTTACCCATTAACATAAATTGTCTCACACCTCCCGACCACCCAATTACCATAACAATTAACGCTAGTTTAATATTCAGAAAACATTAACAGATAAGAGGAGTACGTGGACCTGATCATGGATCAGCGAGTACTCAATAGTAAGGATTCTGTGGATCGCCAAAAATGCTCCTCATTGTGTCTGAGAATGTTCCAAAGTTGAAGGCGTCCGATGAGCTTCCTTGACTTTGTTGTTGTTGCTGTTCATCTTGAATAGGGTCGAGCCATGGTGAGTGATGCACTGGTGGGGCTGGGTAGTGCACTGTTCCATCATATGGGGCAAGAGTGGTGTAGTCTACAATCTCTGGATGTTCAATCACTGGTTCACCTGCTTGCCAAGCGTTGTGCATCCGTCTCCTTTGATCATCTTGCCACCTTAAGTTCACTTCACGTTCTTGATTCCATGCGTGGGTGCGGTTCCAGTGTTCCTGACGGTTGTGGTTTAACATGTTGTCCCAATGTAGCTGCTCAAACCCGCGAGTGTTGATCGTGTTTACTTTTCATTTTAAGCGTGGTTTACCATGTCAGCCAAACCGTGTTGCGACGTTACGATTGATCGTAGGAGGCCTGTTGGTAACTTGTCCACGAATCAAAGTCTATCGGCCTTTGTTGAACAACAAATTCTTCCATACCTTGGTAACCCCCATAAGTATCATAGTAGTTAGGCATACCACCAAAGTAAGGTGCTCTTGCTCCACCGTCTTCCATCTCCTCATCACTAACTTCCTCTTCCCCACTATCTGGTTCATCCGTTTCCCCCGTCTAACGGTTCAGCATCCAACTTTAATGCTCTCCATTTTTTTCCAGCGTTTTTCAATTTGTGATAACGGGCTGTTTTTACATATGACCAACCAAACGTGCTCAACCCGGATAGATTAAAAATGGGGATGTCCTCCTCATGGAAATCTGTTTCTGGTGTGATGACTCCTTGACGTTTAAGCAACGCGGTGATTAGTCGGCAATATGGGATTATTTGTTTATCCACTTTGTTGCGTGAATACCAGATGTTCATCATCACTAGATGTTTGAAGGATATCCTTGGTGACCCTGTCATGAGGGAATGCACTATCTGCACATCTGGATGCCTCAAATACCCTCGATCACTTCTACGAGGTAAGATGTTTTGTTGCACAATCAAAAGTAGCAACCTTGCTTGCATTTTCATCTGGTCTCGCCTCATCCTCCCATCATTGTCGGGTAAAAACAACTCAGAAAGCATTTGATTCCATTGAGGATGTAAATGACACTTGTCGAATAATTCCATCGAGGATGGGTATAAGTATTTGCTTCCTCCACGCCTATCCGGTATAGAATCGAAGTTGGCAATCTCTTTTAGTGTGTCATGAGACATTATGACTTCTCTGCCTCCAACATCACCGACCAGCCTCATGGTCTTTGGTGGTGATCGACCACCCTCATACTTCAATGAACCCACCCATTCCATTACGGGGTTCATATACTTTCTGTCAGTCACTCCGTCATAGCAATTCAAAACCGCTTCCCAGCCGATAGCCTCAAATTTTGCACGATACCAAAGGCTCGGAATTCATCCAAATTAACTACCCTCTCATATAAGAATCCGTTATGAGGGTCTTTCTGATTAAGCATCTTGTCTGCGAATAGTTGCTTATGAAACACCCTATCCTTCTTTTCCAGAGATCCCGTCTTCCACACTGGCTTTGCCCTTGGATAATCTCCGATACGGTTCCTCCGTCATCATCTTCCTGACCCTCCACTCTCCTTCGTTGTGCTTCGGGTTCGGCTCTAGATGGTCCAGCCGGTTCTTTTCCTTTTCGTCCCATCTACACACATCAAACGTATGCAACCAACAAACCATGTGAAATTAAAATTATCAATTGAACTTTTAACATCTAATAAACAACATTCATGACCAACAACCCCCTCCCCACACTTATTTCTAGCATAGTAGCTATTGATTTCTTTTGATTAGTTAACTCAATTAATAGCAATAAGAATTCTATAGGTTTGACTTATAAAAGTCAAACTGTCATATTCAACAATGTTATTCAAAGTTCACTATCCTTAACTTGTATCACCATCAACAATCTATGTCATATTCTAGCATATCAAGACAATATGTAACACAAATTTATCAACAATTCCATACAATCATCCCAATCTAAGTGCAATGTATATTCAAGTATTCAACTTTCTAGCAACATACCCGAGTAATCATATACGAAAGTGAAAAGATCTTACCTTTGTTGTTGATACGTTGTGGAACACTTAGATTGCAAGAAAACTGCTTAAAAATCAAAAACCCCCAATTTTGGAAATTAGGGTTCGTTATGCTCCGTTTTGATTACACAAAAACGACAAGGATTCGTGTAAAACTAACACTCACAATGCGTTCCTTGCAAAAAACTAAGCGAGAAGCACTACTTATTTGTTAGATTTGGTGGATGGATGATGAAATTGAAGATGAATGTTGGTTATGGGGTTGTGGTGATTGAAGAAGAAGAGAGATGGGTTATGGGGGTGAAAGGGTTGATGTGAATAAGTTGTGGGTACAATTTAGGTCAAATTCCCGTCCACCAGTTTTGACCCTGGCGTAGGCTACGCTACACACCGTAGCCTACGCTAGAGGGTATTCTGAAATTTCAGTTTGAAGGCCACCGTAGCCTACGGTACCTACCGTAGCCTACGGTGGGAGGGTTTCTGCCGCCACCGATTTCAAGTACACCGTAGGCTACGGTGGAGGATGTTCTGCCTTTTTTTTTTTTTTTTTTTTTTTTTTTTTTTTTTTTTTTTTAGTATGATTTGATTTACATGCTCCTCCCACCCCTTCACGAAACTTAAAGTTGTCCTCAACTTTAACCATAATTTAAACGTACCCGGGCCTTTACCAATCGCAAGCGTCAAGCAACACGAGTTTGGCTGAAAAACATGGTAAACCAAAACATAAATGAAATAAAGAACTTAAAATGAAAAGTAAACACGAACAAAACCGCGGGTTGCCTCCCGTAAGCGCTAACTTTTTCAAGTCGTTAGCTGGACTTTCGAGAGATATTTAGACCTGTAGATCGCAAGTCGGTGAACTTATTACTAAGTTCACCGCTTCCTCTAACTTCGGGTTTAAATCTGTGTCTTCTAAGTATGGTTTTAACCGATGACCATTCACAACTTGTCGTAAGTGATCATCCAGATCCTCAATCTCAATATCGCCATAGTGCCCAATACGCTTGATCACATACGGTCCCGTCCACTTACTTTTAAGCTTACCTGGAAAAAATTTCAAACGTGAGTTAAATAGCCAAACTTTTTGACCTACCTCAAATGTCTTTCTTTGCAATTTAGCATCGTGAACTCTCTTCATCCGTGCCTTATATGAGCTAGCGGTCGCATATGCTTCATTTCGTAACTCCTCCAATTCAACAAGACTTAATTTTCGTTGTTTACCTGCAACATCATAATCCACATTAACCTCTTTAACCGCCCATAGAGCACGATGAACCAATTCAACTGGTAAATGGCATCCCTTGCCATACACCAATCGATAAGGTGTAGTACCAATAGGTGTTTTGTATGCAGTACGATACGCCCATAATGCATTATTAAGTTTTGTGGACCAATCCTTACGGTCGGTACGTACTGTTTTTTGTAAAATCTCTTTAATTTGCCTATTTGATACTTCCACTTGCCCACTAGTTTGTGGATGGTACGGTGTTGCAACCCGATGATCTACCCCATATTGTTTAAGGAGTTTTCGAAAATTAAAGTTTTTAAAATGAGATCCCCCATCACTTATGATCACACGGGGAACACCAAACCGAGAAAATATGTTGCTTTGAACAAACTTACAAACAACACTATGGTCATTGGTTTTGGTGGCAATCGCTTCTATCCATTTAGATACATAATCGACTGCCACAAGAATATATGAATTACCAAACGAATTTGGGAATGGGCCCATGAAGTCAATTCCCCAGACATCAAAGATGTCAACAACTAGAATTGGCTGCATGGGCATCTCATTCCTTTTTGAAATGCTACCAATCTTTTGGCAATTTACACAATTCTTAGCGAATGCATATGCATCCCGAAATATAGTTGGCCAAAATAACCCAGCACATAAAACTTTATATCCTGTTTTCTGGCCACTAAAATGACCCCCGCATGCAGAAGCGTGTACATGTCCCAAGACGTCTTTAATTTCAGAATCTGGAATACACCGCCTGATAACTTGATCAGGTCCAACTTTAAAAAGATCTGGGTCATCCCAGATATATTGTTTAACTTGTGCCAAGAATTTTTGTCGCTTCCATTTTTGCCAATGTTCTGGAATAACACCTGCAGCATAATAATTAACAATATCAGCAAACCAAGGTAACTCAGAAACTGTAAATAAATACTCATCCGGGAATGTCTCATTAATTTCCAAGGTGTTATCTATATCATTGTTGATAATCCTTGATAGATGATCAGCCACCACATTCTCACTACCCTTCTTGTCTCGAATTTCTAAGTTAAACTCTTGCAACAATAAAATCCATCTGATCAATCTTGGTTTAGCATCCTTCTTCTCCATCAAATAGCGTACGGCACTGTGATCCGAATAGATAATGACCTTGCTCCCCCAAATATAAGACCTAAACTTATCAAGAGCATATACAACTGCAAGCAACTCTTTTTCAGTGGTAGTATAATTCAATTGAGTACCATCTAGAGTTTTACTAGCATAATAAATTGCCACGGGTTTCTTGTCTACCCGTTGCCCCAACACGGCCCCAATTGCAAAGTCACTAGCATCACACATTATTTCAAAAGGTATTGACCAATTCGGTGCTTGCAATATTGGGGCTTCAACCAATTTCTGTTTTAACATAGTAAAAGCTTTAAGACATGCGTCATCAAATACAAAAGGCACATCTTTCAAAAGTAAGTTGCATAATGGTTTTGTAATTGTACTGAATCCTTTTATGAATCGTCTGTAGAAACCGGCGTGTCCTAAGAATGACCTAATGCCTTTTACATTCGTGGGAGGGGGTAGGGTCGATATAATCTTAATTTTAGCATGATCAACCTCAATGCCACGTTTTGACACTACATGACCTAAGACAATCCCTTCTTGAACCATAAAATGACTCTTTTCCCAACTCAACACTAAATTTGTTTCAACACATCTTTTAAAACCTTTGTTAATTGAATTAAACAACTTTCAAAAGATGAACCAAAAATTGAAAAGTCATCCATAAAGATTTCCAAAGACTCCCCAATCATATCCGAAAAGATACTCATCATGCACCTTTGAAAGGTGGCTGGGGCATTACAAAGTCCAAATGGCATTCGCCTAAATGCGAAGGTACCATATGGGCAAGTAAAGGTAGTCTTTTGTTGATCATCAGGGTGAATTGCAATCTGATTATATCCTGAATACCCATCCAAAAAACAATAAAATTTCTGACCTGATAACTTCTCAATGATTTGGTCAATGAACGGAAGTGGAAAATGATCTTTGGATGTAGCTGCGTTTAACTTTCTATAATCAATGCAGACTCGCCACCCAGTGACGGGTCGAGTGGCAATGTGTTCACCATCCTCGCCTCTAACAATCTGAATGCCTGATTTTTTAGGCACAGTTTGGGTAGGGCTTACCCATGTGCTATCAGAAATTGGATACACGATCCCGGCATCCAACCACTTGAGAACTTCTTTCTTCACTACTTCGCGCATGTTGGGATTAAGCCTTCTCTGAGTGTCTCTAACAGGTTTTGCACCTGCATCAGTGATGATTTTATGCATGACAATAGATGGACTGATACCTTTGAGATCCGCAATTGTCCATCCTATTGCTGCTTTATGCTCCTTTAACACATTCAGTAACATTTCTTCTTGATCACTTTCCAAATTGGATGCAATGATAACTGGAAGGGTGTGATTGTCTCCCAAAAATACGTATTTTAAGTGTTTGGGAAGTCTTTCAATTCTACTTTTGGTGGAATTTCCAGTGATGGCTTTAACTGAGAATCAATGTGCTCAGGTAGAGACTCCACCTGATGGGTCCATGGTGGTCTTCCTTCATGTATGGCAGACACTTCAAGTTTCTTTTCTTCTTCCTCCAACTCATATGCATGATCAATACCTAACCTGTCACAAATAACACACGTCTCCTCGATGTGTCCCTCATTTTTATAAGGTTCACACCCGTCAATAATATCCGCCATACAGCATTCATTATTAACAGAGGAGTTAGTTACTTTGTCATACACATTGACACTTAATTTACGATTACCAAAAGTCATGTCAACTGTTCCATCTCGACAGTTAATTTGTGCATTAGCAGTTGCTAAAAATGGTCTACCAAGTATGACATTAGATTGTTTAGTTTTGTCAAGTGAAGCATAATCAAGAACTAAGAAATCGACCGGATAGTAGAAGTCATCCACCTTGACAATGACATCAGTTACTATGCCACGCGGGAGTTTCATTGTGAGATCGGCCAACACTACCGTGGTATTGGCTTTTTGCAAGGGACCAAAGTCATATTGGTCATATAAACTCCCAGGTAGGATACTAACACTAGCCCCAAGATCGAGTAGCGCCCTAGCAACTTTAAATTCACCAACTTGAATAGAAATAATAGGCGCTCCTGGATCCCTAAGCTTAGGTGGAAGATCACCTGACAAGATGGCACTTACATTTGCTGGGACATCAAGCTTCTTAGGAAACTTGTGAGTTCGTTTTTGAGTGCACATATCTTTCAGGTATTTGGCATAAGCAGGAACTTGTTTTATTGCATCTAAAAGAGGTAAATTCACTTTAACTTGTTTAAAAATTTCCCACATCTCATCTTGTTGTGGACCTCTTTTATTGACTATCTTTTTCGGTTCAATTAAAGCTGAAGGATAAGGAATGACATTGTTCTCCAATGCCTTATCCTTATTTTTATCTACATTATCTTTTAAAACCGGTTTGGTTACCTCTTGAAATGTTACCTTTTTCGTTGATTTTGTTAAAACAGGTTCCTGTTCATCTTCACTATCACTATTGACATCTTCCACCACCCCCTCTACGAATGGTGGTGGAGAACCAACCTTGTTATCATAAACTTTACCATTACGAAGGGTACTTACCTGATTGATTTGCACATTTCTGACATTCTTTGTGGAAGTTCCCTGATGTTGAGGATTGATTGTGGTGTCACTTGGCAACTTCCCAGGGTTTCTTTTGATTTGAGCCACATCTTCTGCTAGTTGACCTACTTGTTTGTTTAATGCTTCGTAAGCCTTATCTCTGATTTCATTTTCCCTTTTATTCTCTTGCATATTTTCCTTCATCATATTCATCAAAGCATCCAACTTTGCATTTGTAGATTCTTCACCCCCAACTACTCCAGTTTGAGAATTATGTTGATGGTTTCGTGATGAACTTCCTTGTTGGCCCCCGTGGTTGTAACTCCCTTGATTGTTTCCTTGAGCATACGAAGTTCTTTGATAACCACTTGGATTGTAATTCCCATGTGCTCGGTTAGGGTATGTGGGAACACCTTGGTTATTACCTTGAAAGTTAGGATTCATTTGGCTTGAAGCATTCCCATACTTAAAATTAGGATGGTTTCTTAGTCCGGGATGATAAGTATTGGAATTCATATCGAATTGCTTTCTATCTCCGTAAACTTGATTAACTTCCTCTTTTCTTTCTATCACTAACTGACACGCATCAACATTATGACCTAACTCACCACATTCTTCACACACATCGTATCCTACAGTTGCAACCTCCTTTGTACCCGTTCGCCCTAACCTTGCCAATTGTCTTTCCAATGCTGCAATCCGCTCCTTAGTCTCATAGTCAACCGTGGCTGATCGTACCGAATTAGGTTTAGATCGTCTATTGGCAGAGGCTTGCGCCTTGGAGTTTCTACACATTCTTTCTAAAAATTCCCAGTCGGCATCTTCATGATTGGAAAGGAATGTGCCATTGCTTGTAGAATACAAATATTTTCTTTCCTCAGTCGTCAATCCATCCGAGAAAGCCTTTATCAACTCCCAACGTTCAATTCCATGGTGTGGACACATGCGAATAAGTTCCTTAAACCTCGTGAATGCTTCATGAAATTGTTCCCCTGCTTGTTGTTGGAAAGATCGAATAGCCTCTCTTGCGTCACTGGTCTTACCCATAGAGTAATATTCATCTAAAAATATTTGTTGCATTTCTTGCCATGTGTGAATACTATTGTCAGGCAAGGTAAGGAACCATTGCTTAGCTCTGTCTTTCAAAGTGAATTGGAACAATCGCAACCTCACTTCATCTTGTGTGAAGTGATTCCCACCAATAGTGCTACATATTGCATCAAATTCAGCAAGATGCACATATGGTTCTTCTGTTGCAGTACCTCTAAATGCAGGAAGAATAGTGAGATAATGAGGGCGTACATCAAAAGCTCTTCCTCTACGATTTGGAGGTGCGATGGGATTTGGATTTTCAGAAATAGCCGGTCTAAAATGGCTATCCACACCTTGTACTTGAGCTCTTTGAAGTCTTCTTGGCTGATTGACATTATTATTAACCCTACCCCTTTGTTGGTTGATAGGTGGTGCATCCCACCCATGTTGGTCATTCCTCCAATTGTTATTTCCGTTTTGTCCATCACCTCCACCAAAATTTCCATTCCAAGCATCATAATTTGCACCGTTATAGGGTTCTTCATTGTTATCCCATTCATCTTCATAATTCTCATCACCCGTGTGAACACTATGCATGCTTACATGATCAAAGTCGTCTCCTTGATTGAGGTTATTTTGATTCATATTATTGTTGGGAGGTGGTTGGTTTAGGTTGTTGTTGTGGTTGTTATTTGGTGGTGGGGGTGGATTTGGGTTTTGGTGTTGGTTATTGGGAGGAGGGTTTGGATTTTGAGGTGGTTGGTTGTTTGGATTATCCATGTGAGTTGAATCAGACAAACTATCAGCTGCTTGTTCGATAGCTTGTGAAATTGATGTAGTTGGTAACCCTGATCGATGCAAAACACGATTATACCTTGCTGATCTTTCTATCTCTGGATCAAACACTAGCGGTGATTTCCTGCCCGAATATCGAGTATGCATACAATCTGTCACCTGCACACTTAAACTACCAAGCGTAACACGAAAATAAAAACAATTAAAATAAAACAAGTAACAAAAAAGATTTTTTTTTTTTTTTTTTTGAAAAAAATAAAATAACAAAACACCAAGCGCACCGATTCCCCGGCAACGGCGCCAAAATTTGATCGATGTCGAAGTATCAATCAAATAAGATGTTAAAATGTGTGTTCCTATTCACCTTAAACTAGTTAGGGTAAGTAGGGTTGTCGATCCTCGTGGAATTAGTGGTCGGTGTATTGTACTTTAATTTATGAAATACTAATTAATTAAATTAACAAATTACTTAACTATTGCCTCTTGGCTGTGAAAATTGGATTTTTGGAATAATTAATAAATAAACTAAGAAAACAACTTGGAAAGAATCAAACTTGATTAAGAAAACGATTATAAGAGAAAGTAATCCACTTCGGTTCTAGGTTTGGTTTTCAGCAATTGTTTAGTTTAACTTTAAGGAAAATCCTTAATAGGGATTCTGTACGTGCGATGATTAAGTGATATCGATAATCAGGACTTAATGGGTCTTGATACTCAATGCCAATTTAATTAGAAACCAAAACTTGCAATCATATAATTTCCGGAAGATTAAATGATATTCAACTAGAAGTTTACCAACATCGTTGTTTAAATAATCAAAACACAAGTTAAACTCATAAAAGAACTTAACGGGTTCTAAAGTTTAATCCCAACAAAGTTAAACAAAAACAAAAACCTAATCACACAAAACCTAATACCCGAAGTCGATCACGAGAGGATTAGCCGCTCATCGTTCTTGAATGATCTTCAAAACCGTTGTTGATTTGCATTCCGGATGATTGAATCTTGTTTTTGTGGGTTGGAATGGTGAAAAATCGATCCCAGAACTTCCAAAGTACGTCTTTTTTGTCTTAGGTCGAATGGGAATCAAGTGGTGGCTGAAACATAATAAAAACGATTTTATAGGTTTTCAAAATTGTCCTGGCGTAGCCTACGCCAGACAGCGTAGCCTACGCTGGGACCCTTTCTGCTGATTTTTTTCTTGAGCTGGCGTAGCCTACGGTGGCTACAGTAGGCTACGGTGGAAGCCTTTCTGCTGCACTTTGAAACTTCGTTTCTTGACCCTCCAATGACTTGTTTTATCATGTAAGCTTCCAAATTTCTTGTTTTTCCTACAAAATCACTTCCAACTCATAGTCAACCTATTCAACTCAATCACATGCATATAAACGAATAATCATACGTAATATTTGACGTTTAAACACTTAAAATCTCATTCCAACGCACACACATCAGGTACCTCTACACGGAAATCTGAGAGATTTGGTCATGAGTGAGGCACACAAGTCTAAGTACTCTATACATCCTGGATCTGACAAGATGTATCATGATCTGAAGGCGCACTATTGGTGGCCTAATATGAAAGCGGATGTAGCTACTTATGTGAGCAAGTGTCTGACCTGCTCAAAGGTAAAAGTGGAGTACCAAAAGCCATCTGGACTACTACAACAACCCGAGATCCCTACGTGGAAGTGGGATCAGATATCAATGGATTTTATTACTAAGTTACCTCGTACTTCTACTGGTTGCGACACAATATGGGTTATCGTGGACCGATTAACAAAGTCTGCTTATTTCCTAGCGATAAAGGAAACAGACAAGATGGAAAAATTAACTCGACTCTATTTGAAGGAGATCGTTTCGAGGCATGGAGTACCGATCTCAATTATTTCTGACCGCGATTCTCGTTTCACATCACACTTCTGGCAGTCGTTGCAGAAAGCTCTAGGTACGCGATTGGATATGAGTACTGCTTATCATCCACAGACTGATGGTCAAAGCGAGCGTACTATACAGACTTTGGAGGACATGTTACGTGCTTGTGTGATTGACTTCGGGAATAACTGGGAAGTTCACCTACCATTGGTGGAATTTTCTTACAACAACAGCTATCACACTAGCATAAAGGCGGCACCTTTTGAAGCTTTGTATGGGAGAAAGTGTAGATCACCAGTTTGCTGGGCTGAAATGGGTAATAGTCAATTAACGGGTCCTGAGTTAGTACACGAGACAACTGAGAAGATTGTCCAGATAAGAAACCGCATGGCCGCAGCGCGAGACAGACAAAAAAGCTATGCTGACAAGCGACGGAAACCTTTGGAATTTCAAGTTGGTGACAAAGTCTTATTGAAAGTCTCACCATGGAAAGGCGTAGTTCGGTTTGGTAAGCGAGGAAAGCTAAATCCGAGATATGTTGGACCATTTGAGATCTTGGAAAGAATAGGTCCAGTGGCTTATCGACTAGCCTTACCTGATTCATTGAGTGGAATCCATGATGTATTCCATGTTTCAAATCTGAAGAAGTGCCTAACGGATGAAACTATGGTTGTACCGCTGGAAGAAGTTCAAGTAGACGAACAGTTACGCTTCATTGAGGAACCTGTCGAAGTGATGGATCGTGAGGTGAAGACACTTAAGCAAAGCAAGATACCCATTGTCAAAGTTCGATGGAACTCGAGACGTGGACCAGAATTCACGTGGGAACGTGAAGACCAAATGAAGCTTAAGTACCCTCAGCTATTCGAAAGGACGATGCCAGCCGGCGAAGGTACTGATTAAATTTCGGGACGAAATTTCTTTCAACATGGGGATGATGTGACAACTCATCCAAAACTCACTCGATTTCGATTTTCTTGTGCCAATGCAGTAGACCAGTGATGGAACACTCACCATGTAACGCAATTTTTGGGACGAAAATTCTTTCAACATGGGGATAATGTGACATCCGGTAATTTTCCGTTACCAAACTCCGTTAGTTCCGTTAAGTCTTGCATACACGTGTCGTGCGCAAACACTCGTTGTCGTTGAACGTTGGTGACTTAATAACAATCAGTAATGATAAATTTATGATAACTAAGTTAATAATGTGATTTTTAAGTTATGCTTATGTGATTTAAATGTTAACTGTAATTTTATCGCGTAACGTGATAACGTGTTATATTTGTTTCGTGCGTTGTGTGTCAAATGAAAATTCTATCTAATTATTATTTGTGGCTAATAATAATAATGTTTAGTAGTTAAAAACCTTTTAAAAACTAATTAAAAGCCTAGTTTTTATAAAATACAAGTTACAAGGGCTTAAAGGGTAATTAGCACTAATTAATTTAATTAAAAAAAATCAAAAGAAAACCCTAATACCCCATTCACGGCCGCGACACCTTCTTCACACACACACAATTCGAATTCGGTCAAGAACACCCATAAAGCTACGGATTTGATCGAGTTCCAAGCAATTCAACAAGTTAACAACATCAAATCTTGTTCCTTTTGCGATTTAAAGGTTAGAATTCGAGTTCTTTGATGGGTTTGGTGTATAGCCGAAAGTTTTAGTCGATTTTGATGATTTGGTGGCCGATTGATGCTTGTTTGTTGTTGTTAATGTGTTTGTTAGGTAGATTACATGTTAATTAACGTCAAGTACGCAATAAAGGTTGGATTTTTACAAGTTCTTATGGGATCTATGTTAGGGCCGAAACCCTAATTCGAAAATCTGAAATTGGATGTTGATTGTTGGTTGTTTGTGGATGTTACTATGTTAGTTAGATTGAATACATGTTAGTTAACGTTGATTTTGCAAGAAAGTTAGGATTTTGATGTGTTGTTCATAGGTTACTAAGAATAGTAACTTTATTTTGCATGAAATGTTGAATTGATGATGAATGGGTGTTATGGATATGCTTATGATGATGATTAGATGCTAGATGGTTGATATGAACGTTAGGAAATCAAGAAGATGCGTGGTAGTTCATACATTGCTTAAAATAGTAACTTTTTGATGTTGAATGTGATGAATCATGATGATTTGGTGTTTTGATCATGCTAGATGTTGTTATGAACTTGAATTAGTAAGTGATTGATGGATTCATGAATGTTTTAGGTGTTTGATGGATTTGGGATGAACTTTCCCAAAAGGGAAACTTTAATTGTGAAATCTCTTAAATATGATGATTTGGGTATGTTTGGGACAATAGGACCATGCTAGTGTGTTCATGGATGGTTTCTAAGGTGATTAAATGTGTTGTTTAGGTTATATGAATGTTGATTTGGTTTGTTACCTGTTTTGGCCTGTTTGTGGAAAAATCATGGTATGAATCATATAGGTAAGCTAGGACTTTCGTTGATTGATGGTTGATTAAGAATGAACATTTTGGATGATATGAGCTATGGAAAATTGGTATGTTAATGATCATCATACACACGTGCGAATCTGAGGCCCCTACTTAGTAGGATTGGCAGGGTTTAGGGTGTGAAGTCGTGAGTGGCTTCACATGGCACGTGATGCGTGATTTGATCCTTGTATGATGTATTATTTGTGTTATAGATATTATGAGCATGATAATAGTTTGAGATTCGCATGACTTGTATGATATCTAGCTGTATAATGATCTAATTAGTACATGTGGTTAATGAAGTGTTATATATAATCAGTTTGTATGTTAATCATGTGTTATAGGTTGTTATGATTATTTGAATGGAATCTCATCTATAATGTCACCAACGGGTCAAACGGGTCAACTGGGTCAAATGTGTCTTGTCTTCTAAAACTTTGAGTTCTTTGGTTTGTAAAGCACTTAGGGTTTCAATATGATTTTGTGTACACGTACTTATGTACTCTCGTGTTCTGGGTAACCTTTGAAGGGTTGTCTTTGCACCTATCACCAGTTCTCTTTAGTCATTATCTTTACACACCAGGTGAGTTCATGCCCCTCTATTTTTATAAACCTTCTTCTTGGGGGAGGTAGCATACTTGTACTCAAACGCTATTTTATTATTATAAGCTGTGTATGTTTTAACATAGTGCTTTATACCTTGAAAGTCCTCACATTTTCGGATCGTTAATAATGGTAACTAGCGGGAAATCTTGGGTAGTACTACTGGGTCTGACGAGCCCCACCTGTACGACTCGAGGTCAAACGGGTGCAATATTGTCCTAGACACAAATATCGTCACGACCTGGTAAGTCGTGACGGGAGGCAACAAACGCAACACAGTCAGCTTCGATCGCGAAATCACTATGGTTATTACTTGTGAATATAGACTAGCTATCTATTTCAATGCACTTCTTATGTTATGAAAATGTTATTGTTTATGATAAACGCAAACTCTTGAACTCACCAACCATTGTGTTGACATTTTAGTATGCTATTCTCAGGTTGTTAACTCTGCTTGCCATTAGGAGCACCACACGGGTCCAGCATGCATTCTAAGACTCTATTTTAAAGACATGTTTGTTGGTGTCTATTTACGAGTATTTAAATGTTTGGGTTGGCGCATGTTTTGCCAAATATGCATTTTTATATTTTGGGTTTGTCTTATTTACAAAACGCTTCCGCATGGTTTTAAAGTTTGAACTTTGGTTGATTTTATTTTAAATGTGGCATATAGTGTCGTTCTGAGTAACTATTGACTGTGATCCTGGTTTGTTCACACGCCTCGCGGTAAAACTCCGTACGTGGATTTTGAGGGTGTGACACCTATGATGATCGAACACCCTCAAATTTTCCTGCATTTCTCACACATAATTGTTAAAATAAATAAAAAATTGAGTGGTGATGTGGAAATAAATAATTGTTTGTGGGAATGATAGTGTTAGGGGTAAAATATATTTGTGAGAAGCAATGATCTTTAGCTCAATTGGTTAAAGCGAGGTACTCATGACATGTATATAAAAAGAAGGTCATCGGTGTCCTGACTAAGAAATAGATAAATGGACCCGATTTAAATAACACTAGAAGAGGGCGGGACGATATATTACATCCGACACGTGTTTCTAATTTTTGTTATTCTTGTAGTAATTTTACAAAAGTCTATTATATTTTTCTAAGCTAAAATTTAAAAAACCAAATAAATGAGTTTTGAATGGCGACTTCTACATTTACCCATTAACTTATTGTACATCACAAAATATAGATCGGTTTAGCAAAAAATTTACATTAAAATGTTTAAAAGATACACAGGTTGTAATTGTAGTCTCAAAAAGTTTTTAAACATGATAGATTAAAATATATAACTGAAATCATAAAACAAATTAAGATTTTTTGGTTTATGGATTGATAATGTAAAATTTTATGTAAGTTACAGTAAGTGTAAGGTTATTATGTAACTAACTGTAAGGGGTAATCTGTAAATAATATTAAAAATACTATTTTACCTTCAAAAGTTGTTGTATCTTATGCATTGAGTAAAATAATTGTTCTTAATTTTATGGTATCTTAAAATACCCCTCTCATATGCTTTATGTATAGTATAGATATAGATTTTTACGACATCGGTTAGTATAAAGGTTTAAAGATGTTTTTTATTCACTATTACCTCATAATATAAACTTCATTTAATAGAAAGAAAATAACTTCACTTATTAGTAATTCAAATTTGTTACATATTTACGTAAGTGTTAGTATAAATATTTAAATTTGTTTTTTATTCAATATTACCTCCTAATTTTAACTTCATTTAATAGAAAGAAAATAAATTCACTTTAGTAATTCAAATTTGTTAAATTTTTACGGCAGCGGTTAGTATAAAGGTTTAAAGATGTTTTTTCATTCACTATCACCTCATAATTTAAACTTCATTTAATAGAAAGAAAATAACTTCACTTATTAGTAATTCAAATTTGTTAAAATTTTACGTAAGTGTTAGTATAAAGGTTTAAAGTTGGTTTTTTATTCACTATTACCTCATAATTTAAACTTCATTTAATAAAAATAAAATAACTTCACTTATTAGTAACCAAAATGCTTATATGTTTCATCTAATAATTGGTTACTAAATGTCTAAAATGATGGATAGGGTTGAATTATTGGTTCTTAAATTCCTAAAATAATACAAATTTAAAATATTAAATAGTTCAAATTTGTTAAACTTTTATGTAAGTGTTATTAAGTGTAAGGTTATTATGTAACTAATTGTAAGGGGGTAATTCATACATAATGATATAATTATTATTTTACTCTTAAAAATAGTTATACCTTATGCATTAAATAAAGTATGTGTTTTTAATTTTAGGGTATCTTAAAATACCCCTCCTAAATACTTTATATATAATATAGATACGTTAGATTTGCGATGGTCTAAGTACCCGACCCACCCACCAGCCCACCCCAAGTTTACATTTCATCTTTTTCTTTTTTCAATCAATCACAAAAACAGGCGAAAGCTAGGGTTCTGCCAAAGGCTACCGGAAAAGTCGCCGGAGATGGATGCATCGACGGAGAAGAGGGCGGAATCCGATAAGAGTTTAAACAGCAATTCTCAGTCAGAGTACGATTCATCTGAAGATCGCGAACAACAATCGCGCGAGCTTAAAGCTGGTTTACATCCTCTCAGGGTATTTCTCGATATGCTTATGTGCATTTGCGCTCAATTATCTTATCTGCTTATAATATCATCAAGTATATATGCTTGGTTTGCACTTCGATTATGCTCACAATAATGATTACGAACGAAAACATACAAGCAAAATCAAGCGGAAAATAAATACAAACCAGCACGAGTCTATGATAATTAAGCTATTGGTATTGCCATTTGTAACAAAAGTGATATGCCAATGAGTAATAATTTGGGTTACTAAAATCTAATTTCTTTTTCTAATAATTTCTGTGAAGAATTTCACGGTAAATCTAGCAAAAAGGAAGAAAAACGTAGGTTACTCAAAAATCAACATCAAATATGTGCTGTAGGAGTACCATTTTTGACATGGAAACGATATTTCAGAATAGTTGAATTGGATTTGTTTGTACTCAGTGAAGCAGTAGTTTCATTTTCAAGCATAAAGAAGATAATTTATTCCTTTGGTTTGAAAGGATTTCCCCTGATTTGGTTTATCAGTACTTGGATTGGCTGTTGTTTAATTATGAACTTTTCGGTTGGAATTAAGTGTGTTAACTAGCTTGGTTGTTGACCTGTTGTTGTCAATTGATCATCGACATCTCATTGTCTTATATTGTTATCAATGGGAGTAACTCAACTGTCATATCTGTACATATCGTTTGATTACAGATGACAGACATTCTCACCTGCTAGCTATCAATTGTAATTGTTTTAACTATTGAGAAAAAGTAGGGTTTGCTTAAAACTTTCACTTCACAAGATCACTTAGACATTCAGTTTGGATTCAGCGTGCTAAGTGCTACTGATTCGTATCTTGGTGCATTGATATTCTTTATGTCTGTTGGCATCTTGTGGAATTGTCATCAACTATCTTTAATCATGCTTATTATCTTGCTCCCACAGAACAAGTTTGTATTTTGGTACAATCGCCGCACACCTGGAGTTCGTACTCAGACATCATATGAAGACAATATAAAGCAGCTAATGGATTTTAGCACTGTAAAATTTCATCACCATACTTTTTCTAGGTTTACAATCATCCATCACTTTAAATGTAATACTAGTCATTATCTATGTTAACAAATATCTCTTGCATTAACTACAGGTTGAAGGCTTTTGGGTGTGTTATTGTCATTTGGCTCGCCCATCTTCCTTGCCAAGCCCCACCGATTTGCATCTTTTCAAACAGGGTATTCGTCCTCTTTGGGAGGTACATAAGATAGATGAACATATGCTGCTTTTACCAGTTAATAATTGTTTGAATTTTCCCCCTCTAGGCTTGTTAATCGAAGTGTAATCATTGGTTTTGTAGGATGCTGCTAATTGCAATGGTGGTAAGTGGATCATACGATTCAAAAAGGCTGTCTCAGGACGTTTCTGGGAGGATTTGGTAAGGAAAGCGGGCCGTCTTTAGTGTTTTTAAATGGACTGGAAAGCTTGTAGCTGATTATCAGTTACATGGTTTTCAGTTATATTTAAATAAATCATTTTATTCCAAGTTGATGATAACGTTACCTTTCGTTGGCCAGCTTATTCTTATACTTGTGTTGTGATTATCTTTCGTTAATTTGTTTGTTATTGCTGGAATCGGTGTCAGGTTTTAGCTTTGGTAGGGGATCAACTTGATTACAATGATAATATATGTGGGGTTGTGTTGAGCATCCGCTTCAACGAGGATATATTGAGCGTTTGGAACCGCACTGCATCTGATAATCAGGTGATGGTTACCACATCATCCATTTACTTTTGAATGGGTTGACTTGGGATGTGTTTGACCTTGAACAGGTCTAATGGGTTGAAAGTCAACCAAGATCTAACTTATAATGCATACAACCTCCAAAATAATTTTATCCAAAATTATTATTGTAATAATATTGTTTTTTAATCATAAGTACTCGTTAATATTGTTTTTCATAAATGGACAAAGAAAGTGTTGGTGGTCAATACCTTATACCTACCCTAACCTGACCCGTTTGACCCATTATTGAAATTTGTTTTCGTGATCAATCAGGTGGTCATGGCTATAAGAGATAAGATAAAACGACACTTGAAGCTTCCACACGGATATGTTATGGAATATAAGCCACATGATGCTTCTCTGCGTGACAATTCATCATATCGGAACACTTGGTTGAGAGGATAGAGAAGAAGCCCCATTCAGGCCCTGTCTGCCCATGCCTATCCAGCCAGACCGGGCACCAGACCAGGCCGCCTGTTGTCGGGATTCCCCAGCCGCCTGTTGTTGGGATGCTTATGAATTATGATGGGCAATGGTTGGGGTCCTTGTTCTGTTTGACTAGCATACTTTGTGGATAATTATGCATTGATTTCAACTATGTTCTCATGTCATGTCATGATGTAGCTTTTCTACTTGGTACTTACAGAAATTATAATGGTAAGATATACATAAATTTTTTTTTTAACGGCCAACTAATTAAAGCCCGTCTCCCCGGGGTACCCCAATGGCAAAAAGGCACCTCATACGTCCGCGATCACAGACAGCGCTGGGTAGCCCAAGCCCACCAACCACTAATTCCAGAGCAAACCCGCCACCCGAAGACCCATTGCGGTAAAACCCGGCCCACCAATAATATTTTGTTGCTAGTAGGACTCCAACTCACAACCTCCCCTAAAGGAAGTCATGAGGTTACCACTCAACCAAATGGTTGGTGGTTGGTAAGATATACAGAATATAAATTTTTTTCTAACCATATTAATTTTTAATTTACCATATGTCAGAAATCGAATCTTAATTTTCTATTTAAAAGCCAATGGTCTTCAAGGCTAATAGTAAACGCATCATAAAATCACCACGTTTAGGGTCATGTCAAGTTATTAAAAAACACATCGTACATAAACTCTTCATGGCTAATAGAAAAGTCAAGATTTGTTCGATGCACATGTCACGTAAAATACGATATCAAATGCTATATAGCACAAACTTTCTACCTGCTTCTGTCTACAAAGTCGAGTCACATAGATTTCGCAAATCGGCCTTTTAAGCTAGCTGATAAATATATAATGTGACTTCACATATTTCACGTGAATCCCTCATGGAAGAAAGTTACCAAAACACATCAACTATCATATTACAATTTTAAGAATTACTTTAAATCGACTTCTTTACAAACTGAGTTCTAAAATATCACTTTCTTGACAAAACAGATGATAATAATAAAAAATCATTAGATAGCCCTCCTTACTTTACTCTTATTGTTCATATCAATCTCACTCGCGTAATTATCATAAATTTACACATAATATTGCTCACAAAATACATTTTTATATTTCATTTCTAATCATTCTTATGAGCAAAATCCAGTGAAAATCAAATTCAATTTTATAACAATAATTATGTGAGTAGGATTGACTTTGTCGATGAATGTAAACATAAGAGGTGATGATACTTGGACATATTAGATTCCAAATCCTCCTTTTCTTCTTTAACTTCCATGATTTTTCCTTTTAACGAAATAGAAATTTATTGGCTTCCAACGCTATAGGTGACGGTACAGGTTAGGACCCCCCTAAATAGTTTACTTTCACCCCCCCCCCCAACTTAAGGTTTGGTTTAAGCTCCACCGCTAGTGAGCCTACCATGAATTGTGCTCAACTCCTGATCATAAACAATGTGTTTGCTTGTGTTTATGGACGTTTGTTTGTTTTCGTTTATGTCCATAAATAAACATTTGTATGTATTCGTATGTGTTCATTAAGAGCTATACATTAAGCACTCATGAATAGTTCACAAACATATCCATTTCTTTAATGAACAAACAAAAACAAAAAATTTCATTTGCCAAGTGTTTATAAACAGTTCATTAACAAGTTCTTTATCTTAATGAACAAACATCAACAAGGTTTTGTTCATGTTTGTACGATTTATTTTGTTGCACTCTTAGATCTGGCAAAATCATAACTAGTAGTTTGTATGAAAGGGAACAACACAACGGTTTTGGAGGTTTTTTAGTCGCATTGATCACAAATTCGATGTAATGTTCAGGAGATAAGTGTTTGTACACTGGTATTTAGATATTGCCCGTGAAGAGTTAGATGAAGGTGAGTTTTTAGAGGCTCTTGAAGAGCTAGAAGTTTTGGAGAAAGATTATGAGGAAGTGACTCGTCTGCCTTCGATATGAAGGTCTAATTATATGCACTAGAGGGACATAGATGATGATCTTTACAGTATGAAATAAGATCTTTCATTCAACAAAAAAACACAAATGTAAAACTTTTGTAATCATTTTTCATAAAAATAAACAAATCCATAACAAAACAGCCAAAACTCTTGTTATCTAAATATATTTCATTAAAAAACAAAAGCACAGAGCATTCAAAACCGAGTACCTTAACAATACATCTTATTCAACGATTGGCCTTGGCAACCCTCTCGATCTCATCCTTCTTCTTGATAGCATAGCTTCACAAAAAACAAACAAACCACTAAATCAGCAGACAAAAACCATAACCATAAACCAAAAGTAAAGAATAAATACGTTTGCAACTCCATGAATACGTGTATATTTAAAAAAAAGTGTACCTGTTGGAAGAACCCTTGGCTGCATTAATAAGCTCATCAGCTAGACACTCGGCAATAGTCTTGACATTCCTGAATGCACTCTCACGGGCACCAGTGGTAAGGAGGTAGATAGCCTGGTTAACACGCCTTAAAGGTGAAATATCAACAGCCTGACGCCTAACAACACCAGCAGAACCGATTCTGGTTGCATCTTCTCTTGGTCCACTGTATATAAAACAAATAATGAATTATTAACTAACACCATACAATATTAGTCATTGGTGACAAAAAGAAAACAAAACACATGTATAACGACAAACGAACTGTTTTCCTTTCATATAAACTTTGCACAGCAAAATAAGTTTCATATTAGAACAAACACACAGCTAAATGTACAGATAACACATAACAGATGTGGCAATTTTGATCTACTCAATTGTGAATGGGCTGATTCGTGTCATACTTCAGCTTTAATAGGTTAAACAGGTTATATGAAGAAATAATACAACTCATACATGTTTCAAGGGGTAAAAAAACCAATCTTGACCCAGACCCATTTGGGCATTTGGCACATTAACCCCACAGGAGTTTATCACGTTAGCAGACTTGCTATAAAAACATGAGCAAAAAGATATAACAGTACCTGTTAATGACGGCATCAACAATGATTTGGATGGGATTGGCATCAGTTAAAAGATGAATAATCTCCATAGCATGCTTAACTATGCGAACAGCCATCAACTTTTTACCATTATTTCTCCCGTGCATCATAAGAGAGTTCGTTAAACGTTCAACAACTGGACACTGAGCCTTCCTGAATCTCTTAGCTTGGTACCTACCAGCTGTGTGAGGCATGAAGTTTGGGTGCTTTGAAGCAGTTGCAGTGATGTAATCCTCCACAGAAAGATCGGAGACCTATACATGAACAAAACTATTATATCTTTGCAGATAAAAATACCATATCCACCTATGTTGTTCTAGCTTATGGAACGTATATACAGAAATTCAAAGACTCTGTAAGATTATTAACTTTGAAATTACTTTAGTGTCATTTGCTGAACTTTAACATGAAATTTTTTTCATGAAAACATATACCAACTTATTTATACATCACATGGTGATCAATTTGTTTTTGCAGCAACTGAACTGAAATTATCTTTGCAGGGTCAATATTCACCAAAAAACAATATTCACACAGTCAAGCAAGTTTACACATCCACAAGTTAACAGATTTCTACATTAGTTCTAAATGTTCAAACAGAAAAAAAAAAACTATTAAGACCACATCCTTTGTGATGACAATCATAACAAATCTGACCGCGTATCTATCATCTTAAATCCAATCTCCATATTGAAACAAATAGGTTATTCTTCAATCCAACAATGAAAACATTCAAATTAAAAGCAACATAAACAATCAACAAAACAAACAACAAGAGGTCACTTCCGAATGCACTATGAACATTACCAACCACCATTAACTAAACAAAACTGAAGCCACCAACACCGGCTTGGGTTATAAAAATGCATCTAGACAGGAGATGCAAAAATGTGGGCTTTTGACTACTCAAGGCCACGCGATACAAAATGCGTACATGAAACGTGCGACGGACAGAAAGAAAGTTCTCGAGGCACAGGTATAAGGCGCACTTCATGTACATGGAGGATTTTGTGCATATGGACGTTGTACATGTAGATTATTTACACATTAAATCATATTTAGAGCTTATTTACAGCTAAATTTAGGGTACGATGTGCTAGAAACCTATAAAAAATATAAAAATATCATGTATAAATAGCTCGGAACCCTATCACGATCGAAGAATAAAGTTCTAACACAATAGTTCAAACTAACGTAATTCAACAACAGAAAATCATCACCAAACAATATCATACACAATCATTTACAGCGAAAATACAACACGTACAAAAACATTGACGATCGTTACATAGATCTGTAAAGGAATTAACCTGAACGTCATCATAACTCCATCGGTTGAACAACAAGATATCGCTGTGCGTCTTTCCTTCTTCAGCAACTGGTGGTATGACCTCCATTCTAACAGCAAATCAAATTGAAATCAACTTTGATGAATCAAGCAAAGTGCTTTACAAAAGTAAGCACACGGAGTGCGATTGTAATTCAATAACTGAATGATTAACCTTCTATTAGAGTTTGAAAGCTGATGGTTGTGTAGTTCTCCTGAGATCTTCAGACGTCGATGATGACGATGTTGACGATGTTGACGATGATAAAACCCTAATTGTTATTGTTATAACGGATATCTGGGCTTTGTTGTTGGGCTTTTTCTGGGCCTTTCACACGTGAAATTCTTTCGTGGACTTGTTTTCATCAAAATAAAAAAGAAAGGGATAACTTTATATAATAATCAAGTTTTAAAATTATTGTAATTAAATTATTCATGATTTTTTTTCTAATCAGGTTACTATATTTTATTTTGATGTTTCAATCTTATTTTGTAGGTTCCATTGTTGTTTCTCGGTTTATGAAAATACCAATTAAGATGTTAGTTTCAAAATATTTAGTGAATCTAACTTGGAGTGTTTTAACTGCTCATACCTAAACAAAGATTGCAAATTTTATGATCAATTCCAACTGAAATCACACGAGTCGTAAAATTAACAACCGCATCTAGTCACATACGATAACACTTACAACTGATAACCTAAGATAGTGTTATGTGAAAATGTGTATCCTATACGCTTCACATACGACACTTTGAATTAATTAAGATCTAACTTTAGATTTTTTTGAATGACGTTGGCCATCCAAAATGTTTATCCAGGAAAGATTTGAACCCGGGTTTCTTGAAAGACTTTCAGACGTCACACATCTTGTGATGATTATATTTTATTAGATTATTTTTCACGTTTCATACATAATTTTCCTAAAAAAGTATTTCATGAAAGAAATAACATCTAAACAAATAGTTTAAATAAAATATAAAAAGAAATTATTGTAATTGTAAGAGATTTTGTATGTGCTATATATGCTTTAATTCTTCCGTCGATAACTAAATATTAAAATATAATATAAATATTTATTCAAATCAAAGTTTATAAATAAATAAAAGGTCCCAAAATCTTAGATAAGAAGGGTAAATAATTAGTATGCAGAGAAACACCGATGCATGCATGCACACAGATGCAGATGTGGTCTTTGGTATGCACACAGATGGGCCCATGTTCCAAGATTCCCAAATTAAACGAACTTAACAAACACGAACAAGGCTCTGTTCGTGTTCGTTCGTTAAGTAATAAACTTGTTCATGAACAGTTCACGAACATTTACCGAACGAGATGCTTTGTTCGTGTTCGTTCATTATGAAAATAAACATGCTCATGAACTGTTCACGAACACTTACCGAACGCAAATGAACACAAACAAAATCAAACGAACACAAACAACTGTTCATAAACATGACGAACACAAATAAGCTCATGAACACAAATGAATACAAATGATTATAGATTTATTTTAGAAAAAAATTTACATTTTTATTACAAACATTACACAAAATCAATCAAAAATAAATAAGTACTTAACATAAATATAAAAAGATACTTGATATAATAGTCATAAATATAACTGACACAAAAATTAAGAACATAAACGAACACATTAATGAACATAAACGAGCACTTTATCGAACGTTCAAGAACGGACATTAACGAACATAAAAGAACACATCATCGAACGTCTACGAACATAAATGAACGAACGCGACTTGTGTTCATGTTCATTCGTTTAACTAACCGAACAGAATTTTCTTGTTCGTGTTCGTTCATTTACTAAACGAACGAACATAAACGAACTTCCCGCCGAACGGTTCACGAACTGTTCGCTGAACGTTCAATTCGTTTGCAGTCCTAGTTATATAGTTATATTATATAGTTATATATATATATATATATATATATATATATATATATAGAGAGAGAGAGAGAGAGAGGGATGTTCATTTGAGAACCAAAAATTTGTTAAAAACCAAAAGAACCATTCACAACCAACCACTATTTTTGTTAGTTTTTAAATATTTATTTTAATGACCGAAATTATCAAGGTATAATCGTACTATTTTAAATATGATTGATGTTAGTGGGAAGAAAAAACTGTATTTACTAAACAGTTTTATAATGGATTTTGGGACTGCAATTGTCATATTTGCATTTATTTTGTGAATGAATCATAGACCGCATTTCTTGGTTACGTATATTAAAATTTCGCATTAATTCCATTGATTTTATTCCTGTAGGATATCATGGAGTCTAGGAAAAACGAATTACACACTCTAGAAGATTATGCGAATAAATATAAGAATCTAGCATAAGATGCATCAATGCACATAAAAAGTTAAAAGTAGATGCATTAATGCACATATTGTTGTATATGCAGTAATGCACATGGGCAATATTTTACACATTTGATGCATCAAGGTTATTTTTTGACAATATATATTAGTTTGCGTACCATAATCGTCAAAATTGGAAAGTTTGCTTCTCGCCTTCTTGTTTACAACGGCAATTTGAGTCAACTGTTGTTGCTAATTGAAACGTTTCGCAATTTTAGTATGCCAAAGTTTTAAAAGTTAAAGGCCAAGTATGATTTAAGAGGGCAATCATCAAATTTTATGTGTTGTCGTTAATAACAAGTTCTTAAATCTATAATGTGTAACATGTATATTGATATACATAAATTTTAATCTTTTTCCACACTTTTATAACCTATATATAGTGTATTAACATAGTTACAGGCAATGATATATATCTAATAAGTGGAACATTATATAAGCAACTTATCACAAGAGCTTACTTGAAGTTATGTTTTTTAGTTGTAAGTACTATGTTTTTCGCTTGTAATCCCGAACCCTTATTCATTATGATATTTATTAGCATAAAACAAAATAAAAAATGACTCAGTAAGCTATCTATATAATTTGTGTACAATTATACCTTCTTACATCCAACACTGGACTTGGTCTCTCGATCAATATTAAACATGTATTATAATCCTCAACAAACGGTAAAAGGTTTTACTAAAAACTATTTCTTTAATCCCATGCATATAGTTATAAACCGATGGCATGTGTGTATTCAAATGCTCTTGAAGCACAAAAATCTTTTAATCCTTGTTAATGTGGAGTGACATTGCTGTTAGAAATAAAAAAAAAAATTAAAGAAAAATACGAATCAGGATAAGAGTCAAAGTCATGGTTTAATGTTGTGCATTTTTGTTTCTTCATTCTAGTCAAATGTTGTGTAACCCTAGCCATGAATTCCCTACATACGTTATTTACGTTTGATGTCTGGTAAAACTAGAAATGAAAGTAGGAATCAAAGTGGTTAAAGAACATCTCAATTAATTGAAAATGGAACGTGGCGGCACACGATCTAAATACGATAAAGAATTTGGAATGATAATACCAAATTTACCCTTTTGTTATCTAATAATTAATCACTGAAATCTAGTAAAATTACCATAATGCCACTATCAATTCTAGCCTTTGATTAGTTTAATTAATGGTTTAAAACAGTTCTTATGGTTCTTAACAAATATTTAGTTCTAAATTGAATGCAACCCTATATATATATATATACACACGCACCAGCAGGTTTACCCGTCTGCATGATGTCGCAAGAGAAACATATCAGGAAAAAAATAAGATTTATTGTATATTATAGAAATACAGAAGTTTATTTATGAAACCGCGACCTATTCATATTAAACATTTTTAAGACTAAAAAGTCTCCTAACCAAAAGATAAAAAGTCTAAAACAGTTGCCTACCCAAATTTAACGACATAGTTAATAAAGTTAAATCAAATGACATATCAATTCCTAAAGCTTATCGTCAGAGTTATAAAGTTAATGAATTCGTGTTATCCTTGATAAGAGTTTCACGACAAGTTAAGAGAAACCTAAATGACTAAAGTAAATGAGATATTAATGCTAAAGTTAGACGTTTTGAGATGAGAACTAGTATTGTGAAAAGTTGATTGGATATTTGTCCACAAAGGCTAATGAATAAATATTAAGGTGGTTTATAAACAATTCGGGGTTAGTATTCTTGATAATCTATGTAGTTCTGCCTTATAGCAACTCATATGCACGCGACGCAATGGGAGTGCAGGATTTGGTTCGAATGATCAAAACTTTAAACTTGTGCATGCTCACGACGTGCTTTGGTGAAATTAAATTTAGGCTTATTTGTCCATCCTTTGATAGTATAACCACTACTTCGACTATTATACCTTGGGAATACGAAATATGTGTTCTCTAAGTAGAGAAGCGAAATCTATTTTAAGGGAAACAACTCAAATACGACACCTCAACCATTTATCTTTTTCCTATTTGTCTATCCTACGTAATACATTGAACACCCATGCAATACAAAAATACTGTCATAATTTTCAAGCAATTTGGTCATTTAAGGCAATGTTGTTGCTTCAGTTTTTGTACCATGAGAAACAAACAAGAACTCTGTCTAACACAGACTCGATCAAGTTTTCTATTATTTTTAGGGTTATAATGGGGACACCGCAGGTGTTTTTGGAGAGACACCAGACCTAACCGTTACGGGTTAGGCCTAAACGTGAGGGCTTGAAATCTAAACGTGACGGCTTGACCTAAACGTCACGTATAAAGAGGCACGGGTATGAAACAAAAGTACTCCCGACAAAAGTACACTGAAAAAAAGGCACGGGTGTGAAACAAAACGTGACGGTTTGCCCTAACCGTCACGGTTAGGGTACGAGGTAGACTTGATGTTGACAGAAAGTTCCATGAAACTCGAGCACCTACCACTTCGAACCGTCACGGTTAGGCCAAACCGTGACGGTTTCTCATCCAGATTTTTCTATATACATGCACTTCATGGTTTCATGCACCAACCATCACGAAAAAAACTCATCGTTCCAAAAACACATAATTCGAAAACAATGTCGGGTTCGGGAGATCATTATCAAAAGCTGAAGCTTCCAGATTTGAATGAGGAGCCACCTATCGAAGATTCGAACCAGGTAAAAGTAGTGTCTATTTTATTATAAATGTTTGGGGTCCTGCATCGCATGTCCCTTTGACGGTTTGCTGTCGTCAGCGACCTCTATACCGAGGAGGAGACCCGAGAGCCGATCTACACCACGGCTTTGATTCGAGGGGCAGATGACGCGGATTAGGTCTGGTGGCCTGCGATTGGTGACGGACCGTACGGTGGCGATTCGAGAGTCTCTCACATAAGAGACCCTCTTTATCGTTACATTCACCGACTGATCGCCACATCGGTCGCCGGCATAGATGATGACATGACGGATTAGATAGATATTTTGTTTGTATTTTGTTTCTTTTTGTATGTACAAACTTGTTGTATTTATATATGCAGTTTTAGTTATAATGTTTTGTTGTATTTATGATGGCTTCTATATTTGGTTGTGTTTGTTTGGTTGTTCGTAATGGTAATTATATACAATGTTTGTAATTTTGATAATGTTAATTGTATATGTATGAACCAACTTGTTATGTAATTATATATAATGTTTATGATAATTTCTAGGACAACCGATTTTTACAAAGTCGTAACGTCACAAAAAAAACACAAGCGTCACATTAATAATAACAACCGATTTTTACAAACTCGTATTTTGATAAAAATAAATTAAACACATACCGTCACATTAATAATAACAACTGATTTTTACAAATTCAGAATTTGATTAAAAAATTATAAACTAAAAAGTTAAATTATAAACTAAAAAGATTGCCGACACAAACCCATTGCTTCTTGTTTTCGGATTTGGTTCAACCGTGTTATAAAATAAAAACAAAAATACAAACCCAACTCTAAAAAAACAAACTAGTATGATTAAAAAATTTACATATTATACCCAATATGCCACGGTTTGGCCAAACCGTGACATATACACCACCATCAAAACCTTAAAACCCAACTTTAAAAAAAAGAAACGGAACACACTCCCC
The DNA here is from genome assembly GCA_025506505.1 of Flaveria sonorensis. Lineage (NCBI taxonomy): Eukaryota > Viridiplantae > Streptophyta > Magnoliopsida > Asterales > Asteraceae > Flaveria > Flaveria sonorensis. The sequence goes on along the minus strand of CM046431.1, from coordinate 44,305,805 downwards.
CAATAATTAACCCAATTTCGAGGTGCAAAACATTCTCTAAAGCCTAACCATCACGGTTAGGCCAACCGTGACGGTTGGTTGCTACACCTGACCTAACGGTCACGGTTGTAGGTCCGGTTTTCTCCAAATCCCCCACGGCACTTCTAAAATTTCCGTATTTTTATACATTAACCTCATTTAATATTTTACTTAACTAATATTTATTAAATATTGGTCCTTGCAACATGGGAAAGATTATGAGAAGGTACATATAAATACCATCATCACTCATTATCAAAATCTCTCTTTACTCACCATTAATTCACTCTCCATTTTCTTGTTCTTATGACGAAAAAAAGAGTTGTATCTAGATCACCCATGGCCTAACATGGTGGTTGCAGAAATATGATGGGTGCAGCCAAGGATGACTTGCCGACAAACAACCGTCTGGTAGATCGTAAACATCATGAATGGACCATCTATCGGCAAGTTGTCTTTGGCTACATTCTTCTTTCCGCTTCTCATGCTAGGCTCTTTATTGTTTTGGGGTGATATTATCATTAATAATCCTTCATATTGTCCAAAACATTTTGCAAAATTGTTAGCTTCAGTTTTTTGTACCATGAGAAACAGACGTGAAATTTAACGCAGACTCAATCAAGTTTTCTACTATTTGTTCATATCGTTTTCTCATTAATGGATATACGTTTTTTTTTTTTCAAATTTAGCTATATATTTTAAACGACTCACGTTCGCATCTTTAATTTGTTCCAGATGTATCAAAACAAACGGATCAAACAGGTTAGTCACATAATAGATGAAATGGCTATATATAATAGTTTATATGATAAGTAAATATAGTATTATAATCTATACTATATTATAATGTACGAAGGAAGGATTCCGGCCAAAGTTAAGAGATTTGTAAATTTTAAGCACAAGGTACAACCCAAAAAATCAATTTAACAAGGGTAATTATGTCTTTCTAACGCTACTAAAAAAATATAACTTTAAACTTATTTACACTTAGACTCTTGTATCTTTAATTATATATAATTTTTTTCATGTTTGTTACAATATGCTTAAAAAAAAAATTCAACTTTTTAAATATAAAACTAACCAGAGACGAGTACCATAATAAAAAATATCGCACACGTCGCATCGCGCGGGCTACTAGTACTATACTAAATGTAACGAACTCTCGCTTTTATTGTCGTTATATGTAAAAAATAATAATTTTTTGGCTTCACTTGTGATGTACATTATGACAGGCAAAATGATAACATGAACACGTGATATATTGTCATGTTATTTTCAACGTTGTCACATCATAGTTTACTTGCTATAGAAGCAGTTTACATGTGATATTATATGGATTGTATTACAAACAATAATGTTTTCTCACATATATTATCTTAAATGACAATTTAGATATTTAATAAAGCTAAATAAAATAGAAGTAATTGTATATATACCTTTATAAATCTTGTAGTTGTATATTTACTCAAATCAAAATCAAAATTGTATATATTTTTTTCCTTAATCTATTGTATTGCATATTTACCCAACTTAAAAATAAAATTGTATATAAACCCTTCTTTAATAAAAATAATATTAAATTAACTTATTATGACATTTTATTAATAATATAGTATAAGATTACTATTTTACTCATGACTATTTATTGTTGTTTTTGTCATAATTTATTACTTCTGTAACAAATTAAAAAGTTTGATAATTGTATTGTATTTTATTATTGTTACTCTGAAAACTTGATAAAAAAGTAGACTCAATATAAACGAATAAAATTATTAAAAAAACCGCAAAAAGGAAAAAAAATTAAGTAATAACTAAACTCATTAGCAAAAGATGATTAAAAAACAAAGAAAAAAACTAAAAATAATGTAAAAAGAAAATAAAACAAGTTAAAAATGATGAATATGAATTTAAAAAAATTAATATTTTTTATGCAGACAAAGATAACATTGTCAATCTATAATTTATTTTTAATAAAATAAATCAAAATAGGTAAATTTGAAAAAAAATTTATTAAAAAAGAGGATATATACAATTTTGATTGTGATTTGGGTAAATATGCAATTAAAAAGATTAAAAGATGGGACATATGCAATTTTAATTTTGAATTGGATAAATATGCAATTAAGTTATTTTACAAGGACAAATATACAATTGTCCCAATAAAATATTATATAATCTTGGTATAAAATGAATGTTTTTAACAAGGATTTGAAACGCACCTCAACAAAAGCACTCTCTCTAAAGCAATCTTTCTAGCCGTTGATATACAGGTAAAAGTGCGTCTAATATCAATCAGACGCTCTTCATTCTATAAATAGTTTTACTATGCATCATCTTTAAACTAAGAGATCAAGGAGTATTTTGATAACCTACAAGTTAAAACCAGAATCGACCCATTTATAAACAAAAAGGTTGAAAATTTGACGCTAATTCACTCATGAGCTTCTAAATGCAAGTAGATTATAACTAATGAGTTCAACTAAAACCCTGTTTACAAGTGAAACAAAGTCACCTTCTTTCATATACACACTCACACTTGCAGCTCAACTTTTGTACTGTTTACATTTCACACAACAAAAACATAGTACACAGCTACCCTGTACAGACACTAACATTTAACATAAGACCATTTAGGATGATCTCCCTGAAGACACCATTGTTTTATGTTTAGTGTCTTCTCTCATTTGCAGTGTTGATTTCAGGGGAACTGGAAGAGGGAGACTTGATTCTGATGATGTATTTGATGCTGCCAAGGCTGGCACTGGCGGCAATGGTGGTGGTGCAACCTCCTTTTGCGGGTTGTCGGGTTTTGGATTGTACACGAAAGAAAGGTCTTGGTTGGCCCCGAGTGCCACCAGTTCTTTCTCCTCCAGACCCTTTGGAGGGCCTAAACTGCATCGATTGGGCTTGTGTTTCGCTAGCGCGTCTTTAAATTTCTTGATCTGTATAAGGTAACTTATCATCAAAATAAGTAATAAATATAGATAAACAGTTTTAATAAGCAATCCCAAACACCCCCTAAAGATATTACTAAATAATGCGATAAACTGATTAAATGCAAAACTAAATGCAAAACTGATTATTTGCAATTTGAAAACAAAATAATCAGATAATCACTTTCAAAACAAAATGCCCAACACCCCGCAGAAATTTTAAAAAATAAAATAGAAGATAATATGAGCACGTACCGTAGCATTGGTACAGCTAAAGCTACAAAGACGACCCTCGGCCCCTCTATAGAACCGAAAGAAAGGAAGAACATGAACGTTAAGGCTATAACACATAGATTTGTGCTCCTCGTAGTTCACTTGCAAAAATTGCACGTCTGGATTCATCTCCGCTATTTGACATAACTGTAAAATCCCAGAATATATAAGAGAATGAGGTAATAAAAGATGAAAAAACTGCAAAAAAAACTTATTATTTAACATCTTATTTCACCCTAAATTAAGCAGATAAGCATAAACACTTTCTTCATCCTAACACTGAACTGTACATATCTGCTTTAAAAAAACGCAGATAGCAGAAATAAGCAAACTTAAACACCCCTTAGCTATGCAATGTGTTGCATAATTTGTTAACGAAAATGGCAAATATGTTTACATTAAATGGTTACAAATAGCATACTATGGTAACTAAACATGTTCTTACAATCTGTCCTACAAAATATTCAAAGTTTTCGAGAAAAATAGTCGAACTTGAGACGTACCTTGGGGTGAAGAGCTTTGCAGCCTCCACAACCAGGTGAAAAGAAATCCACAACAACCAATTTATCGCCCGCGTTCAAAAGAGATTCAACCAGATCTTCTGCACCTGTTACTTCCTTCATGTTTGGTTGAAGCCCTTTCTCCCACCATTTCTGAGATTTCCCAAAGCTGAAACTCATCTGTTTAATCCCAATTTCAAGATCCTTAATTAGGACTTAATCACTTATAGTTGCAAGAAAATAATAAAAGACATTGGATCTGCGTTGTTTAAGTTTATCATTTGATCATATTTCTCATGAACTCCATTTGCGTACTAACAGATATCAAACAAACAAACATATCCAGTAAATCCCACTAGCACTGTACGGTTTGAAGGTGAGATGCAAACAAAATAAAGTGACTGCGCCCGTACAGACCCAGGTACATAAAAAGGAAAAAAAAATGTAAAAACAAGAAAACGAATCGAACTCTTAACCATCAAGATTCTACTATTTTCTTGCAAAATTTACAAACATCAAGATCCAAATCCTCACAACCTCAAGAAATACAGCAAAATGCACCCAAATAACATCAAGATTCAAGAAAGATCATAAAAGTTCAATGTTTTTCTATATTCCAAAACATGGTAAAACAGTAATCACATATAATGCATCAATTTACATCTGGGTTCTCATAATACACACAAAAACCAAAACCTAAAACCAAATTCAAACAAATTGCATAATATTGAAATCAAATCAAGAAACAGGGGTAATAGCTTCAAAATCAGAAATCAAACCTTCGAATCAGAAGCAGCAACCGCTTGTGTACAAACCCATCTTCTCCGACCACCTGACGTCACTCGCCGGCCGGTCAAATCTCCGGCGACAGATGATCGGACGGTCAAATTCGACCCCAAATTCGAAGAAATCGGCATCTTTACAACAACAGGAGACAAATCATCAAACTTACTGCAATCAAACCCATGATCACCAACTGAAAACTTACAGCAATTGCTCATGATCTTAGCCATGATTTTGACTCAGATGGTTCTTGATCTTCAACGATCCAATTTGATTGAAGAAAAATGGGTTTTTTGAAATGAAAGATGAAGATTCAATTGGGGTTTTTGGAGTCAAAACCGATAAAGGGGGAAATTGGGATTAGGTGTATATGATTGCTGATACGTGTAAGAGGGAAAAGGGTTTGAATTAAGATCGAAGAAATTGATGGGTTATTGTCATTTGTTTCCGGATTAATTTCAGTTTTTGTGGATAACATAATCCAACGGTGGATAATGTTGTAGCAGTTTATTACAGTTGCATATAGCCCCTTGTGTTTATGGTAGTTCTGATTTTAGTCCTTGGATATTTGGGTTATGTATCATTTGATCTTTTTAGTTGAATTGTTAGGTTTTCTAGTTGACCAAAATAACAGTTGTTTTTATCCACTAGGCGGTTTGGAGCCGGCCTGGTTTCGGTCTAGTTTGTTGATTTTGGTTTCTAGACTGGTTTTTGTGCATCTATACTTGTTGAAAAAGAAATACACATATTAATGTTTTAAAAACCAGACTCCTTTATCTACTGAATTATTTTTAAAACCAAATCACATCGTAATCAGTTTGAAAGCTGCAAAAACCTTGAAAATTACTAAAAAAAGGTAGTTAAGTACTTTGAACATAAACAAAAAAATGCTAGTTATCTAGACCATGAAACAAGTTCAAAAATTAAATCATCAAAACATTATGTAGACCGGCCTGATTAACTCGTTTAACCAAAAAGACCAAAGAATCTTAGCGCGCTGATGAGCGTAACATGTGAACAGAACCATGAGACGGCTTGTTCTCAATTCAACTTGGTTTTTAAATCAATAGCACATGAAAACATGTATGACAGATTCAATCAATTCTCTATAAAATAACCGTAACTAGTATGAATTTTGATTAACGTATGTTATCTTAAATGCTTTACTTTTTTGTGATTTTCCACTTGTTACGTCCTAAGATTCTAAACGTAACTGAAATGTCTCGGTCAGACGTGCTTTGTTTGGTTGCTTGCATCTTACCGGATAATAGGTCTGACCGAACCCCTTATTCGGTCAGATCTAAACCCACATCTGACCCGAGTCAGACGTGGTTCACAGTGGTGGTTCGCGACGGTGGTTGAGGAAGAAGATGACCAAACATACCTCACGGTGGTGGTTCGTGACGTGGTTCACGGTGGTGGTTCGCGACGGCGGTTGAGGAAGAAGATGACCAAACATACCTCACGGTGGTGGTTCGACACGTGGTTCACGGTGGTGGTTCGCGACGGTGGTTCACGGGGGTGGTGGTGGGTCTAGGGTTTGGGGGTTGTGGGGTGAGGGAGAAGATGCAGGTGAATGAAGGGGGTGTTTGAGGGGTGTTGTTTTTATTTTGTTTTATTTTATTAATTTTCTTTTTACAACCAAACACACTTATTGGTTCAGACCTCTTACTAGTTCAGCACTTATTCAATCAGATGTTGTCAAACAGCCTCTAACCCCTTTATCTCACACGTGGTCCTACAGATGTTAAAACTATAAAAACAAGAGGATATTATTATTTGGATAAAACTCATAAGAACAAAAAAAAGGGGACACTTAGATTTAGCTTTTGCCACCCACATTTCGTACGTTTAACTGTTTTTCATGGTAGCCACGTGTTCATGTCAAAATCAGTCGTGCAAAAGTTGAAAAGAAATAGAAACGTTTAACTGTTATTTGGTCACGATGTGTTGTTTTTTAAAATTCGAGTTGATTAGATTGTGTCTTCAGAAAACACAGTATCAAATGGTAGATCGGCAATAATCTGGACAATGAGTCCAATCAACATCTTCATATGCATGAATAAAATTAGAGGTAGATCTAAGTACAGTGAGCTTATGGGTGATAGTCTCTTGAAGCTAGCATAGAATGCGTTTGATCGCGACCCAATGACGATAAGTAGGTTGCTAAAGGAACTATGACTCCTTACTAACCGCATATAAGATCTCTGGGCAAGTCAAAGCCAAGGTAAGATATTGAGTACCAACTATGCTTTGATACATCAAGAGGCAGTAGAAATTCATACGATAATCATAGACATGGTGTTATAATTGGAAACTTTAATCAGTTATGTTGTAGAACTCCGTTTGGCATTGGTACATGTGACTATTCTATCCATTTCAATGACTTATCACAAAAATTGATCAGAGTGTGTCTTGGAGCAACTAGTAAGGTTGTTGCTTTGTGACCTTAAAGTCACACAGGTTCAAGCCGCGAAAAGAGCTTCTTGCACAAAAGTATAGGGCAACGCTGCGTGCATCAAATGGCATAGCGATCCAGCCCCTTCCCAAACCCTGCGCAAAGTGGGAGCTAAGTCAAGCACCGAGTAAGTCCATTTTTATTCCAAAAAATTGGCAGAATAATCAAACCGGGGTATAACATGAATGAATCAGTAGGAAATTGGAATGCTTTAGCCGGCCCTAGCAATTTTTGTGTCGTATCCGACTTCCAACCACTAGCCCCGACGGCGACTCAAACGCCAACCTTTTCGGCTTGGCCATAGTACGAACCTCATGCAGTGAACCAAGATAACTTCAAGCGCGATCTTTTAAGCCTAGCTCTATAAAGTTCTCCTATGAAGATTCAGTGCAACAACCCATACGACATCAATCTCGATACCGTGGTGGCGTGGTTTGTTTTTCATACGTTGACATGACAGACCTTCTACCTCAAACTTCATATACCACAACTCTTATGCCATGATAAACTTGTAAGTATTCAATAACTAATCAAAGGATGTTCACCCTTTGTATAGGGTGTTACAAGGATATGGTTAAAAGTAAACATACTATGCCTGTCTAAATACTATGTCTAAATATTAACATTTGAACTTAAACAACGGATAAACACAAAACCAGATAATCATGGAATAATGAAGAGATATAATCAGCTAACAGTTCAAAATTCGGGGTTACATAAGATCTACCATAGTTTTGATTTACAAACTTGATGGTGATGCAAGCTATTTTTCACTCGTTTTGCCAGCAGAAGTATTCCGGCCGAACTGAATGATCATGGGCTTCCCTTTAAATACAAATCCATTAACCAGATTCTGCAAGAGTTTTAATAAAATTAACAAAATCATAAACATCAATAGAAATGATAATATTTTCTAAATAAAATAAATAATAGGAAGAAGAACCATACTAGAGCATGATGAGCGATTTCAATCGATGGGAATGTCACAAAAGCTTGACCCCTCATTCTTCCTTCCTGAAATTTAAAAAAAAAAACACGTTTAAGTAAATATTAGCTTATTTGGATAAACAAATTCTGCTTATGATTATCTGATCATTTGGATAAACAAGATGTTATTAGCTACCAGCCGAAACGAAAATGATTAGAAAACGGTTAAATTAAACTAGCTTCTTTGTTTCACACGATTCATTTTGGTCATTTTAGGTAGGGAAATCTGCATAAAATAGAATAAAACTACAAATTTCTTTCCTGAACTTAACAACCAAGTTACATAATATCGATGCGAGCAACAGATGATATGTTCAACTGGTAGCATGTCATATTGTTGTTGACTTTCAGCATTTACTGACGTGACATCTTATTCCTCGTTTAACTAAAATATTTACAACTTAAATTTATTTTCAATATAAGATTTTGTAGAAAAAGTGAAAAACATATATTTCTTTTAATGTAAAGAAATTTATTTTTAGTCCTTAAACCATTAAGCATGTTTTGCATATGGCATCAACTAGAAATGAGATCGGTTGCTAAGAACCCAAAATCAGTAATTTGTAATTTGGTTTATCTTTTGCACACATAATTTGAAACAGGTTGCTAAAATTTGGAAAAAAAAAAGTAAATTTAGTTATAGTTTCACGCAGTTGCCTTTTCAAATAGAGTTAATTTCTGTTTTGCTCTTTGTGGTTTGACTATTTTAACGGTTTTGCCCTAATAGTTTAAAAATAACCAAAACCCTCCCTGAAGTCACTATTTTTTCTCCAAATTGCTCCCCGCCCCTAACTTCGTTTAATTCTCAAGTTAAATGGACCCACGTGCCCCTCACATGAGGGACAATTATGTCTTTTGTTGTGGGTCCCTTTTAGCGTGAGAATTAAACGGAGTTAGGGGCAGGGAGCAATTCGGATAAAAAGTAGTGAATTCAGGGAGGGTTTTGGCTATTTTTAAACTATTGGGGCAAAACCGTTAAAATGGTCAAACCACAATGAGCAAAACAGAAATTAACTCTTTCAAATATACATTCAGAATTGCCAATTCCAATAATACAATAGTAATAAGAAAGTTAAATTTAAATCAGGACATTTCACCTGCATTAACTTCACAGAAAGATTTGATTTAGCTGTTTCAATGCTTCCAAAGAATGTGCCTGCAACACAAACAACATAAGATAAACCTTAACTGTCATACTTCTTGATACAGCCAAGGATATAAACACCAGTTAAACTCATATGCACAATGATTACTTTCTCAAACACGCATCAGCATCTTAGGAAAATCAAACACTGATAACTTAAAAATATATTCTGACATATGGTTTACCAAACACGTAGTAAAAATCATCCGCAACCACGTCTTTTGCCAGATTTTTTATGTACAGCACAGGTGCGGGATTTCCAGCATTGTAGTTCTGAAACAAGTAAAGAAAACTGTTATGGAAGTTGGTTTTGATGTTGACATGATGTTCATTCATTAAAATTTAGATGGTGATAACCTTAAACATTGGAAGGGATAAAATTTCTTCTGGAGGCAACTTCCCATGCTCCAATTCTTCAGCAGTAGCAAAGGGTTTGCTATTTAAATTCTTATCCTCCATTTCGTCTATTTCTTCTGCTGTGTCATCATCTACTTTCTCAGTTTGAGTTTGTTTAGGAGTAATTTTAATCTGCAACCAAAATTATATAAGTAAAAAAAGTAAATATTTTGAAAGAAAACAATCAGCTTCTAGACTAAGTATTATTTTTCAAAATGACAATAACCTGCAACACAGGGTTCTTCTTTTTTATCAATGGGATCTCCTTAGGGATTAAGGTGGCAGGTTTTAATCCAACAGCCTCATGAGCTACATCCTTGTCAATAGCAGGACCCACAATAGCTTCTCGTTTGGTACGTTTGCGCCTAGAGCCAACATTTTCCTAAAAAGTATCAAAGGGTTAGGGAAGCTTAAAGGGTGTCTGGATGTGTGTTCTAAAAGTGACTATGTGATGCTAAAAAATCAAATTCAGGTAATTAGTTGTAATGAATGGATAGCAGAAAATAGTGTTCGGATGCGCTTTAGTGTCAACCTGTCAGATAATAGAATACACCACATTACAGATAAAATGATCCAAACAGGACATTATTTTGTGAAAAAGATATTCTTGTGAAATGAGAGTACAAGGCTCTCAATCGAGATTTAAAAAATGGGTATATAGGTAATTTTACCTCGTCTGAAGACTCCAACTCAGATTCACCACTTGAAAGATGGGCCAAACTGGAGTTCGTATCTACAGGTGGGGGTGGGGGTGGTTGTGGTGGTGCAGGTGCTGAAGGTGGCAGAGGTGGGGTAGGCAGTGCTGCACGAAATGGGGCTGGAATATTCATTTTATTCATCAAGTGCAACACCTACCATGAAATGAGCAACACATAAACATTTAAGTTATATAATACTATAAGTAGAAATTTTACTTCAAATAAAATCTTTTTCTTTATCCACATTAATAAATAACTACCTGTGTATAGAAGCGTGGAACAGCAATAAGAGCATTTAAGATGTTGGTCAGGATGTTTCCGTCTGGTGGAGGGTATGCATATCTACACTTATGTAAGTTACTTTACTACTTACTAACACGCCAAAAAGGAAAGGATCCTTATAAATGCGTGCCAATTATGTAAAGTAGATATCACTGTGTCCCAATATATGTAACTGATGAGATAGCAACTAGTAAACTATTTTACACAATGTGTGTCTAAGCCATCAGTTTAATACAAGTCGGATACTACATTAGCTACCACACAGGCATACACAATTGGCACGCCATATCAGCATAGCATGTCAATATTTCATAATAATTCACTACATTGAAACAAAATTGAAACTTGAGTGGTTAAACCTCTTATAAGAAGTTCGAGTGATCTAGGTGGAACAAATTTGAATCGTGAAACTTGATTACTATTTGGGGTAACATTTGCCCTGATAACTCCTTTCAGAAAGCCAAATAATATTTTTTTTTTAATTTTGCAAGAAAAGAGTAGCAGTACAACTTACTCAAGGTGAGGAGGAAATGGGTATTCCACCCCAAGTTTTTCAGCAATAGGTTCAAGTGTCGGTAAAGATTTCACCATGGATTCTTGCTTCAAATCTGTAGCTGCACTATCATTATCCCTTGATGATGTGCCATCATTCCTTGTGGTAGAATTATTATTTTGAGATTTAGTATCATGTGGGGGTGTTGTAGCTCTCTCAACTGACAAAACTTTACCAAGAAACCTTAACCTGAACAAAATATCAAGAAACTAGCACTTGAAAAAAAAATATATCATAAAATACACATATAAACAAAACAAAATATTCTTTAGCATGCCAATCTGCTATGATGAAATTACCCATTTAATTGGCGTTGTGCTTGAGTTGCCAAACCTTCATTACTGAAATCAACAAATGCACAGTTCCTCATCCTGCAATAATAGAACTTATGCCAACGTGATTGGAATATAGAAACATCAAGTCATTATATCAGTTTATTCCAATTTTAACCAACATAAATGTTTTACTTGATCACGCACACTACGATTGTGCTAGTGTATAAGAAAGAACACCAAAAGCTCAGAATAAAGCAATGAAAAATATGAGCTACAGTAAGTAGGGGAAAAAAGTTGCATAAATGAAGATGTGAATCATTAAAATTAAAGGAGCCAATTTGTCCCACTTACTTATAAATGGGTTAATTTAGGTTTGTGTTTACTTCTAATGGGTCAAACAAGTAAATTTAAAAAACAAAAAACTTAAATATATCAGATCAAAAAGGCTGAAAGCCCCCTAAGTATATTTATAATGCATAATCCTCGGTCATTTTATACAAAAAATTAGATTATAATTGAGCTATATAACTCCTGTGATCGTATTTAACACACTAACTACTTACAGAAGAATCTAAAAACTTTGGACGCAAAGCGTTTATTCAACCCGTTTCCGCTGTACTAAACAATTACCCATTCGACCGTTACCCAACCCGTCCAGTTTACCACCTCTATAACTCATACTTGCCATTACCTTCCAGTAGTGCATGGACGAACACAAGAAGCACCATAATGGGAAAAGAGATGAGACAAGGTATCATGAGGAATAGCTTCAGGAAGATGACGTATCAAAAGTGTCGCTGCTTCTTTCTCTGGGAGCCTTTGTGACACTTCACCCCCACTTGGATATGCATAGCCATGCATCCCTTGAGAATAATTTGGGGGTTGAAAAGGTGGAACATTGGCCATTAGAGCATTAGCAGTTATTACCTACAAGCTGCTTGTTTTGCTGTAGCAGGACTATCCTGTGTAAGGGTTGGTGAAGTCATTAGTAATTGGTTTGAGTATCAAAGTTATACATAGCATAATCCCATGAATAGCATGAAACAATGAAGTTAAAATGAATGTATTAGCAAGTGTAAGTTTTCTTTCATGTTCAAAAACCTAACATCTACCAATTAATAGTAGTATAAAAATGACTTGACCAAGCATGAGAAATGGCTAGAATTCTAGATACAATTAGCTAAAAAGAGCAACAATCACCCTTTAGGCCTGTATGCCTCAGGTTCAGATTAGTGGGTGATAGCCTCAAGGTTTTCGTGTTTTTACATGTGATACGAGCACTAATTCTGGCGCAGAGCCCAACAAGACTCCAAAAGCACATAAATGTACAACAAAAAAGACCAATTCCTTCATCATATACACAGCTCTGACATCAAAACCAAAACCATAAACCAGCATTGTTTTTTACAATATGATTCATTCAACCCATAAAACGATTATCCAAAAAGAAGGTACAAAACTCTAGCTTTAAACACGAATTATACAGCATACATAACAAATCCCCATTCCAGATACCACCATACCCCACCAAAATTGATTACAGTTTCTAAGACAGCCAAGTGATTGGAACTCAATTTGAGGCGTACCTGTAACAAGATAGAACGATAATCCAATTGCTCTTTACTTAATTTCTTTACTTCACTCCTAAAGAAACTAATTCGAAGGCTAACAATGTAAGCTTCAGATTCTTGTTAATCAAATTACTCTGCCAGAAGGCAGAAATTCTTAGTTATGAAAAGCTAAAAGCTTCAAACTTCTAACAGGTTGGGGACTTGATGATCCTCAACAACACACTTGAGCAACAAATCACGTGAGTGTCATCCCACGAATATCCTTTTATAACGGTACACAGAACACCTAACTGGCAAGATTGATGGTAATATACTTACATTCATAAAGTGCTAATAATTTCTTACAAAAACTGAACCATGTAAACTCTAAGATTACCAGATGTAGTTCCATTAATCCACTGTCATATTTGTCTACTCCATAATCTAGCAGCATGAATGTATATTAGTCATATGATTTATAATCTTCAAAATAAATCCAAGAAAGTGAATAAATTAAGCTACCCATATATCAAAATCTCAAACCACAACAATTAAACAAAAAATAATAACAAACTATCATGCAATCCTCACACAGACATTTCATCGAGCAGTTGGTATACATACTTTTAACACAACCATCCCTCTCCATATTTGTTCAATCCAGTCACAGAATCATAATTTCAGACACAAAACTTCGTGAATTGAATCAATCAAGGTTTAAAACAAACTTTTCATCGCAAAATACAAACAAAAATCACCTGAATTGTAGACTGCGGACCCCAGATGATAGCGAACTGGTGAAATGTGTTGCTGCAAAAATGAGATGATGGTGAAGGTTATAATAACGCACCCCTATTTCAATTGGGATATAATGGACTCACAGTTACACTAGTTCAAATCGGAGATGATGGAGGAATGAATGAATGATTCAGAAATGGGGGTTCAAGACGATGACCATATGCTCGAATACTGGCCCAAAAGATTATCTTTGCGGATTCCGATTTTGGGTCGGCCCAATTTGGCTTCTTCAAAGTGAGCCTATCGAAATTTGAAACCCAATTAGGAAATAAGAAGTAATCCAATCATTTGAAACCCGTTTTAAGGTCGGCCCAATTAGGTTCGGTTTTGTTCCCTGTTCGGAGCCAATGGTTTCTTTTAGGGGTCGGAACCAGTTCCTCTTGAAACCGGTTCGGGTAGTCGGGTTTTCTTCTAGAACTGGATTTTTTATGCACATCTAACTAAGGGACATATTGGCATAAAACCGGAATCGGGGATAATCTGGATCGATTTTTAAACCCGGTTCGTATCGAGTAAAATAAAACTAACACTAGATTGACTAAACACTGCTTGGATTGGAAACTGGTTTATAAGAGGAAAGACATGTTCAGTTTGAATATGGTTGTAATCTGGTTTGGTTTTTTTTGAACGGTTCTAAACTAGCTGCAAGCGTTATATTCTTAAATTGATTTCAAACTGGCAAATAGGATCAAACTAAGACTGTTTCATACAACCCCATTCCGCTATCGGTTTCTCATTGGTATCAGATAATGTTTAGGTTTTGAACTAATTTGAACGTGCAACTCTACTAAGCAAAAGGATATAACCTTAAAACCTAAATAAATCCTGTTAACGAGTAAGCTAATTCCTCCTTCTGACTATCACGCGAACTTTTCCAACACATTTAAAGGTAAGTGTAGTAAGGTTGTCGCTAAACACTTGAAGCCAAATGAATCAAATCAAATCAATCAAAGCTGATTTTGACAGTTTTAGATTTTTTCAGTTTGGTTCACGGTTTGATTTGGTTGTTCAGAATGCGTATTACATTTATAAATCATATTTACCATTTTAACATTGTAATACAAACTAAGAATTTTGAAATAAAGATAATAAAAAGATTGACCACTAAGCCTTACCCGTTTGATATGTCATTTTTAAAAGCCATGCTTAATATGGTCATAATTTTTATTAAAACCAGTCCTATTGTATAATAAATCATATGAAAGTAACTTTTATCAACACCACAATAATCCATCACAAGCCACCGAGAGAGCACCTTAACAAACCATCATGACCACAGAGAAAGCACCATAAAAAAGTGAGAGAGTGAAGAATAAGGAGAAATCTAGAAAATAGGCGTCCAGACATGTGTATAGTCGTTTGAAAACAAATCAAGTTAAAACATGATTTTTGACAAAATCTAAAAGTCACGTGGACATGTGTCAACATTTCATTGGCTAAAGTAGCCTTGATCGCATGATTGAGTGAACCACATGATACACATGACTATGACATCCCTTGATCATGTAGGGCGTAAGATAAAACTCATGGAAAAAATGCCAAACAAAACCCGATTAGGAATCAAGATCAACTATTAATCATACAAACCACAAAAGCTTTAATCTTAAAGCGGTAAAAATATCATTTCTTTCATTTTAAGTATCTTTTAACTTTCAAAATCTCCTTCTAAATAATTATCGCACCTTCATTTTGTTTTGGTGAAGGATACAATTTGTATAACATGTTGCCGTCTAAAATTTGGATGTTTCATGTTAACACAACCTCGACCAACTCAGGTTACTAGTATTCAAGTATTCATTCACGATACAACTCGCAAACATGTTTCAGAAACATGATACAACTATAATACATCATTTTATAAAAACTTATAATATATATTCTCTTCAAAACATGTCATTTCCCATGTTTTCATGCATTAATCCAGGATTGTTGAATTCATTTGAAGAAAAGAATAAAAATGACGCGTTTTTAATCTAATTATTTTTATTAAATTTTAATTAAAAATAGTAAAGAAGTGATCGTTAAAGATGCTCTCCCTAGAAGCATGAAACCACACGGAATCTTTGATTTCAATTGAAAGCAATCTTCTCCACACAAGCAATTTGCCAAACCGCTAGCTCTATGATTTACTTATTTTTCTTAATTTCCATTTCTAGCCCCTCTAGTTTGTCTCACTTACAACATTGCCTCCTTTTCATACTTCATCTTTATGACATTAATGTCCAAAGTTTCACAAATTTAAGGATAATCATGTTGCAAGATAATAATCAAGGCTTGGATATCCGATAGATTTGATGAAGCGAGTCATATATAACTCTTCTTTTAACTTTAAATCACATATTGATACGCATAATTCACGTGTCAGTTTCATGTGTTATTTACAGACATAACCAATACATATTATTATGATACCCAACTCAAAAGTTTTAATTTTTTATTACAAAGGTCGAAGCTACCATGTACTGGATTCTAATATCACACTAACATTAAAAGGTTCTTCGTATAATTTTTCTACATCTTGTACCTTGAACTTCAGGGTGCATGATGTTGTCGTTAAAGTGATTCTAACTACAGTTAAAAGCAAAGAACATATAATACGGGTACAAACCTTGTAACTAATTAATTTGCTTTAACTTAAAACACATATTATGGCGTTAGATTATTAGATTATATTCTAACTATAGAGTTGTTTTGGATCAACTTGCGTTGTAAGTTAGAGGGTTGAAGTTGAAGAAAGATTATTGTCTAAGGGAGGTCAATTATATGTAGTTTGCATGACATATGCTTTGGGTATAACTTGTACCAAAAGCAACAATTATTGGAACCTTGTGGATTTCCTTGTGAAACACAATTCCATATTTTAGGATGATGATAACCATACAACTATCTCTATTATTATTGATTGCCACATTACAAACTTCTACACCATGAACCATTGAAACCACAAGACAAAAGCATGAAAAAGACGATCTATAGATAACTTTCTATGTATGTTCGGAGCTATGAGTGTGTCAAGTCTATACTTCCAACATCGTACATAAAACAACGAGAAAAACACTTCTAAATGCGTACAGGTTATCGAAATTGGAATTCAAAAGGTATATATTGATATAGCAGTCAAGAGGCGATTCGACAAGTATGCATGAGAAGCAGTTAAATAAAAAGCTAAAATGGTGTTAAATGAGTAGTTATAACTATTATGAGTTTTTGGATTAGTTTTTCATGCTTATTTTGTTTAAATAAAAAATTAAAATTCATAGATATGGCATAACAATTTAAATAAATACATGACTAGTGAATAGTGATATTCAACTCGCTGTTTTTTTTAACAATTTATTTATATAATACTAATTAACTTAGTTATGCATTATGATTTGCATCTTATGTTCTAGATATTGTACCTCACTTGTTTTTTTTTTTTTTTTTTTTTCATTTTGAATCCTAAAGTTTTCTTTATGTTCTATATATACTTTTCATCTTCTATAATTTTTTTGTTTTATGTTTCGGTCTAATATTTTTGAGTTAACATACAGGCACATGCGTATGTGGATTAACGTTTTTATATCTATTTTTTTCCTGTTTCACAACCGCGTTGTGTAATACAATTCGTTCTAATAATTTATATACATTAACACGTCACAAGCGCACATGCATGGTTTAAAGTTTTTATGTTTATTTTTCATCCAGATTTATTTTTTTGTTTTACGAGTTTTTTCGATTTTGGTGGTCGCTAGCGACGGTGAGACATTGATACTATTTGACACGACTTTATCTCCTCGCCGCAACGCGTGGGGTTAAATATTAGTTTATTTACAATAAATACCACTCAGCATTGCAACTTGCTAGATATGTTTATTTTAGCTCAACTTTTTTTATTTAAACAATTTATGATTAATAATATCTCATATTCATGATTCATCAATATATACCATACAAATTTGTCACACATGAGGTGGAAAACTACATATACGTACGTGACATCAATTAAGAAAAAAATAAACTACATGTTATTCAATATTTTTTTTTATATATTTTTATGTATCCGACACTCGAGTGATATTAAATATCTAAATATCTTAAAAAAGGTAATAACACCAAAAATAATTCTAGGTTTGTTATTGTGCTAAGACTGTATCACTATCATATCATGTAGTAGTCTAAATTTAATACTACACGACGTGTTATAATACTACACGTTATGTTATACGAAAGCGTTTTTATTTATGATTGCTTATAGGAATGATATTCCATATGGATATACTCAACAAAGAGGAAACAATGATAGTTTAGAACAGTATATTCCGGTGGTAGAGTGTAACGTAAAAAGATTCCGATGATGACAGAATCATCGTCATATTACCTAAATTTACGCCGCCGGAAACGTGTCCGTTAAATAAGTCAAATCGCAAAAGTCGGAGGGCTGAAAGTGAAATTTTATATTATAGTTTGGACAGGTGTAAGCCCCTCGAATTTCGCCACATGCTCCGTTTAAGTCTTGTGAGTTGTGACATAGTTACCGTACTGTGCAATTCAACCAACTGTCATCCTTGTCATCGTTGTACAGTTACTAGTGCATTACGTACAAGTAACATTGCATGTCATATTTGTTTTGGTACGTGTGTTTCAGAGGATAGGTATTATTTTAATCGGTTTCACCTATTCATTTTTAAACCGGAATCGCAATCCAAACCTCTCAAAAAAAAAACCCATAACTTGAAAAACCCTCTGGTGTAACACTATATATTTTTGTTTAGAGTGAGACTTGAATTAAACACCTCCTCATATTTACATGTCTTGAGTATTTCATCCTAACTACTTGAGCTGATGATCATCGGTGCATGTCTGAATCCGATCATTTCAGCTTAATAGTGTATACTATTAGATGTTCCGTCTAGATCATTTCCGATAGTTGGTTTAAAGGTTTGATTATAAATTTGTATTGAAAACCTTATAATGACAAAAATGGTTCACGATTATAATACATATACATGATGAAAAAAATTAGATCTCATTACATAATGTATTTTGAGAAGAAATATGATAATTTATAAAGGAAAATAGATAGACAAAAGTCAAAGTTTATCTCACATAAACAGAAACATATAATTTTGATTGTCATCTCAAAGAGTTAAAACTGGTTGATTACAAATCAGTAGAAGTACAAGTGTAATAAGATTGCGTTAATTAAGATGTTTCAACTTGCTATGAACATGACAACATTATATACCAACAATCAAGCTTTATGTTAATATTCAATAAGTTATGTACACATTACACAGTTTAATTGGATTAATTTCCTATCCTAAAAATGAACAATAACACAAGTCACTCACTATCTACCCTTGAGACAAACTACAAATCTACATTAGAAGATCCTAATGAACGATGATTTTGATCAACAATGAAGGTTAAATCATCAATTGAATCAAGTCACGCACATCTTTGTCAATTATTATTCCAACAAAGAATCCAGCTCTGAAAGTGTAGACGGAGCCGGTTGGTCATCTAGATATTCATACGGCCTCATCCCCATACCATGCATGGATGAAGAAGATATTTCTGTAGTCATGTCATTACTAATTCCTGTATCTTGTGATGTCACACTAATCTTGCTAGATTGGTTGGTGTTATTTGTAACATACGGCTCCAACTTTACTTTCTTAGCATCCCCCTCTAGCCCGCTAGCATGATCCATTTGACGGGTTGGACATGATGATATACTTGGGAAATTTGTACTAAAGTTGTTAGCAAGGGTTGATGGAAAGTTGCTTTGGTGGTCACTAATGAATGGGCTCATTTGAAAGGAGTTGGTGTCAAAGTTGTAATTGTAAGGGGAAACTATGAAGTTCTTGTAATCTTGGTCTCCTTGAAGCATTTGAGATTGATCATGAGATAAATAGGATGGGTAGTTAACATCATCAACCAAACTATTGAACTTTTGAATACCAAAATTATCATTAGGGTGGTCAGTGATGTTTTTGTCCGGGCGAGTAAAACTTGACCCGGGTGTATCTGGGTCAAAACAAGGAGCTTGAGGGTCCATCAACGGTGGCATCCATGGTGGACTATCCAGCAACTCGTCCACAGAAAAGTTCATCCTCATCGTCCTATCATCTGTACCCGTGTTTCTTTTAACCTCATTGTTCTTCTGAACAACACGGCACACTACCCATTCTTCCTGAAACACATCGATCGATTCACAAGTTTCATAAATAAGAATTTAAATTCATTTGTCCCTCTTTTTGGACAAAGATGTATGAAATGAATTTAAAGTCGATTCGTGCAATAAAGAGTTGTACCTTGCAGGCTCTAGACATGTTGTAATATGAGAAATCCCCTTCAAGTCTAAACTCATGCATGACCCAATTAGTTTTCTCTCCTTTGGGAGCTCTTCCTTTGTAGAACACAAGTGTCTTCTTCATCCCCACCAGCTTCCCACCGGTGCCGGATTTCCCCTTTTTCAGTATCTCTCTATCTTTTCCGGTGGCCTTCCAGTAGCCGGAATCCGTAGCGCGATTTGTTCGCATTCCGGTGGGGTATTTTCTGTCTCTTTGACAGAAGAAGAACCACTCCTTCTCCCCCATCTTTGCTTTCTCTGCAACATGTTTTATAAATCTTAATTCAACAATAAAAAACCATACAAAATGAACTGTAATTTTGACTTTTGACCTTTGACTTTGCACAATAAACAAAGAACAATGTGAACTGTAATTTGAACAATACACCTCTTTGAATTGTAACCTAATTGGATAATTATGACATATGTTCATCGTAATTATGATATACTTTTTGATAATGATGTCGCAATTTCATATATAAACAATCAATTCATCTTTTATAGTGAAAATAAATCAAAATTGACCGATAGTTCATCTGAATCTCACCGGCTATCGTCTTCATATTCATTAACGACGATTGAACAACAAATTCATCAAAGAATTCAACATAATATGGTGCAATTTCATATAACAATTTCACAAAAACAAGTAGTTTAATCGAAACATAGCTACCGATCGAACGATTTGAAGTTTCAACAACTATAACATGGTGAAATTTCAGGTAATAATTCTGCAAAAAACAAGTACTTCGATCGAAACATATCTAACGATCTAACGATTTGAAGTTCGATGAACTTACGATCTTCATACAATTTCAAATAAGACGGTGCAATTTCACGTACAATTCTATGATAACAAGCAGTCCAATCGAAACGTAGCTAGCGATCGATCGATTAGAAGTTTGAACAAGTAGTTCAATCGGAACATAGCTACCGATCTAACGATTTGAAGTTCGATGAACATAACATCACACAATTTCAAATAAGACGGTGCAATTTCACGTAACAATTCTACAAAAAACAAGTAATTCAATCAAAACACAGCTATCGATCGACCGATCTAAAGTTCGAACAACTTACTATGTAAATCCCAAGGCTCACACTTATTCAGATCAACTTCTCCGATGGCGCTAGCGGTGAAATTCCGATCAACAACTTTAGGCGTGAGATAATGCGTGACGATCTCCTCATCCGTCGGATGAAACCTGAATCCCGGTGGCAGGCCGATTAACGCATCGTCTCCGTCGTTCACCACCGTCGATCCTCCGTCCATAGCTACGACAACCTACAGCTACAATCAGTCAATCACTACTACGTTTCAATCAGCTATATATCTCGATCTTATTTTTATTATTATGTTAATATCTGTTACTGAAGCTGATATCGATGAATTGAAGAAGATGCAGATTATTAGGTTGATGAAGAAGATGAAGGGGTGTGTGTAGTGTTTACAGGAGAAAGGGGAACAGCATACGGCGGTTTAGAAAGAGAAAAATGATGGGAGGTAAAGGGGGTTAAATAATATTGTTGCGTGTGTTACAAGCAACCTCTTTGTTGGACTTTTTTCGGAAAATGCCTATTAATTCGGAGGATATTCTTAGTTGTTTTACGTATGTATACACGTATGTATGAGGTAAAACCTTTTTATAAAACTTATATATATATATATATATATATATATATATATTAAATAGTGCGTGAACCCACGTGCTGCAGTAAGGAGCGGAGGTGTTGATGCGGCTATAAATTTGTAAGACTCGGTTTGACGACTTCTTCATTAATACTCACATGACGGTTTCGAATAAAATTTACATCCTACGTCTCGGTTTTGAAGAAAAAACATGTTGAAATACTGATAAAAATGGTAGGAACATGAAAGTTGATTTAAAAACTAACGATCACAATATAGTTTGAAAACATATTCAGGTATCGACTGTAAGAGGTAAAAGAAAATAATAAATTATATCATTGTGGCGTGCTTGTTTTTGTTTACGACGTACTCGACGTAAATTTTATCAAAATCTAGTCGTGCATGATAACGAACAAGTCCTCAAAAATAATTCAAGATTTTGATTTTCTTACAATTTCTTTCACTTACAATTTTTAAAATATAATATTTTATAAAGATTTTTATTCACTATTATTATTTATAACGTATTTATTTTTATCATTTCGATGATAAATTTTTCTATGAGATGGATACTAACGTGAAAGCTATTGAAATCGAATGGTGCAAATTGTAACGCCCTTCCATGTTAGTATTAGTATATAAATTAAACTATAGATGCATATTTTAACCCTTATTTTCAATCGTGTATATTATCTATTCAGCATGCTTTATCTAATTATTTACTAATCATGGTTATCTTTTGGAAGCTTACTCATCAACCTGTCAGTAAGTTGACTTGAAACACATTCATCACATATTAGTTTACTTGGTTATTATATATACACCCACATAAAGTATCATATAAAAGCACTAAAATTACAAAATAAAAAGTGTATTTTTTTAGTATTGACAAGTAAAATCAGTAGAGAAAGTAACCAGTCATAATTTTGTAACTAACTGAAAGCTAGTTATCAAGATCTCTAATTAGCAGGCACAGGAGAAGATACCATTCGCACGACATCCAAACGAATTACTTGATACGTCCAACATTGCGTGTCAAAATAATAAGTTTTGCTTGCACATGTTAACTTCTCATATATGTGATTTGTAGTCCGATGATTTTTAAGGTTACATGTATTTGGACCACAAAGCTTCGTAATTAGATGGGAGAAAAATGAATTTATCATACAGTTTTCGTGTCACATATGTATTGCTGATCATATTTCTTTTTGTTTTTTTTTTTGTTTTTTTTTTTTTTGTTTTTTGGCGAATGTAGAGTAAATTTACGTGTTAGACTTCAAATAAAAAGAATATTAGTTTGAGGATAAAAAATAAATTAACATTTTAATTGTTTAAAATATATAAATGTTATCCACTAGCATGTTTAAAATATGAGATAGAAAGCTTTCGTAAGTTTCTTAGTTGTTGGTGGGTCTTGGTGGGGTGAGTTTAAGTGGGCCCGTATATCTTTTCGTATCATCCTTTTCACATTTGGGATGTATCATTCACTTGTTTTGCAATCCTCTCTTTGTGCCCTTTAACTTTGTGTGTTTGGAGGCACTAAACCCTGACTTTCCGTAGTTTGTCATATAACACCCTTTAATCGTAAGAACCATTTCATATTGTGTACTTCAATCTCAATCTTCATCTGGTATGGCAACCCGTCTCCCAATGTGCTCAGGATTCTATTTTAGATCTAGAGGAGAGTACGATTGAGTGTGGAACGATGGTATGTTCTTGTGTATGTCGTCACAATTTTGTTTTAGATGATTGTATAAACTATTTGAAACTGTATACTTCAAGTTTTATCTGTTAGGATTACCTATCTCATACTGCACTTATGATTTTGTTTTAGATCTAGATGAGAGCACGATTGAACACTGGCTTCTTGATAAAGAGTTTTGGGTCTGCTCACCATATAAATATCGACATGTGTTCTTCTTCTCTCTTTCTCTTTGATCTGTATGAGCATCGATAGGTGATGACGAGAGCATGTATTGGGTCCTTAATCTCGCAACTTGCTCCCCTCCACTCCATCTTTAGGATTTAAGGGCTTTTGTTTATTATTTTTTTTTTTTGTCTTTTAAGTTTGGGTTTAGGTTTTAATTTTGAAATTAATTTTAGCATGTACACTCTAAACATGTGGTTGGGTGTTGCAGATTTAGACACATCATACATATGCATACATATAGGCATACCATATTACCATTGCATTCTCGTTATATGCACATTTGCGTATTTATGTCTTTGAATTTGTTGTAATGTTACGTCTAATTAAAGTAGATGCAATAGTGCATCTGAAAATGTTACAATTACGTGTCTAAATTTAAAAGATGCCAACACTAATTAGTAATTACCATAATGTGTCAAACTTATGCCTCTAAAGTTTGCTGGTGTAATATATAAATGAATTGTATGGTTATAATGATACGTCTAACTCATCTTTACACCTATATAAAACAAAAACTTTGGGCCAAAGGATCATTTCAACCAAAAAATAAGACGGCATATGAAAAGTCTATGTCTAACTTCCTTCTCATTTGCTACTTTATTCCAATAATGCCCTTAAGATGCAATTGAATCCCCTTCTCACTGATCTCAATCGTATGCAATTGAATCCCACGAACGGTTTCAATCCCCTTCTTCTCCTTTAATTCAATCGTAGGGACCACTCGGTTCCATCGGTTTCAATCCTCTTTCGATCGCAGGTGAGTTGCTTAAATTCAAAGTCAACCGATCGAAATCCAGCTAAAACCCATCTCAAATCTTGTTTCAATCATTAAAAAATCAGGTTTTTTCACCCCCAATTTGATGTCTTCTGAGTTTATCTAAGCTGTAACAGTTTCAAAGTCGAAATCGGCTTTCTCTACTGGAAAATTGTTCCCACCGGGCTTTAGATTTCATCCCACTAATGAAGAATTGGTTCTTTATTATCTGAAGAGGAAGATCTGCCCTTGATCGATCAAGCTCGATATTATCACTGAAGTTGGTGTTTATAAGTTGAACTCAGATGAATTACCTGGTATGTACACATTCTTTCACTTGATTAATTGATTTTACTGTGATTTAGTGTTTGTTGATTGTTATTTGTTGTGGGTTTTGTGAATTATGTTGATTGTTCAAATCCTTGACTGTTTTAGGGTTTAGATTGTGTGATTGGTTGATATATTCTGTTTAATTTTGGTTTTGTGGAATTAATTGTATGATTTTTATGTTAAAGAGATAGATGAGAGAATGAGGAGTTTTGAATATTGTACCCCACTCATTCGGTTTCCGATCCTCACAAGCCTCACCGGTTGGACATCCATGTGTACATATACCCGCCTTCATTGAATCGATTGAGGAACCGGTGGGGAAACCTCTGCGTTTCCCTTCTCCCGGTTTCAATGTCATTCACTCTTTAGTCTTTATTGCAAAGCAGTAATGAGGCTTTCCCAATACCCACATGCATATCTACAACCATTGATGCAGAAGACGATCAGCCATATCCCAGTGCAACACAAATGCATGGCTGGCCACAATTTCAAGGTGATGTTTTGATTTAGGTCTTACATTGTTTCAATTTTAGTCTTTCGTTTCTTTGTCTTGGTTAAATTTCTTGATTTTGACTGCTGATTGTGGTTTGGAATTGATTGTGAATTTTAATCTATGATTACTTTATGATTGATGATTTGGTGCCCTAAATGTGTTTAATTTCCACTGTTTTGGGTTCAGGATTTTTTGGATTACAAATCGACGGGGGGTGAGTAAGAAATTCCAGTGCCGATGATAAGAGCTCTGACGAGCGTGTGAATCTGCAATGAAGAGGTAAATTAGTTTCTGGAATTGTAGTTGCATATTACTTTCTTGTTCTATTATTACTATGATTTCAAGAAATTTATTTTGTTGTTTGGCTGTATGACTCTTAAGTAATCACATTTATTCTAAATATTCATGTCTAGTAAACAAATGAATCCTGCAACAACTAATACATGGTCACATGGCAGTAAAGGTATTGGCATCCTTTTCATTTTATATTGAAAAGGTACAGATTGTAGATCATTATTTGGGTGAATGTGAGCTTGCAGTAAGGGCAGGAGATGCAATTACAAGGTGGGTAGACTTATAATTTCAAGTTTAAAAGAAGCCAAGCGTTATTATTTTGTGGTTGGATGTTAATCATAAAGGCTATTATCATGACAAACAGGTGGGTGAAACAGTGTTTGCGGAATGATTTTACTACAAAAAGAAAGTATTTTGATTCTATTCTTATTTTTTTAACTTATGGTTTGCGAACAGTAATTGTAGTAGAAGTATTATACGGGTAGAGTGACTTCAACATCCACTCATGATTTTGTCACAATAGAAACTGGACTTATGTTGCCTGCTCTTTATTTTCTCTTTATTGGATAGTCATATTATTATGTTCGCAGATTTGTAACCTACATCACCAATTTTTGCTTATGAAATAGATGAATCTTTAAAATATAATCATACAACATAGAAATACTAAGAATCTGCGATTATGTTAAGATTATAAGTTTTGTCTGAATTTTTGTTATTTGGAGTTCATTTCTGACAGATAATGTAAGAGATTATTTGTGTTGTCTGTAGATTTCTTGATAGCCCTCTCTTGAGTTTGTTCATAAATAACCTATCCTTACAATTATATACATAAGGAACCCATTTTTACATTATCTCTTCAATCAAATTATAAAGTCTCAAGAATCTGAACTTTATCTTTGAAATTCAATATCCTCTTTCAAGTTTTAATATTGTGTTCACAAAGAAGCTATATTTACATTTAAACTTTTTAACCAATATTCTTTTCTTATTGTTTTTAATTCTGCAGGGACCGGGTCTCCATTGCCAAATATTATGCCAAGTCAGTTTACATTCTTGTTGTAATAATGTACTAGCATGTAATCAAAGTTTATAGGGTTCAATAATAATGATGAAATGAGACTACAAAATAGTCCAAACTCAGATGACATTATGAATCTTAGAAATTTTTGTTACATACCTGTTGGATCACTCAATAAAAATAAGTGATACTACAAAATAGTCTAAACTCAGATGATATTATGAATCTTGGTATCACACTGTAGGTATGGTACATCAGTTGTTTAAAAAAGTAAAAACTCTTTTATTTCATATCCATATTTTAATATTTGAACTCTTTAACCAATATTTAATACTTTAGAGCAGGTGCTTGTCATTCAGCATTACTTTACAAGGAGATGAAATCGTTTCCAAACGAATGGAGACCAGAGGTAACACTAGGAAGCAAAGGTTGGTTTGATTTTCAAGGTTCTCATTTGAAGAGTATTATTGTTATTTTCAAATGTAACTCTAATGTGATCCTTGAAGGTCGTATCTAAAATTCTTTGTTCAAACAGCAAAGCTATGTATAAGCCTTCAGATCTTGCAACTTATATGATTTATCTTAAAATTAATTAGGTACTATATAGATATTTGATAAATGATGCTGTACTTGTGAAATTTCTTGGATAAAAATCGTGTCTTGAAATTAAAGATTAGAATTAAATATCATAACTAAAACATGATTACACTTTGCTTATTATTTATGATAAACACATAGACGATTGAAGAATGATAATAATGAATTAAACCCATGTGGATTAGATAGAAATTGCATCTAACTTGTTTGCATTTGGTTTGAAAATTAGGCTGCAAAATGGTTATGGTACTGACCTTTTTTTTAATCTTGCCATTGATATCTGTGTTTTGAAGTAAACAACAGAAAGGCATTAGAGAAATATTTGATTATTTCAATGGAAAAACTATGAATCATTTTTCAAATTATACTAATTTTTGTAGAGGATCATAATCTTGTATCACATTACATTACTAATATTTTCTTGTTTAGAAGTTAAATGAAAAGGTCAAACCATATATATGATCGACTAACTGTTAAATATACATAAGCGAATGAAAGGAACAAAATAAAAGGAACATTAGGGTTTGAACATGGGCCCTTTGTTAGACATGCAGTCTAATATTCCATAGGATTAGCACAAAAAAGCACTTCACAATGGAGAAGAATAAGAGGAACAAACTACACAAATTATCATCTCAAGGTAAGACTTTGCTAACATAGTTACTATGTATGTTTATGCAATTACATATATATTTATGATTGTCTATGGAGATGTTGTATGTGAAATTAGTTTCCCTTAAACTTCATCTTCGCCACTACTAATTCCTACCTTTATTTTTTCATTTGTATCATCTCGTAGTATTTTCTTCTTACTTCTTGCGTTGGATCATTGTCTGCATGATTTACTCTTGGAACACAACAGTTTCCTGGTTTTATTTTAATTTCAAACAAAATATTTTGACTTTAGAAAAGTGAACTTTATAAGTCGTGGTGAAATAAACAATTGACAGTAAAATAGTTCAATGAAACTTTATGGGGAGTGGATTCAATTAACAAGCTAAAGGCACAAATAAAAGATTGAATATTTATGTTAGCTTTTGAAACTTGTTTGCTTTTGTGGTCAATTAGACCATTTTCACGTCTCTAAATTGATTTGGATTCTTTAAAATATAAAGAAATTGAGTCTTATAATCAAATAAAAGGTAACTTTTGGATTGAAGTATGCATATTTGACACCAAAAGTCCGGTTATATTGTTTTCATTTGTGACATTCAGTTTGAAGTTTGAATAAGTTAGACCTATATGGTTTGATGTACCTGTAATATTCATTATTTATTTAGGTTGCATAGGAAGGTGGTAAGGAATGGAAGTGTGTAAATACTTCTTGTTTTCCTACTTTTTCATGTGTATATGATATGTTATGAACTTGCACTCACATGACTAAATTGGAGAGTGGTGCTTGATTTTCAGGAAAAAATTTAAGTGATGTTGACTACGACGAAGGTATATCTTTTCTTAACTTTAAGTTGGTGGTTCTTGATGCATGATTTTATTAGAAATCAACGCATAAAGATAATCAACTTTTTCCATTTGGCTATGGTCATGTCATCATATGTTAGGATCATATTAGTTCATATTTATAAAATGTTAACAATATGTTTACAATTTTATGCATTACCTGGCTAAATGGGATGTTGGAGGCTGGATAATGGTTTCTTGTTTTTACCATGGTTCTTTTGTAATTTTATAGAACTGGACCCGAGCGAACATGTTTTATGTCTCCTTAAAGATTATTACAGAATGCAAAACCAGTCTGGAACTATATATGAAATACTTATGTGTGTGTTATTTATTTATATTTATTTGTAATCATGTGGAATGAGTTTAAATGATATCACATTTATCTTAGAAATTCTTGGATGTTGCTTGATGCAATGTTTCTATGATCACATGATATTGCAACTAGCATGTTTGTTCTTACAAAACTTTTTACCCATTTGTAGGCATTAAAATCTCGTATTTGCTTAAATATGGCAAGGAGAAGCCTAAATTTTGTTTTTTAGACCTTCTCACGAGAGTCATCGAACTGTGTTCATAATTAGCTTATTTGGTTTCTATTGATCCGCATTACAATTATTGTTGCAGTTCTCCTTGTATAGTAAGCGAAGCAGAAATGACAAGAATACCTCTACTATTACCAAGATAGCTCACACGTGTGATTTTCTACTTGGTTGCTGATTGTTTATTAATTTTATTTCACATTTCAAGCCATATGAAAAAAGTTATCGTTCTTATAATGTTTTAATCTCGTTGATATCTCAAATTGAATTAGATGTTAAAGAATCTTGATTTATATCATGTATTTTCAAGCTTTTCTTTAAAACACAATCCGGATGAAATTACTTTTCCTTTATTATCAACCATAATTTGATAACAAAACCACAACTCAATTATACTGGTTTTAGTGAAAGTGTAACGTTGTAAATTACTAATACCAAGAATAAGTTGCTCATATTTTACACCCACTAAAGGAGGATAAAAACATGGGACCCCTTCCACATCCAAAAATGTAACAAAGGATGTGCACGAGGAACCTACTACAAATGTTTGGGACGACGAATGGTGGAAAACCCATATGGACAAGATAATCGAGTTGTGCAAGACTTATGACATACAATGAGCTCTTTCAGCATGATTACCTAAAATCTATCGTATTATGTTATGTTTCAGAATAATTTATATGCATCCCTTCAAAAACTTAAACCATATCCTTATCTCTACCCAAACGACATTCTCTTTTCGTTTATGGGATAAAAGGTACCTTCTATGTTTACTAAAAACACTGTGATAACCTACCTATGTATGACCGCATCATAATTATCAACCCTGCAACTATACCATGATCATTTAAAAGTCTTCAGGCCCGTTCGTTACTACAACGTACCCTTCATTCATTTCACATGACGCATGCGTCGCAACGCGCGCGGGTACCCACTAGTTACAATAATGCGTCTAAAACAATCGTATATGAATATACTCACATAGCCCTGCTCTACAATTCACTGGATGTGCATGTTTCGCTTCTTGAATCAATTATCTACTTTGCACATTAATAACCTTTTTATAATAATCGTTCTAACATATATTATTTAGCAGAAGAACCAAATTAGAAAAACTAAATTTTGTAAAAAGTGTAGAAGCAATTAGATCATTGAGCAAGTCAATTTAATGTTCAACATTCTTGTTTCTTAATATCGTAATTAGGTTGAAGTTAAGTACGACTGGAAGGGGCAAAAGTGGAAACGTAAGGGCCAGGTTTGACTTTTCTTTTAATTTAGTCCTGTCAATTTTCAAATCACTAAAGAATTATACATTTTTATTATTTTTTAAAAAACACTATACATGAACTTTAGAATTTTGTCCTCTTTGAGCGCGTGTGGCAGTTTGTAAAATGTATTCTATAAAATATTATAGGATAAAGTTTAGAATTTTGTTCTATTTATTTGAGTGTTTGCTTGTGTCTAAATGATATTTTGTAAAACATTTCATACACTTTTTTATGATTATTACTGTGCGTCTAAACTCGTTACAACAGTTTGTGTTAGTCATTTACAACAATACTTTAACTACTATATTAGAGTAATTTTAATTTTCCGGATCTAATTCTTTTCGGTAATAAGTTTCTGTTTCACACAATGAAAAGCATAGTGTAAAACATCAAGAATGATTTTCTTTTAAGGAGGAATTGTATATATCCTTACTATCTTTTGTTACCCGTATATTACACGGAAATATGAAGAGTTTATTATTAAATAACATAAAAATAAAAATAAAATCAAGTGTGTTATATATTAAATAAGACATATCAACTTTTGATTATAAGGTCACAAATGAGCAAAAACATCCTTGTAAATTACATTTGTAGTAACATTAGTAGGTTTACACTCATTATCAAAAGTTAAAAGCTTCAATTCATCTTTACCATTAACTTGTGACAAGATGTCATAAAACTAATCATGCGTAAAAATAAGCTTTTTCAAGTATAAACTGACACTTGACAGAGATTAACCTTAATTTTTATTTATTGTCATAGCAAAATACCCAGTCAAAGAAAACTGTTTTCTTTTAGACTTAAAAGGAATACTTTTGACGGGTCAAATCGTGAGCTAGATATTAAGTGGGTGTGGGGATATTAGTATGAAGAAATTAAGATTTGAATAATATACACTGAAAAGTTATTTGTAATAATTAGATCAATTTCGAATTATTTTGACACTGTAATCAAATATAGAGATATAGTATTGAATCGAGTTGGATCGGGTTATAAATGTTTATAATATCTCTGATTAGTTGTTGATTATTATTTATTTAATACTAATTTTAGTAAACCCGTGTATTATACGGGTTGAAAAAACAAAATATTAAATATAATAAAATTTTATGAAGTATAAAATGATAATCTAAATAAGATATGATTAAAATTACATAAGAGTAATAACTATAAGTAATAAAATAACGATATCAATTTTTAAATTTCTTTTCAAAAATATTTTTTTCAAAACAAATCGTATTAAAAATGTTATTTTTAAATTTTTTTTATTATAACTCCTAATTTTAATTATTTATAGTTTATAAAGAAATTTACTTTTTAAAAATACCAAGTTTAAAATATTTTATATTTTAAAAAAAGTTAGATGTTTTAGAAAATTTTTAATTGTATAAATTTTTTTTTCTAGAAATAACTTTAATAAAAAGACATATTTCTTAATTTATTGAAAAATTTAATCTAAAAAAGAATTAAAATTATTTAATATTTCTTAATTTAGATAATTATTTAACAGGAGAGAGAGGCTGGAAAAATAAAGTTAGGGGGTTTAAAAATATGTCAAGTGTCCCCTTAAGTTACTCTTTTAGTATTATATATAGATATAGATTTTCACTTAAAATCTTTTATATTTACTTAAACATAAGTTTTTAATTCATAACTTATAATGTTTTTTAAGCATGATTAAGGTAATTATACAATTTTACAAGTTTAGAGGAGGAGATATACAATTGTTCCGTTTTAAAAGTAGATCTATCTAACGCTTCTAATTTTGTCAACAAACATTAATATACTTAACTAATACAAAGAAAAAACAAGTTAATAATCATGTTACTTTTGCTTAACTCAAACAATTTATGCATATTAATAAAGTTGGGTGTTGTAATCGACTTCATAGTTTAGTAATATTATATAATTGCTCTTATAAATTGTGATTTATTGAAAATAACAGGTTTAGGTATTAAGGATTTTTTGTAACAGGTAGAGGTATTGTGTTTTTAATTTGTAACAAATTAATGTATTAACACTAACAGACGTTAACTTTTCTGTTAAATCTAAAGGTATTTTCGTCTTTTTACCTTACAGTGACTGTTTATGTCATTTAATATATAAAAAGGATTGTTTGTGTAATTATGTATATATATAGATATATATATATATATATAAATGTGTGTATATATAAATGCGCAAAACACCCCAGCCCCCATTGCCGACCACCACCACCCCAGCCCCTACTATCAGCCACCCCCCAAGCCCTCACCACGGGACACCACCCCCCAGCTCCCACCGTCGGCTACCACCCCAACCCCCGCCACCGGCCACCACCCCACTTACGTCTTTTTCAAAAATCAGATGACCACTACCATTGTTACCCACCATCGTTGCCGGAACCACCACCTTGGTCAAAACCCCCTTTCGTTTAAATACAAACCAATTAAAATACATGTTTTTTCTCATCAACTTACCGAAGTCATCAACAATACCTACCCTCAAGAACCCTAATTTACAAAAAAACCTAATTTCCGGTGGTTGGGTTGTTGACGTGGTAGTGGTTGGGTAACTGCGTTGATAGATCTGGTGGATGATGTGTAGTAGGTTGGAGATTTGGGTTAACAATACCCCACCTCCAATTTCCCATCATCTGTTTCTCACCTTCTGTAGTTCCTCATTTTGATCTGATGAGATAATGTGATGTTGCTGACGATTATTGCGGATGATGATGATGCGATTGATTTGGGTTTTATACAAGAAAGATGGTGGAGATTAGGGTGGTAAACATGGTGACGATGATGGTGGATATTTGGGTTCAATGGCCGGCGGTTATGGTGGTGGCTGGTGATCGATGGTCCCGGAGATTAGGGTTAACAGGGGAGAGGGAAGGGGAGATGATGTGACCATGGTGATGATGATGGTGGTGGCTACGACGGCCGGTGGTAGGTGTAACAGATATGGGCGGTGGAGATGGATTGCGGTGGAGATGCTTCATTGATGTTGATGCACTGATGGTGATGATGATAAGGTTGTGGAGAATTTCTTTTGTATATTAATTACAGTTAATAACATAATTATCCCATCAACTATAAATATTATATAATTTGTCCCTTAGATGTAAAAAGACTAAAATGCCCTTAAACTTAACAGAAAAATTAACATCTGTTAGTGTTAATACCCATTCCCGTTACAAAATTAAAAACACATTACCTCAACCCGTTACAAAAAACCCTTAGTACCCAAACCTGTTATTTTCAATAAACCATAGGGATTATTTGCGTAATTAACTCTTTAAAATATTAAAAGTGTAAAGTAAGTTTATATTTAGTGTTAAAAATATTGTTACTAGAAAAAGAATATGGTTGATGATGATGTCAGCACATTGTCATCCCTAAATGTCTTTGACAAGTCAACGCGTTTCTTTTTCTCTAATTCTGAATTTCCTTTATTTTTGTGGGGTGAAATAATATTATAAAAATATAAATAAATAAATAAATAATTTAATTTAATGGAAATTGCTTTCATTAGAATCCCGGCATTGGTTCAAAATGACCTTCTAAGTTCAACTCCCAGGATTGTTTCCGCGTTATACATATCACACCCACAAACTTTACAAAATGACATTCTAAGCCCCTTATCTTTCTTATGAACAAAAATACACCTTTTGTTAGTGTGTTATTTTTCATATGTTTTTTTTGGTTTTGGTCACTTGTTAAGGCTCAGCTTCTCGTTGGTTTTGAATGATATCTTTTCTGCTGTTAAAAAAAAACATCTAGTAGAATCCCACACAACTTTTTAACATAGAATAATATAATTCATCATATGATTGTTCAAATTTCAATAGTAATTATGTATTGTTTGGAAATATATTTTTATATGTATAACTGATTTGCGTGACATATTGTTGAATGAGTGGGAATTGCCTTAGCAGCTAGTTATAGAAATAACTAAAAGCCGGGTTTTCATACAACTTAAGTTATTGTACTTGTAAACCATGTTCAACTATTCAGTGAATGTAAATGCTTGTAAAAATTTAGCAATTGTATGAATATACATAACATGCGGTACCGAAACACTGATTTATTAGTTCGGAAGGCCTTTAATGGCAAAATAGCTAGCCGATCAATATATGGTTGTGAGACACCTTTCGTGTGGCTTCGAGAGACATATCAAGTAATTTATATAACCTGAAATGTAAAGTTTTATAATATCATGGGTTCTAAAAAAATCAATGGGATCCTTCTCACCGTTTTATTTAAATGTACTTACAATTCGACAAAATGATCCAAAACCACTGTGTAGATCTCTAGGATAAATTATCAGTTATACAATAATGAATCAATGTCTTATCACAACTTCTCATCGTAAAATCATCTAAATTATATAAGTTTATACATAGAGAGGTGTCTAATTGAAACAATTTTTGTTACACAACTACGAGAATTGGATATTAACTTCTACGTAGTGCTTGACATATATAATATCGAGGGAGAGAAGGAGATTGAGATAAACTATTATACAACCTACGAACAACTTAAAATTGATTATTTCTAAAATCATATATCTTTTTGTATAAATATGAGTGTATTTATTAATAACCACTGGTCTATTAAGAACATTAGAAAACGAAATCACACAACTCCATAATATTATTCTTATACACACATATACATATAAAAACAACATAAACATTAGCAATATCTCCAACAAGTACTATTCATAGCGCCGATCCTTGTAACTATTCATCACAACATTATAAAACACCATTCAAACATACATATCGCATCATCCTGCAACAACACATGATATATATCCTGCAGATATAATATATAATTAGAATACCATAAACCATTGATTCTTGGAGCTCATAAGTTCAAATAGTTCGAATTATTTGCAATAGAATTCCAACTATGATTTATTAAAGCTGTTCAAATAGCTAGAAGATAGCTTACTCGAAAATAGCTAAAATTGCAATTATTTTAAACATGCCATTTAAGAAGCCCAACTTTGCTTGTTAAAAACAACCACAAGCCTCTTTTTTTCGGGTTATATCCATCTTTTTTATGTGAGTAAGAAGTATTATTTTATTATATTGGTGAAAAAATAACAGAATTACAGAACATTTAGAAGTATACAAGTTTAACCGGGTCGGGTTTAAACTCAAATTTAACGCATTAAGAGTTTTTCAGTCAAGCCAAGACGGCTTGTATAAGTTTTGAGTCAAGACACTTACAAAAAGGTGCGGTGGTCCACCGCTGGTTATCGCCCTCGGTCCATCCCCAAAGATAAACTTTGGTGCCATCATGAACACCACCATGATCTTTATCACCATGAAAGGCATCTACATTGAGCTTAATATTATTAACCATCCTTACTGCATGAAAACCATCACCCAAATCCTTGCTTGTCCAAAGAATAGACTCATCAAGCTTATCTGAATTGTATTCAACCAGCTCAACCTGTAAAAACATTCACAAAGTAATGGTTACATCTCTAAATCCAATTATTCATAGTCCAAAAAATAATAACCACCAAACTCATATTTAGACCAATTGAGTATGAGCCCTCTCTGGGTGCAGTCTCTTTATCATATGATATAGAGATAATGTTTGTCATCATTTCATTCTCTTGAAACCCTACTGGTCGATTGAGATTTTACTAGGTGCGTTTTGTGGTTTATTATTTAACCGAGCCAAGTAAGTAAGGGCATAACTTGTGCTACATATGAAGTTACGACGACCATAACTAAGGGAGGGAAACATCTCAACCGGGCCATAGGAGGAACCTTGATTTTGAACTTAACGCTTTTTTTTTGCTTTTTTATTTTTATTTTTATTTACAAGTTTTGGTTTGTTTTCTTTTATATGTGAAAACTTTAATATAAGTAATTTATGCGCTTGCTTGAAAAGCTAATTTTTTAATCGTATAGTTAATTTAGTTAATTTTCTAATATTTGACTCGATCTTTATGCAAATTTAGATTTTCTAGGCATTGAAACTATATCAAAATCAAATGTTCTCTCAACAGTAATATCATAGGTAATTGTTAAAGTCTTTAATAAACATTTACTATTATGTAACTCAGCATAGGGCATTATAAATAAAAAGGGATTTAATGGATAATGCTCCGATAATCCCATTCATCATTGTGGGTTTGGTGATGTGTGTCGTTATCTGAGTAACACTTGGGGTTTTTTTTGGACATAATACCCCACCGTAATGGTGGTGGGGGCGTTATATGGCGTCATTTATGGGCTTAACACCCCATTACACATGTCTTATTATTTCTATTTCCACTCTGCTTGGCTCTAACCAAATAAAGATTCAAGAACTTAGCGTTTCAATCTCAATCGAGTTATAATCATAGAAGAATTCATACCGGATGCTCGGCCCCATTAGAGTGTTTCATTGCTTGTCCAGTAGCTTTGTTAACCAAAGCGAAAGCCGGAATACCCTCTTCGTCCTTAACTCTCATGCCATACTTCTCTTCTTTTATCCAATGCTGTATAAGAATCCAAAATTATATCCCCAAATCCAAAATAATAAAAAAATATTACCCAAAAATCGCGATAAATTCAAACAATTAGACCATACCTGATGATGATCCGAAGGGTTGGTAGGCGCGAGCACAACTTGACCATCACGAATCGTGAGCGAGTGATCAGTTTTCGCCTTGCAGTAAAACCTAACAGTGGGTTTATTGTCAATGTGCTTTGGGGTGTGGTGAGTGACATGGTGGACTTGTTGCGATTGA
The DNA here is from genome assembly GCA_025506505.1 of Flaveria sonorensis. Lineage (NCBI taxonomy): Eukaryota > Viridiplantae > Streptophyta > Magnoliopsida > Asterales > Asteraceae > Flaveria > Flaveria sonorensis. Next base: position 44,268,762 of record CM046431.1, on the reverse strand, counting down.
TGGTGGGGCGGCTCATTGTGGTGGTGGGTGGTGGTGTGGTGGGAGTCATGGTGGACCGCGAAGGCGGCTTGCGGTTGTTGTGGTGGTGGTTGATGGTGGGATGGTGTGTTGTGGTGGTGGCGATCCATTTTTGTGAAAGTTAGTTGAGATGTGTGTTGGAGGTTGGAAGGAGTTAGTTATATAGAGGAACATTGATTGCTTGTTCTTTTGAATAGAAATGGCCACGTGTATATATGTATTATATCCATTTAAGTATTTATTTGATTCACTTAAACTGTTAGGTGTATGTTAAAGTCACTTTGTGAATATCTTGATGGTTAAATGATGTATCTTACAACGAAAAGGTTATGAGTTCAAATCTTATAGGATGAAAGCAAGAGGTTGTATTTTCGAAAGCAAAATCAAAGTCAAATGTTTTAAATCTAAAAACGACTTGAATCGATAACCAAATGTTTATTGGGTAAGTCTAATTAATCAACAAGTCGTATACAGTATATCTTGAATTGAATTTTTGAATCCGTCTCTGCTTTCATATAGCTACGAGATAAGCTTTACTTAAAATTTATGTCTGTAGATTTAAAATTTACAAATCTCGATTAAGTACACAAAAACTTTTATAATTTCTATACAATGATCTAAATAAACCATAGGAATAAAGATATTCATTTCATATTTCATATTTTTTTGTTTTTTATTTTTCAAAATGATTATGACAAAATGTCACAAAATAATAAACAAGTTTCAAAAGTGTTTCAATTAGATTACTCATACATATTTTACCCAAATTAAATCATTAAACCATCAAAACTGAGTCATCGTTGGATTTTTTTTGTGTTAAGAAAGAAATGAAGGAAAATGTATAAGAGTCTGGATTTTCAATATGTGTAAGTATATTTAAGAAAATAAAAAACATGTTAATTATATTAAAAATAAATAACTTTTTAAATCCACGTTATCACTTCATATCAACATAAAAAAAAAAAAAAAAATATTTCCTAACTGAAACAATAAAAAAAATATTAAAAAGCATGTTAAAAATATAGTTTACATAAAACAATAAAATATGAATACGAGTGACCTAATTAAAATATTTTTAAAACTTGATTACTGTTATACAAAATTATCCATTCTTCTACTAACCACTTACACTTATATCAACTCTCAACATTAAAAAAGCAACTACCTTCTACTAGTGTGGGTCTGTGGGAGTTGGGAAGGGCATAATAATTGATAAAGTGGGGTCGTTTAACATATCAAAATCAAGCCATATCTCACCCTCCACGTTTATATGAGAAATTCAAATCTAAAACCACTTGTTAAAGAATGTTTTCTCAACTCATAAATGTTACTACATCTTTACAAACTCCATGTGGCCTCCATCTCGTGGTCAAGGTTCAATAGTTTCATTCAATCTTGATAGAGTCGACATCAACACGATACCCGTGTGATGACGAGATGAGCATAAACTCCTGAAATATACCAATCGTTACACGTTATGATACTTCCAAAGTTCCAAGGGTCAGTATGAGTGACCAAAAACTTACACGTTAAGCACCTTCGTGAACAGACCCACACTTTGAACATTTGGCTCATGACATACTCCCAACACCAAATTAGGCACGCCCTCATGCATGGCTACTCGTCACTTGGCATCATCCTCATATGATTTGGCTTCATGATTAAAGGGATGATCGACGAGTGGTGGATGAAGGAATATATTCTCATACAGTCACCGTTATTAAAAGGTTTATATATATAGAAGTGGACACAAAAATTTCCGGGTTAGTTCAGGTCGGGTTAGGTTGGTCATATAATATATAAATGATACAATAATAAAAAAAACATCATCATTAGAATGTAAAAAACACAATATAAAAACGTTGGCTTTTACGAATTAAAATAAAACTTCAATAATTGTTCCACGAGTTTTTATTTTTTGAAAACGTTGCTATACATCTTCAACCGAAACTTCTTGAAAGAACTCTTTATATTTTTTTGCAAATGCTGCATCATGTTTTCTTATAACTCATAGACTCATCTTCCAACACAAAATTGTTGTTACTAGAAATACCCATACACACCCCCACATATGCGTGAAAAATTCATTGTATTCCGGTGACTCCGGTGGGTTCATGCTATGTCTACCCCTGTAGTCAGCATTCACACACTCGATGCCAGATGCAGCGACTACCCTATATTGGTCCATTACTTTCTCTAGCAACCCTCAAACGGAGCAAGCGTCTGGACACGACGACATGTCACCCGTGGGACACTCTAGGATAATGATTTCGCCCCCTATCATAATTCAACAGTCATAGGCTTCAACTTCTTATCAATGCACCCACCCCCATTATGCAACATGAATGCACCACATAACCCAAATGGTCAAACCTATTCTTATACCACTTGTTATAAACATGTCTTGACAAGCGCTATGCGTCATCCGTAGATTGAACCGAAGCATCACAATGACTCATATCCGACCCATATAGATTTAAGAAAACTCAGATACCATATAGCCACTTCACCCACTGATAACCACCGATTGTGTGCATGTGTGCGTGCGTGCGTGCGTGCGTGTGCACATGTGTTTGTGTGTGTGTGTGTGTCGAGACACCATCAATTTGGAGCGATGTGGCCCACCGAGCTGAGATTCTTTACCTGTATAGTAGTAACAAGTCCAGTAATTTTTAACACATTATGAAACCATTGTATTGTATGTTTTGTTAATCAAAATCATAATTACACATAAAAATTGAATTTTTTCTTCATGCCTAATATCTTTTCACTAACTAGGAAAACAAAACACAGTAGTTCAAGCTTCAAAGAACAGGTTTCTCGTCGCTACATTTGGTTTTTGACTCGATCATTAATCGTTCTGTTGTCTTCTTGGTTTCCATCCACTCTTGCAGCCTTTCTTCCATCTCAGGCTCAGGCAACAGACCCTTCGACTTCATTTCTACGTGATACTTATACGCTTCCTCCAACTTCCCATTCAGAAAAAGCCCGTTAACCAACGCTGCATACGAACTCCTATCAGGGTCGCGCCCATTGCTAATCATCTCGTTCCACAGCTTCCACACATTCTCAAACTCATCCCACCGACAAAACTTCCTAATCAACATAGTGTAGGTATCATGATTCGGGCAACACCCCGTTTGATTCATCTTTCGCAGGATCGAAAAAGCTTCTTCAGATGTTCTTGACGCACGAAAGAAAGCATGGTATGTTGGAACCGTAGGCTTCAACCCTCTTTGCAGCATTTCATCAAACACCTTAAGCGCGTCCAAAGTTCTCCCCTTTTTACAAAGAGGCATGATCATCGAGTTGTAGGTAACCCCGTTTGGACGAATTCCCTTCTCATCCATCGATTTTAAAAGCTCTCGCGCTTCCTTTTCAAGCCCCGCTTTACAAAACACATGGATCACACCGTTATACACCTTCAAATCCGGTCTAACACGCGAGGCTTTCAACTCATTGAAAATCTTGATCACTTCCCTAAACTCATTACACTTCGAATAACAACTTATGATAGTCGAATACGACACAGCATCACGAGGGATCCTTAGGTTACACATCTCCCACCACACTCGCTTCCCCTCGCGAACACTGCATACGATATTACACCATCCATTCAACACAATGTTAAAACTTTTGGTGTTCAAAGGGTATACATCTCCATTACACTTCATCAAAACCTCGGCTTCCTTAACGTTTTTGTATCGACAAAGCGCAGATAACAGATCTTGAAACTCATGAATCCCAACACTGAAACCAAACCGTTTATACGCGAAAAACGTTCTGATAGCCATATGGACATCATGAGCAGCAGAGTACCTTCTGATCATGATCAACAATGTCTGTGGAGTCACCATTGATTCACCACCATTTCTCCCCCCTTTCTTCATCTCATCAATCAATCTCCAAGCTGCATCGAATTGCTTCGATTTCCCCAAAATCGATATCATACAATGGTAATGCCGGATTGAATGCGAATAACATGATTGTTCACCAGCCCATTGGAAGAACATAAACGCCAGTTTCCAATCATTTCTCACCTGAGAAAGAACTTCAGTCACCAACTCCGGTGAGACCACCACACGACATTCATCAAGATTGTTCATCACAGAAGCATAATCTCCATCTAATGGTCTGATTATCTTCATTATTAACGCAACATCTCTTTCAAATTCAGGGTTTTTGACAGATTCTTTGGGAAAAACAAGATTTTTACCGTAATGTTCATCGGAATCTGAAGTTTCCGAAGCCGATGAAGAGAAGAATAATGGGAAATTTGTGGGTTTTGACGGATTAACGTGTTGGTGTCGAATTCGAGTTGAGGAAATGATGGTATTACATGTATTTGAACTGAAAGTATAGTGATTTGAAAGGAGTAACAATGATCGGATGAACTTTCTTCTGAATTTCCACATTGTTGATGTGAAGCTAATTCATTTGAGTAATAGAAGAGTGATGAATTGATGATGATGGTTATGAGAATGATGATTTTGTGAAGTGGGTTTGAGTGGAAGAAAGCAATACGTTACACGAGAAGAAGAAGAGTTACTAGGAAGAAAGAACATATACATATAAGCATACCAGATGTTTGATAAAATGCGTTAGAGAGAATTCACCTTTCAAACACAAGTTTAGGTGCTTTATAAAAAAACCTAGAGGGTTCTGGAGTAGAGTCTTTTCACAAATGTATATGTTTGATTGTTTGTTATTAAACCGATATGGAAATTGTTTATTGAGAGCTGTTTTGGCGATATCGAATGACGCGACATTTGTTTATGATCCTTAACTTAAGTGGTTAAGATAAGATACCGGAATTTTGTTTTAAGTGTTTTGTAAAAAAACCTAAAGGGGTTCTAGAGTAGGGTCTTTCCACAAGTGTATATGTTTGATTGTTTGTTACTAAACCGATATGGAAATTGTTTATCGAGAGGTGGTTTGGCTATACTGAATGACACGACATTTGTTTATGATCCTTAACTTAAGTGGTTAAGATAAAATACTAGAACTTTGTGGGTGTTTGAGATTGCTTATTTTTCGTCTATTTTTGACTAATTATATTTTAAGAAGTTAATTGTAAAAAGAAAATGATTAGCAATCTTAAAAGTACTTTTCAAACCTATTTTATATGTAGGGTAAAAAAGAAATTTTGAAAAGTAAGGAGATGATTACTTATTAACTTTTAAAAATTTATTTTAGTTTAATTTCTTATTATACTCTTCTACTATCTCCTATTAACTCCACTTATTTTTAAAAATATGTTCATTTTAGTTATTTTACAACCTTTTAGTTTATAAACTAATCCAAATATTTTTTTAAAAACTCATTTTGAAAAGTCATAAGTTAAGACTATGTGTAATGGTTTATTTAGTTAAAATATTACATAAACAAATATGAATTTATTAAAATTGTTTTAAATCAAGTGTAGTGGCTTTAAAGACCTTTTTAGTTAAAAGTGAGAAAAAATGAGTCATTCATATCTTTTAACGCCCGTTAAGGGTTTGGCTAAAAATAAGTTTGAGGCCCCCTTTTAACTAGGACGTAGTGGCTTTAACGCCCGAATTATGTCCACATCAGCAACTTTGGAGCCCCCTAGGGGCATCACTACGTCTGATCTAATAAGTTATTTTTATCAAAAGTTATTTTTAATCAAAATAAATAATTCCAAACATAGCCTTTATTATAATAGGAATGTCTTAGGTTCAAATGTTATCTAGGATAAAAAGAATATGGTATCAGGTCGAGCCAGTGAACTTCTCACCTAAGATGGGTTTTCTCATCATAGTGATATTAGGTTCATGATTGTTGGAGACTGACTGACGTACAAACTTATCTTCAAACACATGCCAACTTATAACCTCAAATTTTTTACTCGAGTATTAGAGATGATAAGATGAGTTAGTAGTCTATTCCAAATAGCTGTTTAGAAAAAATGAAACAAGATTTAACAAGCGCAAGTATCGTATATATAACATTGCTAGTTCAAATATCAAGGATGACATTATGTAATCAACTTTAAAATATTGCAAATTGATTCTAAGCCTTTTAAAGCACTTGTATGATAAAGCGTCGAACACCTAAAAAATCACATGGGTTACCCCTCCTTTGAAAATTTTGTGAAAATATTAAATATCATCAAATCGTGTTTTAATAAATATACAGGAAAATAATCCTATTGCATGTACCATTTGGGTAGGAGAATAATAGTTCAAACCATTCTCCTATATGTTAATTTTGTAAGCTGATGAACAGTGCTCAGCGTCTGGTTTGCGGGCGCTGAGTGGTATTTTTTTTTGGTTCGTCCTGTTTTTTACCTCAATATTAATGTAATTTGGTGGGCTTTATTGTGTATTTGTTTCTCAGCGCAGTTGGTTGTGTGTCTTGGCTGTTATTATGTGGGTCACCGGTTCGACACATCTCCTCATCCCTTTTTTTTAAAGGTTTATTTTACACTTAGTGGGACACGTGTTGAAAACCTGCATCTCAGGCTGATGAGGTGTTCTTCAGCATATGTGGTTTGCTGCTTATGCTTTTACCCTTTCTTTCATCCTATCTCTCGAAAAATTTCGTTAATTACGTTGAGATCTGCTTCGTGCCCTGCTTGAACATCAACTATGTGCGTTTTCCAATTCTTAGTTCTTCTTGCTTCTCCAGGTATTTCTTCGATTTCCTTCCTCTTATTTCCTATTGTATTGTTGTGGGTGGATATTGCTCTGCAAACTTGCTTCTGTAGGTGCTTCTTGCTTTCGATTCGTAGTGGTTCGTATTGTATTGTTGTTGGTTGATGCGATTTATTGGCTTCTTTCTACTTGCGCTTCTGTGGTGGATGTTTCTGATGGATTTTTTATAGTGTGAGATTAGCGCTTTTAATTTACGCCTTTCCTGTGGCTCTGGATCCACTTATCAAGATTGGTTCTCTGTGTTTCAGAGTTAGTCTGTTATTCAAACTTCGTGTTGTGGTGACGATGATCTGATTATTGTCTCAACGGTTCTATTGGGGACCCATTCAAAATAGGCTGTCCGTTTACACTTTCAGTACCCAATCGAGTAGAGTTGGTGTTGTTCTTCTCTTCATTTGTTCCCATTAACGATCACAGACCCCTTAACAGCTCTTGCTCGGTATTTCACAAATTCCCCTTTTTTACTACTTTGACTAACGTCCGCGAAAGGATTTATTTTTACCCAAAGCCAACTTCCGTTATCGAGTGGCTCTCTCTGTTGACGATAAAAACAATGGTCCTGGCTTAGCTATGTGAAATAGATGTTAATTTATCTGAGACCTCATCCTAATAAATAACATGTGAGCTGCATCAAGAAAGGGATTCCTAATGCGTTAATTATTTTGCCTTTGAATGGTCGTAATCTTCGACAACCCAACCCACGTGGCATGTGCAAGAAATGTGTTATATTTTGCCAACTGGTTTTATTAATGTACTTTCAAACATCCATCTCATAACATGCGAATGTGCAAGAGTCACAGGCATATGATATGCGTATGCCATTCTGTTTTTCCATCATGCCATCCAATACATGAGCTGCTGAATTATATCATGTTGCATCAATTTAATCCATTACAATTTCCATGTAAAATAAAATACAATATGCTAAAAGAATATCTGCCTAAATATATGAACATACCATGAAAATAAATGCATTAATGTCTCCTGTTTGATTCATCATAAAGAACTAATCTATTGTATGGTGTATTGCTTACTTTATGTGCGAGGTTTCATTTAATCCATGTAGACGCTATCTTTCGAGTAGAGTATGTTTTATATTTTTGTTATTGCATGTTTACCAATTTCTTTTACTTTTATTCAAATTCTTTCATTTGGGCTTTCCAAGATTCGACACAAGATTTTTCCTTATAGCTGTGGTGTATGTTTTATGTTTTTATTAATATTGATTTGGTTTTTTTTTTTTTGCCCTGCAGCTTTTGTTAAAAAAAATCCTCCTCTACGCCGTGTTGATTTATTTGCAGTTGTAGTGTCTCGTGCTGTCATATGCAGGTATGTTCCCGCGTGACTTATTTTTAGTTTCTACCAATGTTGTTATAGTATATGCCTTTATTTTATGCTATAATTAGGTTTGAGACGCTAGGTGTTATGTGATATTTTCTTTGTGTAAAAGAAGATAGTTTCCAGTTCTGTAATGTGTATACTAATTATTTCTGGTGATAGAAATGTTACGTTCGTGTTTTTACCTATGATGTACGTTGGTTTTTTTAGAATGCACGCGCTAAGCAAAAACGTCAGGAAACTCTTCCTGCCGGTGTTGGTTCATCCTCTAACTCAGGTTTTGAGCCTACATGTCAAACTCATCTCCAATCCCTTCATCGTGCCTCTATGCTTATGTCGTCTGCACGTGTTGAAATGCAACCTTCTTGCCCTGTGCCTGTTCAACGTGAACTTGAATTAGAAAATCTCCCCAACAGTGACAGTGCCTTTGTTATGTCGCCTGATTATGCAGATTTGGGAAGGTGTGATGAGGTTTGTGAATTTTGTGGTGCACTTTTCTGGAATTCAGAACGGTTGACCTCCTTTCCTGTTAGTCGTAGGCCTAGGTATAATAGGTGTTGTAAGTCTGGGAGAGTTATCATGTGCTATCCGGTTGATCCTCCAGACTTAATAAAGGCTTATTTCTCAGAACCCGATTTTATGTGTAGTATACGGGCGTATAATACAATGTTTTCTATGACATCTTTTGGTGCTAATATTGATAGCTCTGTTAACCAACGTGCTGGTCCTTATGTCTTTCGAGTTGCTGGTCAGGTTTGTCATTGGATAGGCTTCGTTTGTCCAAACCCTGGAGACCGACCTAGGTTTTTACAGATGTATATATTCGATGGTGAAAATGAGACTTCAAATAGACTTCGGTTTTTCTCCAGTGAAAGTGCAACAACCTTGTCTGCTGTTGTTGTGTCGGCACTTAGTGCGATGCTCGATGAGGTTAACGGTTATATTAGGCTTTTCAGGAGTGCTAGAGATTTGTGTGACCAGGCTGTTGTTCCAGAATTCTCCATCAGGCTTTTTAGTAGAAGCACATATAGGAGGTATGATAGTCCTGCTATGAGTGTCATTGGAGCGATTGTTTGTGATTCATATACTGCATCAAAGGATTTTGACATCATTATTCGTGGAAAGGACAATACTCCCCACAGAGTTAGCAAGCTTCACCCTGCTTACATGCCCTTGCAGTATCCACTCCTGTTTCCTTGCGGTGAACAAGGATGGTCACCTGAACTCCAAATATCAACAGGTGATGATGCGGGAAGTCGTAATCTGACGCCGTCCATGTTTTATAGCCATTAAATTCATGACCGTTTTGGTGTATATACGCACATACTACGTGCTGGTCGCCTTTTCCAACAGTATATTGTTGATGCGTATGTTTTCATAGAGCAATCAAGACTTGATTATATACGAAATAATCAACAAGATTTTCGATGTGAGTTCTTAGATGGAGTACACGATGCAATTTGTCGCGGTGACACAGAGGGCCGAAGTGTAGGTAAACGTGTGGTGCTGCCATCATCATTCACCGGTGGTCCAAGGTATATGTACAAACATTATCAGGATGCATTAGCGCTATGTCGTGTCTATGGTAATCCATAATACTTTATCACTTTCACATGTAATGTTAAATGGCCTGAGATTATAAGGGAGATAACTGCCGCTGGTGTCTCATCTGCTCAAGATAGGCCTGACATTATAGCTAGAGTATTCCAGATGAAAGTACGTTCTTTCATCAAATATTTGAAAACCGTAAGACCGTTCGGGGATGTGGCCGCAGGTACTCATACTCCATATTATCTAATATCTGATTCTTCATAATAAATTTTTTATTTGATGTTTGTTCTGAATCTATTCCTTTTCCTTTCTAAGAACTCTACACTATTGAGTTCCAGAAAAGAGGTCTTCCTCATTGTCACATACTATTATGGGTAAAAGCTCCTTATCGTATTCGCATCGCAGAAGATGTTGACCGTTACATAAGTGCTGAATTGCCAGATGCAGATACTGACTCCGCATTATACGAGATAGTAACAACTTTTATGTTGCACGGTCCATGTGGGTCCGCAAGGTTGAGTTCTCCCTGTATGAAGAACGGCGCATGTTCAAAACTGTATCCTAAGAACTATGAATTACAAAGCCGTATTGATACAGGTGGTCATATTCATTATAGAAGGTGTAAGGACAATCGCCGCTGTTTAAAGCGAGGTATCCCTTTAGATAATGGATTTGTTGTTCCATATAACAACAAACTTCTTCTCTATTTTGATGCACATATTAACTTCGAATATTGTGGTTGGAGCATGTTAATTAAGTATCTCTTCAAATATATCTCGAAAGGGTGCGGATAGAATTAGGTTTACGCTTACAAAAGACAGTGATATTCCTTATAGTACTACTCATAATAATCAAGAGGTAGTTGATGAGATAAAAAACTATCTTGACGGTAGGTTTGTATGTCCTCATGAGGCTTCGTGGTGGATTTTCGCATCTCATATACATCACCGAAATCCACCTGTTCAGATTTTAGCGGTGCACTTAGAAGGTAGGCAGAATCTTACGTTTCGTCAGTCAAAACGCTTAGTTGACATTGTAAACAATGAAAATGCAGCCAAGACAACTCTTACTGAGTGGTTAGCCAACAATGATGCTGAAACAAGGATGCAGCTAACAGTTTCAAACAACGGCTTGAATCTCCGTTACATAGACTATCTTTTAAAATATAGATGGGATGTTTGTTCAAAATCATGGATCAAAAGAACATATACGCAAATACCAGCTGTTGGCAGACTTTCGTACATCCATCCGGCCTGTGGGGAGCTTTTCTATCTAAGAATGTTGCTTGGCTATCAGAGTGGTTGTTGTTCATACACAGACATACGTACTGTCTGTGGTCAGGTACTTCCGACTTTTCGACAGGCATGTGAAAAGTTGGGCTTAATAGGAGATGATAAGGAGTGGTCGACAACAATCACTGAGGCATCTCAATGGGCAACATCCTCAGAGATTAGATTACTATTTGTTCACATATTGTTATTCTGTGATGTATCAAGTCCAACTATATTATGGGAGTCCAATTGGAAAAGTATGGCGGAAGATTTTACATATAATCTTGATGTCACACTCCGTTACTCAAACAAATCAATAAATGATTCCGACTTAAAAAATTTTGTCCTGTATGAACTTGAACTGTTGTTAAATTCCAATAGTAGTCCAAAGTCTTTATCAGATTTCAGGTTGCCATTGCCTACAGAGAATGCAATGTCAATGTTAAGGAATGTATTGCTTCTTGAAGAAAAGAGTTACGATAGGGAGGCATTACATCATGAACATTTGTCTTTGAAAGCAAATTTGCAAGTAGAACAGAAGGCAGTCTATGATCATGTTATATATGGGTTTAACGAGTCAACACAGATTTTGCTGTTTGTTTATGGCCATGGAGGATCTGGTAAAACTTATCTGTGGAAAAAAATAATAGCTGCGTTAAGATCATTTGGTCACATTGTATTAGCAGTAGCAACATCAGGAATAACATCACTATTATTGCCGTCTGGTCGTACAACACATTCAAGGTTTAAAATACCACTTGAATTGAATGATGAGTCGGTTTGCAATATTAAAAAAAATACAAATCTGTCCAAACTACTCCTGGAAGCCAACCTAATTGTTTGGGATGAGGCACCAATGAGTGATCGTAGGTGTTTCGAGTCACTTGACAAAACGTTGAGGGATTTGACAGGAAAAAAAACGTACCTTTTGGTGGTAAATCCGTATTGTTAGGAGGTGATTTTAGGCAAACACTCCCGGTTAAACCAAAGTCTAACAAAGAGGATATCATGGAGTCATGTCTTCCAAGATCATATCTTTGGAAATATTTAGTTGTTTATGTCCTTTCTACAAATCTAAGGGTTTCAACATTAGATTTATATATGTCATCACGAACCGATACCCAAGCTTTTACAGAATGGATGTTACGAATTGGAGATGGTGAGGAGGGTGAGCCAGCTTACCAAGGGCAGCAAGATACCAAAGTTATTCAAATTCCATCAACTATGGTAATTGAGGATGATGATTCTGCCTTATGCAACCTCATTAGATTTGTATATGATGATACCAGCCTTTTCAATCCAACTGCAGCATGCCTTGCAGAACGTGCAATTATATGTAAAGAATGAAACTGTTGATGAGATAAATGATATCGTTTTGACTTTATCACCAGGCGATTATGTTTCTTATCTAAGTACAGATTCGATGGTACCACATTGTACGAATGCTGGTGATATTGATATGATGTACCCTGTTGAATATCTAAATGTACTAAACTTTTATGGGGTTCCAAATCATTGTCTCAAGTTGAAAAATAATACACCCATTATGTTAATTCGTAATATAGATAAAAAAAAGGCTTGTGTAATGGTACAAGGTTGTTAGTTTCACAGTTATTACCACGTGTTATAGAGGCACACATAATAACAGGTACATCAGTTGGTGTTAGAGTTTATATTCCAAGAATTAACTTCGTTCATAACACAAAAGAATTACCATTTGTTTTTATAAGGAGACAATTCCCAGTTAGAATATGTTATGCCATGACAATAAACAAAAGCCAAGGTCAAAGTTTAGATAGAATTGGAATTTACTTACCTGAGCCAATCTTTGGTCATGGCCAACTTTATGTTGCGCTATCGAGGGCTACAACCCCTGAATCTGTGAAAATTCTTACAAAAAAACCCGTTGAAAACAGTGATAATAGAACCTTAAATATTGTTTACAAAGAGCTGTTAGATGAGGTGAAAAAAAAAGACCTTCCCCAGGTGTAGCTTAATTATCTCCTTTAACTTCTAAAATAGATAACATAAGGAAAAGTTCTCCAATGATATTTTATTACTACATGACTAATTCTTAGATTTTACCTCCTGTACAGGTGATTGTAAATGGAAGAAACTAGCATTGCAGCACTGAGACCAGGTGGTGAGGCTCCAGAACTTGAAATCCGTGTTATTCGCAGCTGGAGGCCTGCGTTTCATGACAATGAAATCTGCTATGTATTTGTTGACAAAGAGGTAGTGCTACAATTCATTCTTTGTATGCATAATAGCTAAACAGTCTTATGAGTTCATATACTTACTATTCGTACGACAGGGCATGGGTATACTGGCAATGGAGAAGGTAAGAGACCAAAGATCAGTTGTTTCAAAACTACAGATAAATATGTGCTAAATCAATGGATATGCATGTATCGAACCTGACAAATACACATCTACCTTATCACACCCCGGCTTACATGCGGATTGGATCAGCATCTGTATTTACACCCATACCGGACACACCCGAGCTTCCAGGTCAATATTTTGAGTTTATAAGTCGACAAAGACTAGAAGCTTTGCATATTAAAAGTAAGGATCCAAGTGAAGCCCAGAATAAAGTCATCGTAGGTAATTACATCTGCATTTTTAAATTTATTTTTCATATTGAATAATTTCAATCTAAACTAGAGTGTGTGATTTTTGGTTTATAGATTACATAGGCATACTACAACAAATGCAGGATAACACTACAAACAACGGGAAAACATATGTCACATTCACTTTAACAGATTGCAGGTAAGATTTAGTACAATGTGATATTTGTGCTGTCAATATTAAAACAAATATATTAATACAGTTACCAATTTTTTTTTACTGAATACTGACATGAAAATTCGCAGCAACAAAGATGTATGGGAGGAAATTGTATCATCATCATCCAGATTCCCTAAGAGTTATAATAGAGTCATCACTACAATCAACAATACTTGCAGTAACAGGCTTGAGGCTCACTGATTTCATGGGTAAAAATATTCAATCAAAAGGTAAGACATCAGTTTAAAATATTATCTAACAATGACTTTAAAAAAAGGTAGACTTCAACTTCAATCAACAAATGCAACCCATGTATACATGAACCCGTCCACACCAGAAACCCACCTCCTTTTAGATATGTAAGAGCAAATAAAAAAAATACTCTGTAACTAAATAAACTAACATGTAAAACTCTGTTCTTATTGTAGCTTCGAAAGGTTAACGGCTGACAGAAATACTCTACAAAAACCTGGAGGAAAAAAAAATCAAGATCTGACATCACAAGAGGCACAATTAACTGTAGCACAACTACTGGCAAAGCAACAAGGAGAACTTAAGGTAATATAAAACCTCTTATCAAAAAATAATTGCTAGATCCACTATCCATCCTTACAACTTTTGAACCCTATGCTGCCCCAAATCCAGGGACACATATTCGTCTTGAAAGCAGCAGTGACTGAGATACACATGGATAAAGATTGGCATTGTATAGGCTGCCCAAACTGTGACCAATCCGTTATCAAAGCTGGAGAAAAGTGGTTCTGGTCGATGCATGGAAACCTTAGTATACCAACCGAGATGTACCTCTCCTGTTATTACTTACCTTCAATAATAAAATACCGAAGTGACATACAATCTAATTGCAGATATCGAATCAATGCTACAATCTCCGATGATACAGGGAGCATAGCTGCCTTAATATTCAACGAACCATCTGCAAAGCTAGCTGAAATCACATGTGCGGACATACTAACAACGCAAGAACCTGATATTGCACTGCGGCAGATCATAAACAAAGAAGCTCTATTTCACGTTCAGGCGAATAAAAATAACAGAGGTGGCATGCTGCGTTGCACTGTTAACAGAGTCGTCGTGCTTCATGAAAAAGAAACAGCCACCACACCAGCCGCAACAACTCCATCAACAGCTCAGTCGGTGCACAGGTCCGAAGCGAGCACCTCAGTTAAGCGCCCACTGTTCCATGAACAATCTCAGGTCTGTACAGCTTTCTTTAATCAATGATGCCTTGGTTGACTCTCCTAGGCTTGTAAGAGATTTGGTCATACTTCAACTTCTGTGGATAGGTCTTCCACTTACTTACAAAAGTGTTTTGCAGTAGAAGTTATTTCTGACAATACCATTATATACTTTCTTGGCTTGGTGACGATTCTGCATTTTAGGCATTAGAGAATTGTGCTTTCAGTTTGTAGGCTTTTTGTGGACATTCTCCTACGGTTGTAAGAGATTTGGTCATAATTCAAGTTCTTTCGAAAGGTGTTCCACTTTTTTGTAAAGTTAGTGTTATGTCAATTGCTTACAAGCCTGATAAACATCCATCTTGCAGGTATTATGTGAACCTCAGCAAAAACCGATAAACCCTTACTTATGAATGAAACTAATAACCATGGTCAGATTTTATATATACAGAAACGTCAAACATACTATAATATCGCGCAACGCGCTTGCCGGCTCCCAACTAGTTTCAATTTATAATCATGATCTATAACAAACTTCATAATTCTAAAAATCTGAAATACAACTAAAAGCGTAGTACACATAGTATTATATGATAAAAGCAATTTTGTATATACATAAAATAAATTGAATCTATATTTACTGGTATATCCTTCTAATAAAAACAAGTATAAAAGAATTAAGAATAGATGATAGGTCGGAATTTGTTCTTCTTTCTAGCATTTTTAGTTTTTTCGAAAGGATCACTCCACACACTCATAAATCACACACACGCTACATTGATTAAATAATATATACTCTTCTTACAACAATACAATCATAGAAAGAAATATTATTGCATATATAGATCAAATTATAAGATTACATAAGCAGACACTATAAGAAAATAGATCTATTACGACAACACTTAATGAAGTTGTTCTACTTCATTTTTACAGAAGTTGTTCTAATTTGTGAATATATTTTCACGATGATACGTAAATATTAAAAATACATGAAATATGTTCAAATATTTTATGTCTATTTGATGTAAAATCCCCTATGACGTACTGACTGCTGCATAAACTAAAAAAAAGAGATTGTTTTTATGTTTTTATGTTTTTATATTTTAAACAAAAATGTGTTGTTTGCTAATAAATCTAGCTTAGAAGTAATTATCATATTATTTCTAAATTTTCCTTTTTTAATATATAACCCAGTAGCACTTTATTTCGTATTATACCAACAAAGTTTTGCTTTAATTGATTTGGATCGAATAAAATACGTCAACACGAACAGAACATATTTTATTTGGGTTTCATGCATTCTGGTAACTAAAAAGCAACGATAGTATTAACCGTATGCTGATGTAGCAATAACCCACAGAGCATCGATTTTATTCATGATACAACTGACTGCATTGTAGTAGTAGTGGTAGAATACTTGAATGGTGCTTTCTTACGCTACTTCAAGTCCATTGTCCAATGACACTGCTTCAATTGCACTACCCAATGGCCATGCAGCTTCAACTAGTGAATCTTGATACTTTATCTGTTTCACTAGTGTAATAAGTTTTTGGGATTTCATACCTGTTTCAACCAAAAAAGTAAAATAAAATTCCCATGCTTGCTCATTTTTCATAAATATTACATGTTACAATTCTTTTGGTACATTTGAAAATGACTTGGTTTGACCAGCTAGACACAATAAAGTATATAATAACTAATAAAGGTACCATGTACTTACCGAAGCCATCTACTAGCAAAGTGTATTGATACACAAGATCCATGCATAAATAAGGCAAATCATCAGGGTCTACATTAGGATATGCAGATTTGGCATCTTCAAGTGTTGTTTTACAAACACGTTGAGCCGCGACCTTGAAATCTAGTGGGCGAACATCGACAACGCGTTCAGTTGCGTTAATAAAACCAACCTACATATGTAAGAAAAACATAATTAGGCATAATTATCTGATTTCATAAGATGTTAAAGGATATGCTTTAATAATTACAATAATAACAATAATGATAGTGTTGGAATATATTGCTAAAGTGAAACATTAAGTCAACCGAGAAAAAAGTTTAGTAAAAAGTTGTTTTCATTTGTATTTTCTTTGTAATCCTATGATTTACTAAACGAGAGGTCATTTAACCATTGGCGATTACTTTCTGTTACATTCAAGTTATATATTCTTTTATATGTTATTCTTTGATGTTTAAGATGAATCAATTAGATTTTTTATCAGCAATAGTACTAATAGTAGTAGTAATAATAATAATACCTGAGCAGCTCGGTCATAGAAAAAAGAAGCCACAAACATATTCTTTTGACCATCACCACCACCACCATTCCATACCCCATCAAATGTACATTTCTTGTATGGGCAAGGCGAGTCTACTTTTAGAGCTTTTAATGCTTCTTTCCGGCACTTGTTCATATTTGAACCAGAAGAAGGTGATGAAACTTTGTAATCGATTCCTCCATATGTATAAACCCCTAAAAGACGTACAAGACATTATAACCAATATCGAATACCATAACGACCAAAGGTTAAATGATATTAATTTTAATTTTAACCTTTATAACCCGCCAAGATGCAAGGGTTGTCAGCATCTTTTGCAACATTGAGGATCGCAGCTCGAGCCGCTAACAAACCATAGTTCAAATAGCTGTATAAAAAAGAAGAATAACAACTATGATAAGTGAAAAGAAGAGCAATTTAATATGGCTTGATGCAAACCACACAAGAATAAAAGCATTAGCCTGGAATACAAGAGATGTAAACCATGTTAGGTTGAATCTTTGAGCCAGGATAAGACTTGTATATTTATTTGTGTTAAATATATTAATCATAATATTGTCATATTTAAAATCATACAACATGAACGTAACCCACCTAACGAATTATGATTGTAATCAAGTTGTAAATATATTAAACTGGTTACTGGTATGTTATAATAAATGAGTCAAACTGATAACAAACGAGTTGGCAGATTTAACTCCTTAACTAAATGGACGTTAAAAAGGTAAATCTGAACACAATCAATATATTGAAATGGTTGGATATGACAACCAAAACTTAGATCATTTCATGAGTCGTGTTAGAATTTCACACCTTAACGAATTGAATTATATCCAAAATCATCAAGATACCAATTTCATGGTAATATTTGCAGGCAAATTAACCTGTGAACATAAAGGTAATATTTGGCTCCCATGAGAGACATCTCTTTCACATAAGGATCTTGTCCTTCTGCTACTTTAGGAGCCTTAGCCGCATCTGCTTCAGAAATCGCATACGCCATTTGTACCGATCCACCACCAAGATCAACAACTCCAACGGTATCCGAATAACTCTTGCCCATATTTTTTAACAGATAATTTACGGCCACCTATATGTGTTAAAACATGTTTTGAGACGCGTTATAACATATAAAATAATGATATGATATGACATGACATAACACGCTTAACTAGCTTACCCATAGGTAAGCACCTTCTTGACTTCCATCCAAAACAGTTACCCAATCATCATTTGTCTTGAAGGTGCTCTTAGTTTTTAGAAGATCTCTCACCTATATAAATTTAAACCCATTAAAAATTAATACATATTAAAGTAAAAAACATCAATGGATTTAATTTGCAAGAAGAGGGTTGTATTTACAGCTTGTAAAATTCTTTCAGATGCATCAGTTCCCAACTGTCTCAAACCTGCAGTTGCCTGCATATAGATATATAATTCACGTATGATATTAATCGTAACGATCAAGCGAAGTTATTAGCGACGATAATTAATCACTAACCCCGACTTTAACCGGTGTATTCGCATGCATATCTTGTGGAATAACATTTTCAGCTTTCTCTAACAGAGGTAGAAGAGAGTCTGCAGCCTCTTCTGGGTTGTCTGTATATGCACTCAAGCCTGGCCACACCTACAATAAAGAAGTATCATTTAAATAACAACTACGAGCTAGGAAAATTCTACATCGGTCGTGAGAATTAGTCGTTTAAAAAAAAGATCAACACGGGTTCACACACTAGTTGGGATCCATTGTACCAACATATGGTGGGTGGTGACAATGATGGCGACAGTGGTGGTGGAAATGATAGTTGTTGCCAAAGTGGCAGCAGTGGTGGTGGTGGCAGTGATAGATATGAGTGGCGTGTGCGCTAAGGTTGTAATAGAGGCGGTGACAATGGTGGCAGCGACTAGTAGGTGGTGACCACACATAGAGGTGGTAGGTAGTGATCAATAGTTTTGATTAATTTTAAATTAGCAAGTTTTATAATAGTGATGCAAATTTACCCAAATTATATTTAAGTAGATCCTCAACCCATATGGTTGAAGTAAGGCACCCCAGGACTTCGTTAAAGTATGAGAAGATCGTGGGTTCAAGTCTCACATGTGATAAAAAAAAACGGATTCCAAGTTGAGCTAAAGATTTTCTCACCTAAAGTGAGTTTCCTTCTGATGGTGGTTTCGGTTTTCCTACTCGAGTAATGGAGATGATCAGATGGGCTAATTCTCATCAGTGATCCTTTAGACGTTAAAATTTTTTTTAAGTAGAGCATCAGATTTACGGATTCACAGGGGGCCTCAGGCCCTACTTAGTTAACTGATAATGACAAAGGCTTGCGAAACTAAGTAGGACAGGCCCAAAAGAATTAATAAATAATTTTTTTTACTTAAATTAACCGATTTATTGATAAACAGGGAAGTGATCAAAGTACCTGCTCAAACAGCTGAATTTCTTTGCCAATGTATAAGAGTTCCAAATTTTGATCAAACCGGAACCCATGAACTCTACTCCCCGAACTTCCAGCATCAAAAATCACAACATACCTATTTGATGATGGCACGTCTGTAGCCAAAAGCTTGCGGTTGGTTGATAAAACAATGTCGTTGGGAGAACCCACAAAAGGCATAAAAAACAAAACGAATGAGACGAGTAGGAGAGGTATCGAAATGACCAAAATAACATCTTGATAGCGGATCTTGTCCGCGAGGGGCTCGTTGTTCTGCGGTTTAGGATTGCGTTTTAGCATCTTGTCGAGTTAACCCGCAAGTCGACTCGAGGAAATTACTTTATCTTGGAGGATCCCC
The DNA here is from genome assembly GCA_025506505.1 of Flaveria sonorensis. Classification (NCBI taxonomy): domain Eukaryota; kingdom Viridiplantae; phylum Streptophyta; class Magnoliopsida; order Asterales; family Asteraceae; genus Flaveria; species Flaveria sonorensis. Next base: position 44,248,834 of record CM046431.1, on the reverse strand, counting down.
ACGGTGGATTATGAATCGTGTTTACAAGATATTGTTAACGTTGTCGTTTTTAGCGTGTTAAGTAATTGCTAATCAAAATTGCACAAAAGTCATAAAAGGGACTTCTCAACGGTTCCTTATATTTAATTCTCTAATTTCAAAAAGTAATTTGATTTTTTTTATCCTACATTAACCACGTTTATTTTTTTCCCAAAACATAGGTCTAGCTAATAGACAACCTAGTCGAATATTCTATTTGATAAATTTAAGCGATATTTATACTATATTATTATACATATGAGCAATGACAACGAAATACTTTCACATACTCTTAAAACATCGTATAATTACAACTTCTAAAACATTTGATACAATTGTTGGAGCTAAATTATTAAAACAAGAAACTAAATAATTGTCGACCAATTTCTTTGTGATTTTTAAATGGTTATAACTTTCTAATATGTTAATATTTTTTAATAAATTACACCACAAAACGGGCATTTTGTCCGTTTTAATTTAAGTATTGTAACAGTATTGATATACTTTTTTTATATCATCCAAAAAAATTATGTTTTCTGTTGCATCGCGCGGACATGCATCCAATATTAATATATGTTGCTTGTGATGATCACTGCGACCAATGTTTGTGAAGCTTCACGGACGCTTATGGACAGTGAGAAATGAGGTTTGACGTGGTATGGAGTGCTCATTATTTTGTTTATTTAATTAAAACTGAATTAGAAATTGGTTTTTAGATGCGTTTTAAACTAATTGAATTTAGTTTGGTTTTTGCTTTCGACCATAAAAGGTTTAAACCGAATTAACTAAAAAAACTGAACTGGTAAACACTCGTAAATTTGATGTTTGGTGGAAGACGAAGGATATTATGGATCAATAGATTTTCATGGGGTCGCTAGATTTTGTACCACGAAGGAAGAAGACTGAGGGGTTGTTTGTTTCAGTCTCTTAATGATTCAGATGTCTGAATAGTTCAGCATTTAATGGTTTAGACTGTTTGTTTTGAGAGCAAATATCTGAATGGTTCAAACATTTGCCTCTGAATGGTTAAGCATTATACTAATGTTGAATGGTTAAAACCTCTTATCTGAATTGGTCAGACATTTGCTTTTGAATAGCTAAGTGATATACAAGCTTCTTAATAGTTCAGACTTCTTAATGGTTTAGCACTTAATGATTCAAACCTCTTATTGATTTAACAGTTAATCATTCAGAAATTGTCAAACAGCCCTTAATATCTTTTTAAAATGTACTTTTTAATCATGTTAGGTCTCCACTTTTCTTTTCTTTTTTACTTTTTATTCCTTTATTAAATAAACTAGCTTTTTACCGGCCGCGAGTTGTGGCAACATTGTACGTGACGTGATAAAATATAGCCTAACAATCGATACAACTTTTCTATGAACTACATTCACGTTGAACCGTAAAGTAGCTCAAACTTATAGCGTTGAATAAAAACGTATTATACTTGATCCGCCTCTTTTCAAAAAAGTTATGTCAAAATGTAGACCAAATCAAAGCATACAAAAAAAATACATATTACATCGTCCCGACTCGTTTACGAACTAAATTTACATAGAACACATATTATCTATATAGCGATTAAAGATGTTTGAAGTTAAACGAATTATTAAAAGGTCTGCCTCAGTTATCATATAACAATACATAGTGTCTTTCGTAGCAAAACATTCGATCGAATAACTGATTTCCGTCTCGAAAACAAAGTGGAGTTACTAGTTAGATCAAATGTCTTTAGGTGACTGATAAGGAGAAAAAGTTGATCACCTCGTGTGATGATGCTAACTTAAAAAAATGTATTTAGGGAGGAGGGGGCATTACCCTAGTGTATCCTGGACTGCTCTGGAATCCACCAATCACACATTGACGCATCACAAGTACCCTGAACTACCCTGAAACATTCAAAAAGCTGGAAATACAACCCTGAACCACCCTGAAACTCTTATTTTAATATTAAAATAATTCAAAAGAAAATTAAATTTTATTAAAAATAAAAATTACAATAATTCAAATAATAAAAAATACAAATACAAATACAATAAAAAAATCCTAAAAAATATAAAAACTAAAAATCACAAGGCCAATTATATTTCTCGGCTATTTTTCGTTTCCGGTCCAATATTATTTGCAACATTGGACCGGTGATGTGATCGTGCGGTTCCATAAACGTTTTTAGGTCCCGTTCCATCTGCTGCTCTCTTATCGTCTCGCGTTGTTATTCTAACAATGCGATACTTTTTTGGCATTGTTGTTTTTTGAACTCGACCAACTCTTTATAGTTTTCTTCTTTCATTGAAGCGTAAGCCGAGAGTTGCTCGCTTAAATCTAAATTAACGCTCGACGAGCCGGCGGACCTTTTTGCTTTACGGGTCGGCCTTGTAGGTCCCGGTTTTCGTTGAGGTCGGGAATGTGAGCCGGTTGATCATCATCGGGTGTATTCGGGTAGTTTCCGGAATCCGACGAGACTTTCTTTTTTGGCCGGAATGACTACCCGACGGCTCACCCATGACCGGCACTTGGGACCATTTTACATGATCCTTTGCAACTTCCCAAGCTCTAATGTGATGAAACCGGAGGGGTGTTTCTTTTGATAATCCGTTAACGCCCTTCTTATCACGTCAAGATCGGAGCATCCGTTACGCCGTAAATGTTCATACGATTACAAAATAATAATTACAAAAAATATATACTTTCATTTAAAAAATAAATAAATAAACAAAATACATACTTTAATTTAAAAAAAAGTAAAATAATTAAATACATACCGCTTGAATATAAAAACCGTTAAAGGTATTTATTTTTGTAAGCATCGCAGTCCATTTTGTGTTGAGTTGGTGGACCGTTCGGGTGCTTCCTCGCACTAGTTGATTGTAATGATGAAGAACCGCGTTCTAAAAACTAGTTCATTTTTGTTGATTTCCGACCGTTTTGTTTTCGGAACAATGAACCCAAGCTTTACACAAAGCTTCTTCTTGTAATTCGGTCCATTGTTGGCGTTCGGCTCGTCCTTGAAATCTTCGTTGCGGTTGTTGTTCGATCGGGCCTTCGTCTTCGTCATCATCTCCATATTCTTGTTGAGTGTCCGTAACAAATTCTTCTTCTTCTTCTTCTACGTTTTGGGTTCGGTATGCAAACGGATCATCAAACGGGAAGTCGGGTAGACCAAAATTTGGATTTTGGTATGCAAATGGATCAAACATTGGTTGAGGTTGCGGTGAATACCCTTGTGGTGGGTATCCGTAATGTGGTGGTGATGATTGTGGTATATAAGGTTGTGGTGTATAACCTCTCGTACTCGAACCACCACCTCGGGAACTCGAACCACCACCTCGGGATTTTTTGCTACTTCAGGGATTCATGGCAATATTTTGTGTTTGTGTTTGTGTAAATATATGTGTGTTTGTGTAAATATATATAAGGGTAATTTTTTTTTGAAAATAACGGTCGAAAATAACGGCTATAAAGCCATTATTTTCTCGGCAACCCTCGGCTACTACAACCCGAAACCCACTACCCGCAAGGGTGGCGTCGGTGTATCCGAGCGGGTACCCGCCTACCCAAGCCGGTAGCCGAGGGTGCCCCCTCCTCCCTTAGGTCCCTAATACAAACCCTTTTGACTATTGACAGTATATTGATGTTTATAATTATTCAGAAATATATATCTCACATCTTATTTTTTATTTTTATTTCAGTTGTAATAAAAATAAAAACTCTATTGTGAATATTATAACAAGACTTGGAGACACCGGAACAATGCAAAATATGAAATTGCTGAAGTTATTAAATACGGGTAGGGTTATACTAAAAAGATGTTTAATCTAAAAATTCTAAGAAGGATTGTGGGCTTGACACATGTCCTTCTATTGTTTTAAAGAGAATGACATTTTGGTCATTGTGTCAAAAACATAAGCTCATTGTGCCTTATACGTTCATTGTATCAAATATTATTTCATTGTGTCATATATTTTACATCATTTGTTATGTGTATTAATCATTGTGTTTTACGTTTAGATCATTTTGTGTTATTTTGTCGTTGATTTTATAGATTATAAACTTGTTATCTATCATTGTGATTTACAATTAGAAAACATAATGATATACTTTCGTCAATCTAGTTTTCAAAACTTATAGTGTTGAAAATAACACAATTTGTTATTTTTGTTATTGTTATTTAATAGAATATATATACTTTTTATTATTCATTGTGTTTTATCATTAGAAATACACAATGATATTATTTCAACAATGTATTATCAAAACTTGTATTATTCACGATAACACAATTACGATCAAAAGACACAATGAGATATTATGTTATTTTGTCATTGTTTTAAATATATTAGATTAATTAGTTGTTAATTTATTATTGTATTTTACATATTTACACAATAATGCTATTCCATCATTATATTTTTTAAATTTCATAATTTTAGAAAAAACACAATAGTATTCAAAATTAACACAATAACCAACAAAAATACACTATGAGATGCACTAAAGACATAATAACGATATATGAGCTTAAAAATATCAATTTTTTATTTTTTTATATAACAATACTGTACTGGTTTTAAAGATAAAAAAACGCTCGTTTTTATGGTGTAATTTTTATAAAAAATAAATGTCGTATATAAAAGTTATGAACGTTTAAAAAAATGAGGGAACTTGCAAAAGTTAACAAAAGTGGTTATTCCTAAAATATCACTCTAACAAATTTTTCCCTACAATTTGATCTTAACCATTGATTAAAAAGATGAATGGTTGAGATTATTTATTAGACTTTTTATTTTAAAAGACTTTTTATTTGAATCTTTCTCTGTTAAATACAATAGTTAGTTAATTTATACATAATAATCACCAAATATAGTCCACCTAAATATTTTTGGTTCAGTTTCTGTTATACATGTGTCCATCACTGAAAACCGAACCACACTGAATGATCAAATGTATCGTTTATAATTAAACGAACCAATATCATCTAAGTAACGTTTACAAATATCATCTTTGAAACTGCCGCAACGCGGGTGCTAAACGTTATTTACTGGTTCAGTTAATCTATGAAGCACAAAAGTTTCAACAACAATAATAATAATATATTCCAAACTTGGTTACAATCCCGTATAATACACGGGCTAAATAAAGTTACTGTTACATGGTTAATAATATAAAAAGTTATGTCTTAAATATTATGTATTATACAGATTCAATAAACTCATGTATTACACATTTGAAAATTTGAAGTTAACATATTTAAAATTTTAATTATAGATGATTATTAATTAATGAATAGCTATTATAGCATCATAATTAAGAGGAGAGAAAAATAGAAAAACCAATTATTAGATGACCTAAAATGATGACAAGTGTACGGATTTATTTTTATTTATTAGTATAGAAATTTCTTTTCAATCAAACCCTTGCAAATTTACAAAAACACATTATTCGACACAACCCAAAAAATAAATTGTATAATAAGATATGTCGTTGAGGCACTTCACACCATCAGATAAAAATGATAAAACTTAAGGAAACCAAATTACCAATTTTTTCATGTTCAATGAATTAACGGATATACTTGTCGGTTTAATGTTCAGTCCCGTTATGAAAACACTGTGAATTACAATATTGTGTTTTCAATCAATTAATCAAAGAAGTCAAAGCCATTAGCGGGTTGATTGCTCTACATGATTTCCTTATCTCTCCTTGTTTCCCTGTGAGAACTTGTATCGCACCCATCTTAACCATGGCTTGACCAAACTTGGTGTTGAAATCAGAAGAACGCGCAATGGCTGCAACCGTGTTCTTGGTCAAACGGTCTTGTGCCAAGTCTTGGTCGAATTTAAGAACTCCCCTATGCATCTTAATTTGATTGTAGAAAGATTTGTCAACAACTCCTGAACTGAAAGGATTTTGATCCAAGTTAGCCGTGAGATCAACGGATGCATTTTGAGCACAAGTGCGCCTCAACGAGGCTACCAGCCTTAAATCCATGGTTGGGTCTGGTTTTCCTGTGTTCTTGAAGTTGTAAAGACGATCTTGAAAAAAAGAACAATGCGCGATACCTATTGAGTGACCACCTAAGGAAAACAAACGTACGTTAAGTAAAAACTTTTGCAAAAATTAAAGTAACATTAAAAAATTTCACCGATTTTGGGTGTCTTTATTTCAAATGTTAAAAGTAATAGCAAATTGGGGAATGTAACAAATGGATAGATATATGTTTAAAAACTACTTTAACTTTTCATACAACCATTACGAATAACCAAGTAATAGGAACGGAATTTTGCGATATGAAAGAAAACGTTGCCAATTTGTGATTGAGAGATGTTGTGGTAATGACGTAAGTGTTTGGCACGTCAGCACAACCTAAAAACTGGAGCTAATATCATAATAATATTCTTTTTTTAAATATAGCAATAAAAATGTAAGAACCTTACATTGAACGGTTAATAAAGCATGTGGCAGGTCAACAAAACCTAATTAAACTTGACCATTGAAAGAATGTAACATAATATATTTTGTTTGAACTTGTTTTGACGTGTTACCCAATCTGTCTCACCCAACCACACTAACACCACAATCTAGCAATAGCTACCGATGAAGATTGTGAATTACCAAGAAGATAGATCATGTCAGTAGCGGTTAGTCCTTTCTGCTTAAAAGCTCGAATCGCACTCGACACTGATGAAGAAGGAGATGGGAGAGTTCTTGTATTTTGTGCAAGTGACACAAGTCCGTCCCTTCTTCCTGTGTGTACCTTGTATCTACCTCCACCACTCTACATTAATAATATATTTGATTTTCAAAAGTTAGAATATGTTTAACTATAGAGTTTTATAATAAGATGACATGCATTTAAATCTACAGCTTACAAATGAAATAACATCTCTTGTAGCCATAGCAATTATATCAGCACAAGAAACCACTCCTGGGCACACCCTCTCGACCGCAGATTTTGCAGCATCAATGACGTCATAACCTCTAACGCTTAGATTTGGTGGTGCGGTTTTCTCAGAGTTGGGTCCGTCTAGTAGAATTGACGCATCGCACCCCTTTGGATTCATGCAACGTTAGAATGATTAGTGATGGTTTTAAAAGTATGTTGTTTTGAAAATGGATGATGACAACTATATATGTTCTTTTTTCATATGATTTGAGAAATGAGTTAGTGGCTAACTAAGATAGTTAGCTTCTTGAAATTAATTATCTATAACGTTGAGAGATAAGTAAGAAGTGGGATTTTTCTTTTTATCATTAAACGAGCTAATTTAAAGTCGTTTAAAACTTTATTTCTTAAGCTTGACTTCAGTTTGTTGATAGTCTCTTATTTTTTAATTCGGCTCGTTTATTATTTATTATTATTTGATTGTTTTATTTGAATACATATTTGTAACTATATGTATATATATATATATATATATATATATATATATATATATATATATATATATATATATATATAGTTTTTATATATGAAATAATATGTATTATTTAGTTACTTTTATCATAATGTCATGTATAACAACAATATCTTGTAAATATATAAAAGTTAATATATTTAAAAACGTTTATAAACTATAGGCTAGTTGAGTCTAGTCAAACTTAGGCTTGAGCTCATTTATTGAATGAGCTCAAATATAAAACTCGAGCTCGTTTAAATTTAGCTTGATTCGAGCTTTTAGCAAGCTGATTTTTGGTAGTTCACAAACGACTAGCCTCACTTACACTCCTGATTGTCATTACCCATTTTCAAAACAACTTGTTTCTACAAAAATTCTCACAATGAAAAAAAAACGTACATTAACAAAGCAATCATGGAATTGCATTCGAATTAGCGCAGGAGCGATTGATCTGTCTTTCAAGAACTTGGAGAAGACCGTAGTTCGTACGATGGCTTCCACATCCGAACCCTTACATTTCCGATTATAGAACCCGTATTGGAGCCGCTGACCATAGCATTGGCCAGTAAAGTTCAAAACGATTAACCCAATTGCTAATGCAAGTGTTTTAATATTTACCATTGTCATTTTATTGTGTAAATTCTTAATTGAATTGTAGTGAACAAGAAGAAATGAGATTTTAGTATTTATAAGAATGAGAGGGGATTATTGCTTGAATAATGAATATAATGGCTTTCACGTTGTGTATTGTAGTGTTGTAATAGATACGTGTGGAGATCATTGTTTTAAACTCACAGATCTAAATCTTTTTTTTTTCAATCTCATTATGTAGAAGAATTAAAGATTTGATTTTTTATCATTACTATTTTAGTTACATGTTGTATAAAATATTAATTATATTGCCACCGGTGTACTAAGGTTTTATATGACATGCAGGGGTGGACCTAGGTTATAGGGTGGGGGCAGCCGTCCCTTGTAAAATTTTTTTTAGTGTTATATGTATGTGAAAATTTCGAACGTCTCCTATAAAATTATGCAATCGACTCACTTTTGTCCCTCATAAAGAAATTTTCTGGGTTCGCCACAGATGACATGTGAATATTAATCTGTTGTTCGGCCTGAAACTTAATACAACAACTCTGTCAAATGGCTGCAATTAATCTAACTAAATATCACTACTAGAAAAATAACTCTATCTCTATCGCAACCGTGTTTTACGACACTTTCCAATAAATAAATTTTGATGCAATAAGCCTTGTTTTTGCAACAGTTTTCCAACAACCATTTGCGAGAAATAGGGTTTAACTTTACGAAAATTTACCGACATCATTTTGACATATATACCTAATACACATTTACATATACAAAGATTGTGCCAGTTATTCTGGTAACAATTTAGTTATTTCAGTTTCATGCACACCCGGTTCTCGTAGTATTTTTTTTTTATCTTGCTGACATATTTATTATTTTTCTATATTTTAATATTGATTGATGGTTGAAAATTTGTCTCAATTTGCTTCACTTTTGCGAAAACTTTTTAAAGTTTTGTAGGTTCTTGTTAGGCCCGTCGATTCTATCCATCAATGGCGACCCCTTTTTTTTCGTCAGTAGCGTGAATTTTTTGTCCGGTAGTGTAATTTTTTGTATATATATTGAGTTCGTCCTCCCTAAAAAAATTTAATATCGGCCCCGCCCCCTATAGTAGTGCTCAAGCTCCACCACTGCTACCCGTACCCGATTAACCCGTTCGACCCAATCTCTCCTGAACCCGAAGAAACTTAACCCGAACAATCCGTTACTGGAACAAAACGGATTAAACCGATTGTTATTCGGGTGGGGTTTCAACTTTAAAAAAACCCGAATAACCCGAACCGGTTAACTAACCCGATCAACACCCATAGTTCCCGTTGTCTTCCCGTAATGTTGTTGCAATTTGTATGTACTTTCCGTCAAATTTGTGGCAAAAAAGTCTCTAACGCAATAGTACTGTGGCAAATATGATGCTACGTTTAGGGTTTTTTCTTTTGACAAAAAATTGTCAGAATTTTGCGATAGAAACAATCATATTGCAAAAACTGCACAAATTTCAAAGCTTTCTAGTAATGAATCATATTTTTCTTTTCTTATGGTAGGTATTGTGATAACAAATATTGGCTAATATATTCTTTCTAATATTCTTGAGTGGCAGCAATTTTGTTGTTTAGAATAGAGCAAAAAAAATAAATGTTTTGTTATATAACCCTAAGGCACGATCAAGAAGAGAAGAAAAGAAAGTCATCACACAAGAGAGAAGATGATAAAGATGGTAAAGACTAAAGAGGGTCATTGTGTTTTATTTTTCAACTATTCACAGGAGTTAGACGGGTGTAATTATAAAGAAAGTTAGCCAAATCATGCATTTATTCTTAATTTTAGGGATCGTTTAATAAAAGAGTTTGAGCCGGAGTTTCACAAATGCAAGTTGACTAGTCTCGTTAGCTTAGACGATTCTATTATCTATAATTTTATCAGGTATAGCAATGCTTGCGTCATATATATATATAGTTGTCATTATATGATAATTCTACTAGAAACAAGTGGTTATGCCAGTGTTTTAACAAATGAACTCGAGTCGTTGGTCGGACCGAAAACCCTATATAGAACCGGTTCGATTATGTGGATTTAAACCTTTTTCAGTTGAATCGGCGGATTATTGGTAGGATCGGTTGAACCAAACTGGGTGATTGGACCGGATTTTATTTTTTTTTTCCTTTCAAAATCTTATTTTTTTAATAAATTTAGTGGTTTATGATACATATTTTAGTTATTGAAGTGTTCATATTATGTTAAAAGTGTAAATCCTCCTTAAAACATCGTATTTACATATTTTGTTTTTAAATTGGATATATATAAATAATATTAATAAATTTTTATTAATGACGTCATCCAGCTCTAAATCCGGTTCGACGGGACCTACTGATCCGACTAGTAAACTTCTAAGGCGACCGGCACGTTATCTGATCTGATTCTGAAAACATTGGTTATGATATCTTCCTTCGAAATCAATCGCATAACTATGTACTTCACGGTTACATAGCCTTGTAACTCGTTAAACATGCATTTGACTATTACTTACACAAACAGATCTTGATTTTGGTATTTCAAACTAATAGATAAAAAAAAGGGGGTGCCACTAGACTTATTAACGGACCTGTGGCACCCCTGTTCTAGAAATTCACAGTAAACAATGTGGTTCACGGGATCTTTTAGAGCCAAGGAGCAGGGGTTCATACTACAATGTACGTCCACCACAGCATCACATTATGCTGGCACCTTAGTCTTGGATCCCGATCTTCGCGGTCGACTAGTCACCTTAAGGTGTTTACATGTGGAGGATCGAACCCAGGTCTCCATTGAAAAATCTAAGCCACCTACCGCAATGCCACATTGAAGTGATTATTTCAAACAGATATTATGTGATATTTATCATTCCTAATAAGTTTGCGGTGTATACTTTAATTCTTTAAAGGTAAAACACTCAAATAAGAACAAATAAAAATACAATACAGGTTTGATGAGTGCAAAAAAGTGTCAAGATACCAAATTACAATTCATCAAATATGTATATTAATTCATAAACTCATGAAAAATGATATTTTATATCAATCAAATAAAGAAGCCAAAGTTTGTCCATTGACCCTTCGGCATGATCTCCTTATTTCTCCTTGTGTTCCTGTAAGAACTTCGGTGGCACCCAACTTAACCATGGCTTGACCAAACTTGGTGCCAAAATCTGACGAACTAGCGATGGCTGCAACCGTTGGCTTGCTCAAACTATCAATTGCTAGTTCTTGATCAATCTGCAGAACTCCCCTACGTAACATAATCTGATTGTAGAAAGATTTGTCTATCACTCCAGAGCTAAAAGGGTTTTGATCCAAGTTTACAGCGCGATCAAACCTCGCATTTTGTGGACATGTGCGTCGCAGGGATGTTAACAGCCCCAAATCCATTGTTGGGTCGGGTTTCCTCGTGTTGTTGAAGTTGTAGAGGCGATCTTGAAATAGAGAACAATGAGTAACTCCAATAGTGTGACCACCTATAGAAAAATAAATGTTAAAGCAAAAGTTTATACAATAAACATCAATAAAAAAACCATTTTTATATATAAAACCTACGATATACTGACTGTTGCAATCCGTCGGTAATTACTAAAAGATAGAAATAAAGGATTTTCCATGTAGTTTCATCAATGGGTTACCGACGAATCTATCCATCAGTGAAAGTCGTATGGCTTATAGTGTCAGGCTTAAGTTGAGTCATATCAACTTAAAGGTCGACTCTACTAGATTAATTAGACCTCTAATTTGATATACACATTTGATGTTTTTTAAGTAATTTTTAGTTTTTCAATTTAACCGATTGAAATTAAACTACAACTCAAATTGTTGTTTAGACCATCTACAATCGAAGGTCTCGTGTACATTAGTAAAGGAGAAAAACCGACAGGTTAGGGAGGCGCCACAAGCTTTAAAGATAGAGGTCTAAATGTCCGTGGTCACAGACATTTAGAGAGGCCAAAGAGGACACTTGTGAGAAGGACGGTCCTAGAGTCCACTTATCACAGGCATGCTCTTATAAGCAAACGTGTTAAAATTATCAGATTCTAGTGAATTACCCATAAGATAGATCGTATCAGTTAAGTTGAGTCCTTTTCTAGCAAACGCTTGTATCACACTTGATACCGATGTAGTGGGAGACGGGAGGCTTGCAGTGTTTTGGGCAAGAGACACTGTTCCATCCCTTCTCCCGGTTTGGACATTGTATCTACCTCCGCCACTCTACAATAAATGATTTTTAAAGTTAAAAAATGCATATTTTAACATAAACTAAAATTTAGAGTTTAGAATTTAGAATCTAGGGTGACATTGCTTACCAAGGAAATAACGTCTCTGGTTGCCATAACTATAATGTCAGCACAAGAAACCACTCCAGGGCACACATTCTCGACCGCGTTTTTCGCGGCATCAATCACGTCATAGCCTCTAACGCTTAAATTTGGTGGTGCGGTTTTTTCTGAGTTGGATCCATCTAGTAGAATCGACGCATCACACCCCTTTAAAAGTATGCGATGTTAGCATTTATATGACCATTTTGCGACCAATTTTAGTTTTTAATATTAATGCAGCCGGAGTTTAAATTTAAATTTATTATTTTCTTCAATATTTGTGACCGTTTTACGACCAAATTCGAAAAACATAGGTTTTTGCGACTGATTTAAGACCGAATTAAATTTTAATTATGGATATTATTCACGATTCTGCTATCAATTTTTCCTACGGAATAGTAACTTCTGTGGCCATTTATACGCGAATTAAGCAATCGCAAATTTGTGATTTTTATTTCAAGTCGTAAATGTTCATAAGCAGATGATAAATTCTATATATAATTTTAAAACTTTTGTAAATAAGTGAATGTATATTCCATATATATGTTGCATTTCGTGTTGCATGCATGAAATATTGAAATGGAAGAAACTTACATTCACAAAGCAATCATGAAACTGCATTCTAATAAGAGCTGGAGCGATCGTTCTGTCGCGAAAGAATCTAGCGACGACTGTTCGTCTTACGATATCTTCAACGTCTGAATTTCGACACTTGCCGTTGTAGAATCCAAACTGTAGATCACCATTGCAGTGACCACTGAGGTTGAAGAAGATGAATGTAATGGCTGATATGAATGCAACTGCTTTATTGATTGTCATTTGTGTTTTTGTGCAAATTCTTAATTAATTGGAATGAATACGAAGAAATTAGTTTTTGGTGTTTATAAGATGAAGAAAAGGAAGACTGATTGTTGCTTAAATGACTTGCACGTTTTGCTTGTTTGGAAGACGTGCGTTGATGAGGACATTATTGTTTTACACTAGAGTTTATGAAGGATGGTTATAAAATAATAGATTTGATATCAGAAGAAAGTGATGGATTTAATAATAAATACTAACGGATTTTATGAAATCTGAACAAATTTACAATTTTGGCGTGTAATTGCTAAAGGATCAAGAAAACCAGAAAGAAAAAGGGAATATTATTATTTTTAATTGTCATGTGAAAAGCTCACGAGAATTACTGATGGATTTCTGACGGACCTATAAAATCCAAAAGTATAACTGGTTAATGTGAGATACACATGATATGTAAATAAGGGAGGTTATGAGTTCAAATCTCACTCTGAGCAAAATGTTCAGAGTTGAGCAAGGGGGTTTTCTCAGCAATTAAGATAACACCTATTCTCCGAAGCAGAGTCGTACATTTGTCGTTAAAAAAATTAGTTATTGTTAGTGGTTTTTAATTTTCATTCAAAATCCCATGCATATTACTGAAGGATAATACAAATTTTGAATTGTCGTACGATAACTTAGATGCATTGTTATAACTGATGTAGGTGTATTTTTATAATCAATCCATGACATCAACCGTGATACTATGATTTGATTTTTGCAAGTCGAATTTTGATCCCTTTGCTGGTATAAGTATCCAAAAGTGTATTAGTGAATGTATGAGTATTTTTAAGAAGCATTTAACCCGCATGGATATTTTACAAGCTCACCCAAGCCATTCCTATGGTTAAACTTCTATGTGTTCATCCTCTTCGTCTAATGATATAGGTAGAGGACTTACACATAGGACGTTATAAGCTCTATGTGTTCATCCTCTTCGTCTAATGATATAGGTAGAGGACTTACACATAGGACGTTATAAGCTCCTCATCAAAACTATACTCACGAGCATATGACATTCCTATCCATTTCTCTTAAGTCGAGATTCACATTACTACTATACGATAATAAAAAACAAGCCATTAATCACAAAATAGCATATCAGAACACACGTGTAATCTAATATTCAATTTACTTTGTATAAGTGTTCTAGATATTCACATCATGTATCCTAATGTATGTGTCTAAAAACATCTTTGTCTAATAACTTCCAAAGACATTCCTTCTCGGTTAACCAAGCATTTTAACTCATGACCATACCGACTTCTCATATTCGAATTCATAACACAGTTGGATTTACTCATTTTTTTCAAAAGATTATACATGTGTGTATGTTTGTGTTACATAGTACAAGTTTACAATATATGAAGGTGTGAAAATAGTTGGGATCGTATCTAATTCGACATATTAAAAACAATTGTTATTTCAAATATATATTTTTACTATAGAACTAGCAACTTCTTTTTACATCTATCATAACAGGTTATTTAATGCTTTAATGGTTATACTGACGATAACGTAATGTACTATTTAATTAGAAACTATGGGTCACACTGGAGTCTGCAGAGTACAAATATGATTATTTTAAATAAGCAAATGTAGAATAGAGAATGCAAGTGTTCTCTTAAGAAAATAGTTTTAAGTTTTTAAGACATTATAAATTAGTAAATTACCACAAATGGGATTGACCTAACTTCATATGCTGGCTCAACCTATCAAGAAATGTTTAAACTCTTTATTTGCCCAAAACATCGATTTTAAAATATGCTCAGCAGGGGCGGCACTAAGGGGGCAGGGTTCGCGACCTCCCAGGCCCCGATCTTCTCAAGAGCTTGAATTTTTTTTAAAAAAACTATACTATATATGTATGTATATTAAAAAGATTATAGGTCATTAACAAACTTAATAACAATTTATTATTTTATCGTATTAAACCTCTAAGCACGTTAACATTTCTAGTTAGTTTGGCACACTACCATTTACCCAATCAAAGCCCAACTTAACATCCAAAAACATTAGGAGAGGCTTATGATTCGCTTAAATAAATCCTATTATTTTACTACATAATACTTTTTTTTGTTTATTGATAATTTGGTATAACAATTATTATCATACTAGGTTAATACCCCGTGTATTACACGAATTGAATAAATAAAATAGTAAATAGTTACTAACAAAAAATGAATTAATTATAAAACGATCTTTTGATATAAGATATGATTGACATTACATACAAGTGATAAAAGGACAATGTTATTTATTAAATTATTATTACTTTTTTTGTTTTTCTAAAAAAAGTTGGTTTTTAAATAAACTGTTTCAAAACCGTTTTTAAAAAAAGTGTCAATTTTAATAATTTCTTTAAACTTTTAATTTTAATTATTTTTGTTTCATAAGAATTTTATTTTTTAGAAAACACGGGTTTTAAAATATATAGTGTTTTTAAAAAGTTTGATTTTTTAAAAAAAAAATCTTATTTTATAAAAAGTTATTTCCTTAGAAATTACATTTGTAGAAAGATCTCTCTTTTAATTTATTAAAAAATTTGATATGAAAAATAATTAAATGATATCATTAGTAGTTAATGTGATATTTATTAGAAGAGAGAAACGATAAAATAATTTGATAGAGGCTTTGCCTCTTAGAGGGGAGGTTTTGGGTTCAAACTTAAACAATGGTGTAATTTGTGTAATGTAGGAGTAAAGTAGATTTGTCGTTCAAAAAAAAAAAAAGATGGCCTAGAATTGTGTCATGTGGCTTTCAAAAACCTTATTTTATTAGTATAGATAGATTATAAACTTTTTAAATATGAGTTATTAACTTTATATTATAGATACTTATTTTTTTAAAAGTTGTCGGGGACAGCCCTGCTGTTTAGATTCAAAACCTGTTCTCATGTCAGTACCTGTCTTTTTGTGCACCTGAACAACAAAAGCAATCAAATTACGATGTATTTTAGCATTAAAGAAACTCACATGTAATACGTTTAAATGGCAAGTGAAGATGACCATTTCCTCGTTCTATCATTACTTCATTAGACATTAAACCATTTTATCAATGAATACCAAACACACGTCTTGGTATAACTAAATCACATTTCTTTTTCGGTATTAATAATGAAGCTTTTATGTTTGCTTTGAAATTTATGTTTTTCATGTGATATTAGGTTTGCATCAAATAATTCTTCTCTCAACTACGGTCAACATGATCCGACCTTTTTTACGACTATTTATGTTATTAGGATACGTCGTATGACCGATGTTTTGGGTACGTGAAGAGATGACCGATGTTAGCGCCGGTTAGAGCAGTAAAGAACATCACCTTAGATGGTAGGAGGAGTAGAGAAAGACCTAAGTTGACTTGAGATGAGATAATTAGGCGGGATATGGTACAGTTGCACCTCTTCAAGTACATGATCGGGGATAGGAGTGCGTGGAGGTGTAGAATCAAAATTAAGGACTTCTAGCGGGATCTGTTGGTAGGAGGAGTAGAGGAAGACCTAATGCGTGACCCCCCACGTGATATGTAGGCTATCGACTTTTGCCCTATATAGGTGATGCATGTTGCTTATTTGATATATGCACTATCTTCGGGTTGTTATGCGTATGCGTATGCGTTTGCTTATGCTTATGTGGTGTATGCGTATGGGATGTATGCACTATAGTCTGATTGTTATGCTTATCAATATACTTATGAATATGCCTATGCTTATTCTAAACTCAAACGTGGTATATACATATGTGTTGTATGCTCTATAATCTGCTTGCTATCGTTTTCGAGTCGGGGATCTCTTTGGAAGTGGTCTCTCTATCTCTCAAGACAGAGGAAAGACTCGTCACCACCTATCCCTCCCAGACCCTGCTTTTTAGTGGGATATACTAGGTATGTTTGTTTGTTTGTTTTGATACGTCGTATGACCATCGTGTTAATATTGATAGACTTTTGATACAAGACACCAAAAATCACTGTAATTATTGAATCTAGAGTAGTAGTAACTCCTCATTATAAAAAAAAGTTACCTAGCTTGAAGCTCCAAATTGTTAGAGCCTATTTTAAAAAACAAACATGATAGATATGATGTCGATAACTTGATATAGTTTTTACTTACATTTGTTAATAGATATATTGCTATGGTCTATCAATGAAAGTTACATTCCTTAGACAAGTAACATAGTTTCAGTTGATAATTTTCAACCTAAGTAGTTGACGTAAGCTAACCACTGACTTTTCTAAAATGGAAAGTTTTTGTGTTCAAGTCACCAAAAAAAAGGTATCAGGATGGGTCATAGGATTTTTCCATTTATAGGTTTTCTCCTGAAGGTGGTCTCAAGCTCCGGATTGACGTACGAGCTTTCTTTTGAGGACATACTAGTTTAGTACTCAAATAATGAAGATGATATTCCAGCCTCATTTAAAAGCTCGTTTTTAAATTTAAAACAAAAACTATGCTTCATTGCATGTTTATAATTTGTGTAAGCCACTAAGACCCAACAATAGAAAAACCTATGCCTGGAGTATTTTCAGACATGAGGGGACCAAGAGGGTCACACGCTTCGCTAACCACTTATAACCAAAATTCGTCGGACTTATAACCACTTATAACCAAAATTCGTTGGACTTATGTAATAATTTAAGGCTTTTATGTTAAATCTCAACTGATAAATTCAGCTTTATAAAACTATAACCTTCTTTTTTTATTGTATAATTGGAATCCGAAAGACATGATAAATATTAATGTAGAATAAGATGCATGCAAAATGCTTTTTCTTTGAACAACTACTTTTTTACACAAAAAGTATTATCTATCTTGCATTTGTAAAGATTTAAGGATACATAAATTTTATAAAAGATAGACACCATATCATTATACCATTAAGTCTTAAGTGCATAACAAATCATAGCGGCTAATTATATGTAAGTAATAATTATCTAAATCATTTAGCTTTGAGGGAATGAGATCCATATTTATTATTTATCCCTTCTCATGTTTATTTATATTTAATTCGTGTTTCATTTTTATATTTTACCTAAACATTCCTGGGTTGACTACAAAATACAAATCTTATTCAATCATATACGCATCAAATATTTTTACCCAAATACACCTCCTAGTGAAACATAACGTTTCATAAATCATTTCTTGAGAAAATACTTGGATGTAGAAATCTTTCATCACATGAATTTTCTATGAAACAAAGGCATGGATGTAATTTCAAGGTGCGACACACAACTAAAAACACTTATCCATAAACCTGTATATGATGTTACGCAAAATATAAAAAAAATTATCTAATTTTTACTAGAAAAAGCAACTCAGTTTATTGTCTCAAGAGGAAAATGGATGAGGATTCAATAATATGTGATCCAAATAGGGAAATTAGATGATTAATAACACAATGAAAGCAAGTCTCAAGAACAATGAGAAATTAAATAAGGTATGAAATCATTTGAAAAAGAGGATGAATCAATGCTCCACCAAAGTTTCGCGGAAAAAAAAAAAAAAAAAACTAATGAAACAACATAGGGGATGAGATGAGTTAGAAGTGATTGTATGATAAGAAGTTTACCATGTAATGTAAAGTTGCGTAGTCAGGTATTTTTTATGTATTTACATAACGTCATTTCAATGTTAAGAATAGAGACTAATGCGAAATATATAAGGTTGCAAAAGGTTATGATTATATCCATATTATTTCTTAAAAGGTGAAGATAAAGTATAAAAATATCATACATGTATAGACTTAAAATAAACTCACATTTAAAATAACAAAAATACAAGAACCATATAATCAGTTTGACATTGTATTTAGTAGATATAATAAGAGTTAGAAATAAAGTAAACCGAACGATTACATAATCAACTTACATATTAAATATAATTTAACTATACGAGTTTTTTATGAAATTTTTCTCATAATACTTATTTTCCTCAACTTTTATTTCAAAGTGTCCCCTAAAAAATATTCCTCAAAATATCATCTCCGGACAAAATGTTGGCATATATACAAATAGGCAGAGACGCTTATACAAGAGAACTTGTTAAAAATGACGTGTGTGCCTAAACAGACGGCTGTTTATTCCCCATCAACGAACGCCTGCTCTTATAGGTTGACCAATAAATAAAAAAAAATTAATAATTTGATAGGCGCCGACGACCATGAAAATGATGCCAGGGAGAGGTCTGGTTAGGATGTAATTGGTTTTGTTATACAAACATCCGTTTCTATCAGCACAGGCCTCGAAACCTAGGAAATATGTAAAAGAATAATTATTTGATGAGAAATTTAAAGAAAAAAGAGAGGGCAAACACATTTTAAGAAATTTTCTTTTATTTTTTATTTAAAATTACTTCTATATCAAATCAAAAGTCTTAATATATCAAATACACTCATCACTAATGTTTTTTCTAATAAACAATCCCCTCTTGTCTCTTCTCTATTTAGCTAGATCCCCACCCACCCACTCTCTATAAAATCAACTGCAGATTTCGTCATCATCATCATCAATCATCAATAAACAATAAATCCAACTTCATGATCCTCACGTCCTCCTTCATTCTCCCTCTTTCACCACTTCATCTTCATCAAATCCTTCATCTTCACCCAATTCAAACCCTCCATTATAATATAATTTCATCTCTGCAACTGTAACACCAAATCGAATCTCAAACGACATTATTTTACTCAAGAATCTCCCACAAAAATCAACCCATACAAAACCCCCAATTTCTTGCTTCTTACAGCCATGACAGAGGTCCTCCACTCACCCTCTTCTTCCTCCTCCTCCTCCTTACAAACCCATGACACCACATTCTTTCACTCTGTAAATCAAGAATTAGAAGATTCTGCAGAAGGGGTTTCTAGGGTTACAGATGATAATCATAACAATGATGATGATGGTGATGGTGATTGTGATGATGTGAATAATAGGGCGAATAGGGATAATCATCAGTTGTCGTTGTTGGCGCTTTTGTTGGCTTTGTTTCGGAAGTCTTTTTGGGGGCCTAATTCTGCAAAGAACACAGTGGCGGACGAAAGTGTTGATCTTTCGGGGATGGAGATTGGGTGGCCAACGGATGTGCGCCACGTGGCGCATGTTACGTTTGATAGGTTTAATGGGTTTCTTGGGTTGCCTGTGGAATTTGAACCTGAAGTGCCCAGGAGAGCCCCCAGTGCGAGGTGCATTTCGTTCTTGATGATGTTGGTTGTGATCTTGTGGTTGATTGATGCTTGTTTCTTGATAGTTTTCTTGTTTTGATTCAGATTTTGGTGATTGAATGTTGATTTAATATTTATTTCTTGATGGGTTTGTTGAGTTTTATTGGAAATTTGGTGGTTCGTTGTGATTGTTTGGATTTCTATATCAGATGCTGTAGGATTTTGCTGTTTGTGACAGTTATGGTAGTTATGTTCATGGTTCACAGCGCATAAACGAATCAAATTCATCCAATTTTTAACATGATTCTCTGAGATCTTGATTGCAAAGTCATGGCAGATTTATCTTGATGAAATTGATCATGTTTTTATGAACATTTGATGCTTTTTTCTTGATGGGTTTATTATTTTTGATTGAAAATTTTGGTTGTTGAATGTGATTATTTCTATTACCATATCAAATGCTGTTGAATTTTGTTGTTTGTGCCAGTTATGGTAGTTATGTAAATGTTCATGGTTCACAGTAAATATAGGAATTAAACTCATCCAATTTTTACAAAATCCTCAAAAATCTTGATTGCAACCCGTAAGCCGAAACACAGTTGATTGTTATTGATTGAAATTTTGCTAGTCAAAGTGATTATTTCGATTACCATATCCAATGCTGTTGAACTTTGTTTCTTGTGACAGTTCTTGTAACTATGTTTATGGTTTACAGTGTATAAATCAATTAAACACATGCCCTTTGTTCCAAAATCATGGCAGACTTTTGTTGATGAAACTGATTGTGTTTTTATGAACAATTGATGTTATTTTCTTGATAGGTTAATTGTTAATGATTGAAATTTTGGTAGTTGAATGTGATTATTTTGATTACCATATCAAATGCTGTTGAATTTTGTTGTTTGGGATGATGTGGTTCGTGTTTGGTGATGATCATAATCATAAGAATCTTGATTTGACTTTTGGATCTTATATTTAGTTCCCTAAATTATGAGAAATGTTGCCATTTTGTTCCCATTTCCCAATCTTTTTATTTGCAGCTTGTTCTTGATCTCTTTAATTTCTGCCTAATGATTGCTTTATTTTCATTTGTAGTGCTACTGTTTTGGTGTTTCAACAGAATCTATGCAGTCTTGTAACTATGTTTATGGTTTACAGTGTATAAATCAATTAAACACATGCCCTTTGTTCCAAATCATGGCAGACTTTTGTTGATGAAACTGATTGTGTTTTTATGAACAATTGATGTTATTTTCTTGATAGGTTAATTGTTAATGATTGAAATTTGGTAGTTGAATGTGATTATTTTGATTACCATATCAAATGCTGTTGAATTTTGTTGTTTGGGATGATGTGGTTCGTGTTTGGTGATGATCATAATCATAAGAATCTTGATTTGACTTTTGGATCTTATATTTAGTTCCCTAAATTATGAGAAATGTTGCCATTTTGTTCCCATTTCCCAATCTTTTTATTTGCAGCTTGTTCTTGATCTCTTTAATTTTCTGCCTAATGATTGCTTTATTTTCATTTGTAGTGCTACTGTTTTTGGTGTTTCAACAGAATCTATGCAGTTGTCATATGATTCCAGAGGAAACAGTGTCCCTCTTATACTCATACTTATGCAACAACGTTTGTATAGTCAAGGGGGTCTTGAGTCTGTTAATCTTTTTCCACCTTTTTTTTTCACATTAAAACAATAATTACCGAGCAAGTAGTTGACTTTTTGACTTCCTCGCAAGAAAATAAAGATTTCATTGCAAAATTAGTCTTCTTTTCTCATTTTTCTACAAAAAGGCGAGTACAAATCATAATATGTAAGACGTGAGCCAAAGTAACCATTTGTCTTGCAGAAATTTGAATAAACGTTACAATTTGCGAAAACAATTGCTTTTGGATAAACTGTAAATGCAAAGAAACCGAACTGTGTCAACATATTATGTCAAAAATAGTTGTTTTTGCATTTTTGACGTATAGTTTTATACATTGTGGCGTGCAGGCTGAAGGTATTTTCAGAATCAATGCAGACAACAACCAGGAAGAACATCTGAGGAACCAGTTGAACAGTGGAGTGGTTCCAGATGGTATTGATGTACACTGTTTGGCGGGTCTTATTAAGGTATATAATTATCGATATATAATATTGTGATTAATGTTTAATTTCATAATTAACTTAAAAATCTGATAATAATACAGGCATGGTTCAGAGAACTACCAACTGGGGTCTTGGATCCACTTTCACCTGAGCAAGTAATGCAGTGTCAATCAGAGGATGACTGCACTGCCCTTTGTCGCCTCCTGCCGCCAACGGAAACTGCCCTGCTCGATTGGGCCATCAACCTGATGGCTGATGTCGTCCAACACGAGCATATCAACAAGATGAATTCACACAATATTGCAATGGTTTTCGCCCCAAATATGACTCAGGTTCATTATGTTAATATTTTATGTTTTTCTGGTATGAAATAAGATTTAAAGAAACTGTATGAATTTGGTTGACTTTCTTTTCTTGCAGATGGCGGATCCGTTGACTGCACTGATGTACGCGGTTCAAGTAATGAACTTTCTGAAGACGCTCATCACGAAAACCCTTCGTGAACGAGAGATTCTGTTATCGAACCGTCCCATGGCCCACCACAAGAACCACCGACGGATGAAAATGGTGATCAAGGGCCGAGATTGAACCCACATGTGCAACAAAACCAGATGAAAATGAAGATATGGAACATGAATTCATCACTGATGATGATCATCTTGGATACTTGACTGCCTCTGAAGAGTCTGAGGGACCTCTTCAATCACCTCCCATCGAGCCGAATACCTACGTGGTTAACCATACTCGTGAACCCAAGCAGGTGGCTCAGTCAAGTGATCCAGACAAAAGCCGAACTTTAGTCAGCAATCTAAGTTCTATAACCGCAACTGAAAAGATCGAAGCATGGCGCTGATAGAAGAAATGTGTGTATGGTAAGATGTGTCTAGTTGTTGTAATCTCGTGTTTTGATTTCAATTGTGTGAAAATCTTTGAAATTTACTGTTTTTTTGCTTAGATTTCTTTTGGGAGTTGTAAATTTGCTACAAAACCAAGTTATAATCTTTGTGTGTGGGTATTAATCTTGACGAATTTGTTTTAATTAGAAAGCTAAAAATTAAATGTTCACTTAAAAGTTGATTTGGCTAACATGACGCATCTCAAGGATCTATATGGAAAATCTTTCGTATCAGTTTCATCACACCCTGCACTTTTCATGTCACACAGCGATGATCATACCCATCATGCTCCCTTTTGTGGTGAACATCCGCCGCATTTTGGCTACAAGTGCGGCGCTGCAGACGCCAACATGGTGTTCCCAAGGTCTCCTGTGTTCCACATCACCCTTTCGGGACCCTTTCCCTGCAAACGTACGACGTTACCATTGCATGTACTAGTGGCATTTGTCAAACTACTCAAACTTTAAAATTTAAATCAACCGATAATTGCCTGTCACATATTTTTATCTAAATATATTTAAGACTACATAAATTAATAGGAGCACAACTTAAACTACCTGCTTTTCACAATTCATTTCGGTTTGTGCCACCCAAATCTCCTATCTAAACCCCCATACCAAAACCACCGGCATCCGTGTTGCCAAACTACCATAACTACCCGAACCACTTCGTCATCGTTTGCCGACGGTGCCCCGAGTACTCCTTTATCATCCATAGTTGTACCGTACAAGTCGCTCATGCAGCCACTCAAATTCACCCCTAAAACACCCCTTTTATCAGCTTGCAGCTACAATCACTCAAAATTAAACCATGCAGTGTCGTTTACTTCCGGTGCCACCTTCCGTCACCGGCACCGGAACCACCGTCTCCCTCCGCCGTAGCTTCAATCGGAACCTCATTCTCCTCCTCCGCACTTCACCTTCGCTCCACCGTCGTCGGATCAGCGTTACATGTTCCGTACAAACAATCAGCAGGATCATTACGCTGTTTTAGGCGTATCAGCAGATGCTTCAGCATCGGATATCAAAAGGCTTATCGTTTGCTCGCTCGAAAGGTATATAGGACTGATTGGGTAATCGCGCACTCACAAACGAAGAATAATAACGAAAGCAGTAAAAGACACGTGAGATTTATAGTGGTTTGGTCGGTGTGACCTGCATCCACTTGCTGCAACTAGGGTCTGTATTTGTATTAGGTGCTTAAAGAATTACAAGTACATAGACACCTATATATGATAGAACTAGTGTAAACATCTTGGTGAATAAGAAAACCGTAGTTATGGAAACGTTCCATAATTACTACTGAGTAGAGATTAGGGCAGGCTCCTATTCTGAAGTCTGCATACTCGATAGAAAGAACAAGAGCTGATATGAAGTGTTTGGTTGGTGAATCAAGTTATAAGTTTGTTGATGGTAGATTGACTGCTTCCTAACTAGCTAGGATGTACTATGAGTCTATTAGGTGCTTAAAGAATTACAAGTACATAGACACCTATATATAATGATAGAACTAGTGTAAACATCTTGGTGAATAAGAAAACCGTAGTTATGGAAACGTTCCATAATTACTACTGAGTAGAGATTAGGGCAGGCTCCTATTCTGAAGTCTGCATACTCGATAGAAAGAACAAGAGCTGATATGAAGTGTTTGGTTGGTGAATCAAGTTATAAGTTTTGTTGATGGTAGATTGACTGCTTCCTAACTAGCTAGGATGTACTATGAGTCTATGAGGTATATTTATTCCATATTATGGCCAAACAGATGGCAGAGGAAAGGAATGAAATTTACTCTAGGAAATTTACATATATTAACTACGGTGGATTGAAGGCTTTATGCAGTTATAATTGTTTGTTTATTGTTTGCTACTTTGCTGAATATTGATTATTGACAAATTGATCGAAGGGAAAGGAGAAAATGTATCAAACTAGACGAACGTTACATTAGTTACACGTAGTACACAATAGGAAATCGGAACTTAAAAAATGAAATTTGAAAGTATGAAAGACAATTGTTTTTTTGACAACTTTTAGAGTTGCAAAAAAGAGGGTGATCTTTTTAATTTTCATCTACGCTGATTTTAAAAACAGGAGCAAAAGCAAAGAAAATCAGCTCATCCACTAAAAAGGAAACAACAATTACTGGTGGACCTGGTGGTAGCATGAGGGACTGGCTTTTACCTTGGACATTATGACCTGAAAAACAAGTTTACTATATTAAATATGGTCCTATTTTTACCTTAGCCTGAACATTATTGAAGTCAACATCATGATTCTGCAAGGCTACATAGATCTAAGTTGGTTCCTAAAAATTCCCTAATGTAGAATATGCTAATTAAATTAAATTTTAATTTATTAAATGTTAGGTAATAAAAAAATCTCTGTGCGACTAAAAGACAATCTTGCATACGCTATAACCATTGTTGTTGACCTTTGTTTGACAATTTTATTCATTAGACGAATATCTTTACAGGAAACAACATTGGCATGAGTCTATTATTCGCGTTCCAGAATCACTTTCACTAGAGTGTATTAATAATAACTTATTACATACGTTACTACGTTAGTAAGAAACAAAGATACAAGGTCTTACCAAAATAAAATTATGAAAAAAATGTTGAACATGCATTAACTTGGTGTTTAATAGTCTATTGATTACTTTCCATTTTCTGTAACTGAGCTCATCTGATGAATAAGAATCATCTTAATGATATATACGCAAGTTGACCAAAAAAGTCTTTGCTCATACCACACTCTATGATTAGTCTGCCATCTGTAATAACATTTTGGTTATGAGAAGGATATAGAAAACAAGCATATTTTCACCTCCGTTACTCCAGAAAAAACCTCATAGTGGAATAAACATTGAGATCATTAAGTCTAAAGATCATCCCTTGATTTTAAAGTACTTGATACATCTGCATTATAAAGGCAGGTAGCTCTATTAACTATGGCAAGCACGTGTCACCCTTTTTGCGTAATGAGAACTTGAAACATATTTTAACATCAACTTAGAGATGGGTTTTTCCAAGCTTTATAAATTTCTGGATTATCTATAATCTACAGGTTAAACACTAAAACTAATAAGATTAGCTACGCTATCAATTGTCTTAGAAAAATGCATCAGTTGTCAACTTTAGTCAACACTCAATGATATATATTGATATGGCATATTTTTCTGTGTGTGCTTATTTAGATTTCTGCCTTGTGCTCTTACTCTTATTTTATAACATTATTTATCCTGCACGTTACAACCACCATAATACTTTTGTTCTTGTGATATTAATAGTAAATTCCACTGCGATACTTGATTTCACTTGCTATATATTTTCTGCCTTAATATGATAAACTTTATACTAGCTCTTACTCAAAACTACCATAATACTTTTGTTCTTGTAGGATTAAATATTAAATACCACTGCGGTACTTGATTTCACTTGCTATTGTATTATCTGCCTTTTCTATGATAAATTTTAGATATATACTTGCTCTTATAGGGCATGCATTAGTAATAAATATAAATATGGTCATTACTGATGGTCATTTACTCATGTCAGTATCATCCAGATGTTAACAAGGATCCACAAGCCAGTGAGGTGTTCAAAGCTATCAATCTTGCATATGAGGTTTGATTATTTTTCGAATTCAATACGTTTATATATTAAATATCTGTGTTTAGTGTGACCTGATAAGGGAACAAGTTAAAATCCTTGTAAAATTGTCATTTAACCATACATATTTCTGGTTAATGAAGCATACTGAAGAAAACGGTTTAATATTAAATAACTTGAAATTATTCAAATGATAGTATCCTTATTTGAAAGGTTTACAATCTTTCGGCTATTTAGTTGAATATCAATAATGATGTGTGTTAATGGCATCAATGTTGCTGAATGAAGGCTATAGTGTCAGTTCTCTTTGACAGTACACATTAACACTTTCTCTGAAGTGCTATTTTGTCTGATGATTAGTAAGGTGTAACTACATAAGGTCATATTATCTGAACCCTATTAGCTGTTCATAAAATATGTAAACATGGTGATATGATGTGTATATACATGTGGGAATCTTTATTAGATTCAATTGTTTTGTACTAAGTGCATGTTCATCGACTCTGCATCAGTTGAAAAACTTAATTATCATAACCATTGAAAAACTTGGATGATCTGTATATGACAATTCCCGTTCAGCTTTACTATCTTTTGATGAAGTTCCTGGGACATATAACTATATGCTTTTTATCGTAATATCTGGCAGGTCTTGTCTAATGACATGACAAGAAGCCAGTATGACCGATCATTCCAATTTCAACCAAGTAGCGGCCCACCATGGAGGACATACGACATTGACATTGAAAATGAAATAAAAATACACAGGTGGTCTGAGTTGAGACAGAAAATGAAACATAAAAGGCGTGATTTTGATAATGATTCTGATGAAGTGGATGGTGTGACCAATGAAAGAGGCTCTTTCCTTGAAGTTCTAAGATCTGCATTTCTCTCACTATTCTTGCTGAAAACCATAGGGGCAAAACTGTCCTTAACTTTTAGCAGCGTGATGGCTCTGCTTGACCCAGAGCTGGACAATGGGTATAAGGTGGGCTATGCGGTTGCATGGATGCTGGGAGGTAGAGGTGGAATCGTGCTTACTTTATGCCTCTCGTTTGCTAGTTGGGTGTGCGGAAAAGCAAGCAGTAATGTTGTTGCCTTGGTGGTTATATCCTTGTGGGTCGGGTCAAATCTCGCAAGGATTGCCCCACTTCCGCAAGGTGCCCTTCTTACTCTTCTCTATATGTCTATTAAGCTTCAGGCTGATCTGAATTGAAGCTACATCATAGTTATCAGATTGTTTTCTTATATTATAGTTTGATTATAAATATCTATTTGTAAATAGGCTTACATCAACAAGTCCCAATTAAAATGGGTTATGTTATATTTGACAAAAAAGGTTTCTTAGGGGTGAATCCCAAATTATCGGTTACTTCATGACTTGACAATCGCGTGTCAAAATGCAGGGCCGTGAATTAGTGGTGACAAAAATAAGCGGTTGGGTAACTGATCAGCTTCTTTAACCATTTTGCCCTTTGTCTATAGATAGTTAAGGCATCAAATATAAACTATGTGATTACAATAAGTACTCAAATTACAATGATTTAGGAGGCTGGAAATGTTAAAGTTATACTCTGAGCTACATGTTTTTTTTCTTGTTTTAACTTTTTTTAGGCAACCCGGATAACCGTAGTCCAAATCGACCCATTTATAAGCAAATGGGTCAAAGAAGAAGAATATATTGGATTATGATGGTCGTATCTTGTAAACCGTTGATATTGATCAACCTATTTAAATTGAAGCAAGTAGGCTGGTGTGCACTGTGCAGGCTTGAGATCCAACCGGTTTAGTTTTGATGATTTTCTTGTTTAACGTTTTGAAACTTGAAACTGGCCGTATAACTTTTAACATTTATATATATATTTTTTCATATTGGGGAGATTTAGTTATGATGTATTGTAGTCATTAACAATCTTCATCATATTAAAACGTTAGTACAAAACAAAGATTTTGAAAATAAAAGAATAGGTTTCAAATGGCAAAACTGAACCTTTAAACCGCCAAACCAGCAAAACCAGCCAACACACCCGACCGGCTCATTTTGGTTGAGATGACTTATAACATTTTCTTCACATAAATATGACAATTTATACACTGATAAAACAAAGAAAAGAACCGGTTCGAACTTTCTTAATGCATGAAAACCGGATCATGATAAGGTTCGACTTTAACTCAAACCCATCGATCAACGATTCTAAGAACTGTTCACTTTCCCATGTTGCTTAATCTGGTTTAGGTTCCTCCACAGATACTTCCCACTAGCCATGTCAACAAATCCCCAGAATCCCTTTTGAGCTATCTGAAATCACATAAACAGTCAAACAAATGAATATTTGAACATAGGGACACAATAGTACACTCTTAGAAGACCCATTACCTTGATGATGTTAGATTGTTTTCTGTGAACAGATGAAACATCATTGAAAACATCATTTTCGATATCCAATGAGATTCCAACTGACTTCCACGCCATATAACCGGCTAAAACAGCGGAGAAAAACACCAACAGAAATCTCATGGGACACATATTGTTGTTGTTGATTGAGGCGAGTTGTTTTTCTTTTAGGTTGTTTGGAAAGTAGGATATGATTTGGGTGATAGAATGATAGCAGGGGGGGCTGGTGGTGGTGGTGGTGGTGGTATTAATCTTTTTGGTATATAATATTGGAGCGATATCCATGTTGGGTTAGTTTTGCTTTTACAAAGTCAAATTTGGCTACACCTACTATGCTTTGCCAAAGGGTATTAATGTCTGTTTCTATTTCTTCTTGTCTCTTAAAATTGAAACTAATTTTTGAAAGTGTTTAAATTTTTTTTACTTTGAACTGTAAATGTGCAACCCTGTCGGGATCGTACCCCAACCCCCATAGGAGTAAACCTATTGTTAAAAAAATCCTCTGATTTAACTTTAAGTATTTTGTTTAGAGTGAGACTTAAACCCATGACCTTTTAACATTTACATTTCACGTGTATCTCATTTTAACCAGTTGGACTAAGGATTATTGCTGTGTTTTAATTAGTTAACTTTAATCTTTAAAGGTGTTTTAGTTAGTTAATTTAAATTTAAAAAGTATTTCAATTTAATCACTCGTATTATGTTTTATTTAAATTAGAGTTATTGGATTTTAATAATCCCAAATTTTTATTTATTGGTCGGGATTAACTCCAACTCAGAAAATGTTTACTGATACTTCTAACTTTAAACTTATTTTGCTCCAATGATCCTTTACTAACTGAGAGTTAACGTCCGTTAGTTTTTTTGATAATATGGGGCTAACTTTGAGCCATTTTTCAATTCCGTCGCTGCCCAACCTCTGTTAGGTCTGTTTTTCGATGTTTAGCTTCCATCTTCACTTGAAATTTACCTTTAACGAGTCAAGTGGTTTAGATTAGGAGTTGGAGATTGACGGGTTTCAGGGTACAAACTTTTCAGATTGATGGACCTGATAGTTGATTTCAATTTTCTGATTAGTGTTTTGACCATATAAGGGGTTGTTTGATAATTTTTGAATGATTAAATACTGAATCAATAAGAGGTCTGAACCATTAACTGCTGAACCATTAAGAGGTCTAAACCATTAAGAGCTAGTATATCGCTTAACTATTCACAGGCAAATGTCTGACCAATTCAGATAAGAGGTCTTAACCATTCAGCATTAGTATAATGCTTAACCATTCAGAGGCAAATGTCTGAACCATTCAGACATTTGCTCGCGAAACAAACACTCTGAACCATTAAGTGCTAAACCATTCAGACATCTGAACCATTAAGAGGCTGAAACAAACAACCCCTAAGTAATTCACGTCATAAAAAACTAACGGTGTTAACTCTCAGTTAGTAAGGGATTGTTGGAGGAAAATAAGCTAAAAGTTAAATATCTGTAAACATTTCCTAAGTTGAGATTAATCTCGGCCAATAAATAAAAGTTAGGATTATTAAAATCCAATAACTCTTTAAATTATAATCTATAATGTGTTTTTTTATCAATTTTTTTGTTTCAGTTATAATATCTATTTTTTTATGCTGGTTTGACGTGGTGTTATAGATTTTAGGTCATTTTTAAATTTTTTTTATATAATTAACATTATTTTTAATTTTTTTTATTATAATTACATAAGTATAGGGTTGGCTAAAAATAGAAAAACCTTAAAAAGGTTAAAAGGGATTTTAAAACACTCATAACTAACCCAAACGAACTTCGATTTAACTCATTCACCAGCGTTGGAACCGGCTCGTCGAACACTATGAACTTAGCTTTTAGGTTTTATATTTTACGGTTTGGAGGGTGAGGGTGGGGGTTAGATTTTTGGGGGTGAGATTGGGTTCAACTAGCCGGTTTAAACACCATTAGAATGAGTTAAATTGAAGTTCTTTGGGCTTATTTTGCGTGTTTTAAAAACCTTTTTAGTATTTTTAAAGTTTTTCCTCTATTTAACATAACCCGCTCCTAATTACATATATTGAAAATCTCGATCCTCACATCTTTTCCTCAATTACTTTCTTACATAAGAAAAATCGATGATGACTTAATTTGATGGTTTAATGATTTAATTTGGGCAAAATACGCATGAATGACCCAATTGAAATACTTTTGAAACATGATTAAATAAAGTCACTAAATTATTGAAGTAATCAAATGAATTTGTTCTTTGCCAAAGGGTATTAATGTCTGTTTCTATTTCTTCTTGTCTCTTAAAATTGAAACTAATTTTTGAAAGTGTTTAAATTTTTTTTACTTTGAACTGTAAATGTGCAACCCTGTCGGGATCGTACCCCAACCCCCATAGGAGTAAACCCATTGTTGAAAAAATCCTCTGACTTAACTTTAAGCATTTTGTTTAGAGTGAGACTTGAACCCATGACCTTTTAACATTTACATATCACGGGTACCTCATTTTAACCGGTTGGACTAAGGATTATTGCTGTGTTTTAATTAGTTAACTTTAATCTTTAAAGGTGTTTTAGTTAGTTAATTTAAATTCAAAAAGTATTTCAATTTAATCACTCGTATTATGTTTTATTTAAATTAGAGTTATTGGATTTTAATAATCCCAAACTTTTATTTATTGGTCGGGATTAACTCCAACTCAGAAAATGTTTACTGATACTTCTAACTTTAAACTTATTTTGCTCCAATGATCCTTTACTAACTGAGAGTTAACGTCCGTTAGTTTTTTTGATAATATGGGGCTAACTTTGAGCCATTTTTCAATTCCGTCGCTGCCCAACCTCTATTAGGTCTGTTTTTCGATGTTTAGCTTCCATCTTCACTTGAAATCTACCCTTAACGAGTCAAGTGGTTTAGATTAGGAGTTGGAGATTGACGGGTTTCAGGGTACAAACTTTTCAGATTGATGGACCTGATAGTTGATTTCAATTTTCTGATTAGTGTTTTGACCATATAAGAGGCTGTTTGATAATTTTTGAATGATTAAATACTGAACCAATAAGAGGTCTGAACCATTAACTGCTGAACCATTAAGAGGTCTAAACCATTAAAAGCTAGTATATCGCTTAACTATTCACAGGCAAATGTCTGACCAATTCAGATAAGAGGTCTTAACCATTTAGCATTAGTATAATGCTTAACCATTCAGAGGCAAATGTCTAAACCATTCAGACATTTGCTCGCGAAACAAACACTCTGAACCATTAAGTGCTAAACCATTCAGACATCTGAACCATTAAGAGGCTGAAACAAACAACCCCTAAGTAATTCACGTCATAAAAAACTAACGGTGTTAACTCTCAGTTAGTAAGGGATTGTTGGAGGAAAATAAGCTAAAAGTTAAATATCTGTAAACATTTCTTAAGTTGGGATTAATCTCGGCCAATAAATAAAAGTTATGATTATTAAAATCCAATAACTCTTTAAATTATAATCTATAATGTGTTTTTTTATCAATTTTTTTGTTTCAGTTATAATATCTATTTTTTTATGCTGGTTTGACGTGGTGTTATAGATTTTAGGTCATTTTTAAAATTTTTTTATATAATTAACATTATTTTTAAATTTTTTTATTATAATTACATAAGTATAGGGTTGGCTAAAAATAGAAAAACCTTAAAAAGGTTAAAAAAGATTTTAAAACACTCATAACTAACCCAAACGAACTTTGATTTAACTCATTCACCAGCGTTGGAACCGGCTCGTCGAACACTATGAACTTAGCTTTTAGGTTTTATATTTTACGGTTTGGAGGGTGAGGGTCGGGGTTAGATTTTTGGGGGTGAGATTGGGTTCAACTAGCCGGTTTAAACACCATTAGAATGAGTTAAATTGAAGTTCTTTGGGCTTATTTTGCGTGTTTTAAAAACCTTTTTAGTATTTTTAAAGTTTTTCCTCTATTTAACATAACCCGCTCCTAATTACATATATTGAAAATCTCGATCCTCACATCTTCTCCTCAATTACTTTCTTACATAAGAAAAATCGATGATGACTTAATTCGATGGTTTAGTGATTTAATTTGGGCAAAATACGCATGAGTGACCCAATTGAAATACTTTTGAAACATGATTAAATAAAGTCACTAAATTATTGAAGTAGTCAAATGAACTTGTTTTTGATAAGGGTGTACGTAGAGGTGGGCAAAATACCCGGGTACGGACCCGACCCGGACCCGGTTACGGGTACGACCCGGTATAGGGTGTACCAGGTTTGGACCCGAAAAAAACCGTAGGGTTGGAACCGGAATATATTTTTCTAGATTTTGGTAGAACCCGACCCGACCCGGACCCGACCCCATTGAACCCGGGTTGGACCCGGTTTTGACCGTTTTTTTTTTAAATCTAGCCGTTAATAACGGCTATATAGCCGTTAGCCCCGATTTGTTACCTTTTTTTGTCTCTTTTAGCCTTATAAGTTAGTATAAATAGGTGTGGGTTGATATGGTTTAGTACCCAAGTCTCAAACGGAAAAACATACGCAAAAAACACAAAAAATACTCTTGTTTAATCTCGTTTTACACTTTCACTCTCTTCAATCTTGATATGGCTCAATCACAATCTTCAGTTGTCAAGGTTCGTCAAACTCTCCAACCGTCGTTCGTGTTCTTGCACACAATCGTAACATGGATGTTTGGTGCAATTGGGATATGGTTGAGTTGAGTGACGGGTCTGTAAAGGCTCGTTGCAAGTTTTGTGGAGCTTTGCTTGCTAAAGATTCTAACACGACTTTAAGCAAACACATTAGCAAGAAGTTTTGTAAGTCGTTGAAAAGTAATCCGGATTCGCAACAAACACAATTGGGTGAAGACGGTGGAATCTTTAATTATGATGTTAATACGGTTCGAGATCGAATGGCGAAGTTCGTGATTCAAGAAGCTTTGCATTTTAGTCACTTCGACAATCCTCGGTTGACCAACTTAATTCGAGAGACGCTTCAACCTCGTTACACTCACGTAAGTCATACTACACTTAGACGTTATTGTTTAAAATTATGGAAACAAGCAAAAAATGATTTAATTGTATTATTTGAAAATTTAAATACCAGTGTAAACTTAACTAGTGACGTTTGGTCGGCTCCACACGGTTTACCCGAATCGTACCTTTGCGTCACCGCTCATTGGGTGGATCCCAATTCATGGCAATTGATGAAACGTACGATTGTATTTGATCTTTTTCCGTATCACACACCGGAGAATTTTTGTTTTACTTTTTAGATAATGTAATAAATACTTTTAAGTTACAAAATAAACTTTTTTCAATTGCATTTGATAACGCCTCTAACAACACAACCGCGGTTGAAAAATTAAAATTAAAATATCTTCCGATTGCAAACGGTGATTTTTTCCATACTCGTTGTGTTGCACATATAATTAATTTAGTAGTACAAGACGGACTATCCGGACAATATGTTGATAACTTAACTAAAGCTTTTCGATTTATGTTACATGACGTTTTTAAAAAAAGTAGAAGAAGATATCAAGATTATAAATAACTTTGTAAGGATACGAAATCTAGATTTTTAGGTCCTAATTGGGATGTACCTACTCGGTGGAATTCGACTTGTCACATGTTTGAATGTGCTTTAAAACAAAATGGCACTTTGAAAGCTTTTCGTAATAGTCTTTCGGATAATGGTGAAGCCGACCCATTTCCGGATGCGGGTTGGGAGAATCTTCAACGTCTATCCGAGTTTCTTGAGGTTTTTAAAAACTTAACAACAAAATTATCGGGAGTTTATTATTCCACTAGTTATTCGGTGCTTCAAGAATTATATTTTATGTCTTTGAATTTTAAAAATTTTCAAAATAAAAATAATATGTTTAATCAAATGATAGAACCAATGAAAGAAAAGTTTAAAAAATATTTTAAGGAGTTACCACCCGTTTTTACGTGTGCCGCCGCTTTAAATCCGTTTCTAAATGTTGCGGGGGTTGAATATTTGATAGATGAGATAAATGACAAGTTGGATATGCATGACGAAAACCCTAATTTTTCAAACGAGGCAAAAGAAAATTTTAATGAAAGTTTGAAAATAATTTATAATTTTTATTTAAATAGATATGGGCCTAACGTAAACATAACCATGCCAAGCGGATCAACCTCAAGTGCTAGTACCTCGGTTAAAGACCCTGTTTTGACTATGTTGAATGTTGTTCGGGATGTGACGGCTAAACGTCAAAGGGGTAACACCCCAACAAGTGAGCTCGGTAGATATAGTGGAACGGATTTTATTTCCACTATGACTACCGAAGATTATCGTGCATTCGATATTTTGGCTTGGTGGAAAGGAAAAGAATCTCAATTTCCGATTCTTTCTGCTATGGCCTGTGATTTACTAAGCGTCCAAGCTTCTACGGTAGCTTCGAAATCTGCTTTTTCTCTTAGTGGCAGGGTAATATCATTACGGAGAACAAGACTAACTCCGAAAGCAGTGGAGATGTGCATTTGTTTAAAGGATCACTTAGACGCAATGGATCGTATACAAGACCAAACAAGCCTCGAAGACGAAATTACACTCGAAGCTAAAGTACACGATGAAGAGGTAGAAGAAGGAGTATCTTCTGGCATATCCGATGAAGAATTAGCATTTGATAAAGCATCTCGTAGAAAATAAAATTAGACGATAACTTAAATAAAAGTTTTATGGTATTTTTTATTGATTCATTTTATGTATTTTTAAGTTGTTTTAATATTATTATAGAAATACATGACAATTAATTTATGTTATTTTAAGTAAAGACTCGAATGTTTTTATCTCTTAGCTTGTCCTCTTTCTCCATTTCCATCATCATGTTCATGATTGCATCAAGCTTAGAATTTATTGAATCTTGAGTATCGTCGTATGTGGACTGAGGGTATTCATGATAGTAGTCGTCATACTCCTCTTGATAACATGAGAAATGTGGCATCTGAGGTTCATAGTTGGTAAAATTTCGTTCTTGGGCATAGTGGTAATCCATATCTACATGATAATATTCTTGATAATTTGTTGATGTGGAAAGTGGTTTAGAGGTGGAATAATATGACATATCTCTTCATCTTCATAGTCTGCTCTCACATATCCCTTAGCTAAGGTAAGTCAGGTATCGTATTCACGGAGAGCATGTGGTTAGTGTTACACGATTCGTTTGATTATTTAATTAAGTTACTTAACTAAAACTAAATTATTGAACTACTTATACTATTGCCTCTGGCTGTGAAAATTGGATTTTGAAATAATTAACAAGTGAACTAGGAAAACAAATTGTAAATAATAAAAATTAATTAAGAAGACAATTATGAGAAATAGTAATCCACCCCGGGATCAAGGGTTGGTTTTCGGTAATTGTTTAGTCCAACTTGGTGGAAAATCCTTAACGGGGATTCTATGCGTGTAATGATTAAGTGATATCGATAATCAAGACTTAATAGGTCTTAATACACAATGCCGATTCAATTAGAAACCAAAACTTGCAATCATATAATTTCCGGAAGATTAGATGATATTCAAATCAAAGTTTACCAAAATCATTGTTAAAATAACCAAAACACAAGTTAAACTTATGAAAGAACTTAACAGGTTCTAAAGTTTAATCCCAACAAAGTTAAACATAAACAAAAAAACCTAATCACACAAACCTAATACCCGAAGTAGATCACGAGAAGATTAGCCACTCATCGTTCTTGAAGGATCTTCAAAACCCGTTGTTGATTTGCATTCCGGATGATTGTATCTTGTTTTTGAGAGTTGGAATGGTGAAAAAATGATCTAAGAACTCCCAAAATTTGCATTCCGGTTTTATAGGTGTTCCACGAAGGCCCTGGCGTAGCCTACGCCAGCCAGCGTAGCCTACGCTGGGGTACATTCTGCTAATTTTTTTCTTGAGCTGGCGTAGCCTACGGTGTCTACAGTAGGCTACGGTGGAAGGCTTTCTGCTGCACTTTAAATCCTTCTTTCTTGACACCTCCAATGACTTGTTTCACCATGTAAGCTTCCAACTTGCTTGTTTTACCTACAAAATCACTTCCAACTCATAGTTAACCTATTCAACTTAATCACATGCATAAAAACGAATAATCATATGTAATATTTAACGTTTAGACACTTAAAACACTATTCCAACACACTCGTATCAATAATCTCAGTCCTGGTCCATTCATCAGTTAGACGTCACCGATGCTTTTCTTCACGGGAATCTAATTGAAACAGTCTACACGCACCAACCTATGGGGTTTCGACACATGGATTATCCAGACCATGTTTATCTTCTCAAGAAATCTCTCTATGGGCTCAAACAGGCGCCACGTGCATGGTACCAACGTTTCACGGATTTGTCACTTCTATTGGATTTATTCAGAGTCAGTGTATAATTCACTGTTTACATATCATCATGGGGGTGATATTGCTTATCTACTTATTTACGTGGATGATGTCATTCTTACTACCTCTTTGGACACACTTCGGTTGAACCTCATGTCCAGCCTTGCGGCTGAATATGCTATGAAAGATCTTGGACCTCTTAGTTATTTCTTGGGTATTAATGTTTCTCGAACTAGAGACAAAATGTTTCTGTCTCAACAATCTTATGCTCTCGATATTATTGCCCGTGTCGGTATGCATTCTTGTAATCCGGTTGCCACACCAATTGATACAAAGCCAAAGCTTAGTGCCACGTCCAGCATCATATTTGATAACCCTACTCTATATAGAAGTTTAGCAGGTGCACTTCAATATCACACCTTCCCAGACCTGACATCAGCTATGCAGTACAACAGGTTTGTATTTACATGCATGACCCAAAAATAGATCATTGGAATGCCTTGAAACGTATCATCCGCTACATTCAGGGCATATCATCTTATGGTTTGACTCTTTCACCTTCTTCTGATGTTTCTTTTCGAGCTTTCACTGATGCTGATTGGGCTGGGTGCCCCGAAACCCGTCGTTACACCTCCGGTTATTGTGTCTACATGGGTCCGAATCTCTTATCATGGTCTTCCAAGCACCAGACAACCATCTCTCGATCTAGTGCCGAAGCCGAATACCGCGCAATAGCTAATGTTGTTGCCGAAATCTATTGGATTCGCAACCTTCTTCTCGAACTACGCCGCCCATTGAAGACAGCAACTCTCGTCTACTGTGACAATATTAGCGCTATTTATTTATCGGGCAACCCTGTTCAGCACCAACGAACCAAACACATTGAACTGGACATTCACTTTGTGCGCGAATATGTTCAACATGGAACCGTCCGTGTTTTACATACTCCTACACGGTTTCAAATTGCGGATATCTTCACCAAAGGGTTACCACAAATTCTATTTCAAGATTTTCGATCCAGTCTCAACATTCGGCCGCCTCACGCTTCGACTGCAGGGGTATAATAGAATATACATTTGTGTAATTTAGGATATGATCATGTAATTATTATTGTAGTTATATTTTCCCCATTTAATGGGATTGTATGTATATTTATATCAGAGATGAATGAGAAGGAGATCATCCATTCAATTATAACTACATACCCCCCGTTAGCTAGTATAAATATGTGGTGGGTGCTTTGGTTGCAACAATAAAAAAGGCTCTAAGTAATCTAAAATCTTAAAAATGTTTACTACTTTCTTCATGTTTCAAAACTCTTCAAGATGGCTCATCTAGTGCTTAATCTTCAATCGGTTGTGATGCCTCTTCTTAAAATATTGTTCTTCGGGTTATTCAGTTCATACGAAGAAGAACCAAGAGATTTGGTGCAACTATGATTTGTATGAAATATCGATGAGTCCAAACAAGACTCGTTGCACGTTTTGTATCAAACTTTTTTCAAAGGATGTGAATTTTATTTTGAAAAATCATATCGAAATAAAATATTGTAAAGCATTGAAAGAGAACCGTCTTAGGATCAAACTTTGATGACAAATGAACGCAATTTATGGGCTTACAATGTTGATGCGGTTCGAGAGAATATGACACATTTTGTGATCCAATAAAAACTTACCATTCAAGCACTTTGACAACGAATGTTTGACTCGGCTAATTCAACAAACTTTAAAACCACGTTACACACATGTAAGTCACAGTACAATTAGAAGGAATTGTTTAATAATGTGAAAAAAAACTAAAAATGAATTAGTTATGTTTTTCAAAAATTATGAATTTTTAGTTAATTTTTATTGTAATTAATTAAAAAAATAAAATAAAAAACCGAATTGATTTGGGCCCGAAACAGGTTTAAGAACCATTCCAAATTGGTTTAGACCGGTTCAAACATTTACTTCTAAAAACTGGTTTATAACCCAAACCGGTTAGACAAAAACCGGTTTATGTCACCTCCTCTTAAAACCGGTTCGGTTCCCTACTAGAACCGATTTGAAAAAAAAAAACAATTGCCCACCTCTACCAACATTCACGTGGCTATTTAAGGCGGTATGTGCCGTTAGAACATCAATCGAAATATTAGGTTTTGTCTTTTTTGACCACAAAATAAACAATTTTAGAATTTCAAGAGTTTCAATCGATCACGAAATAACAAATTTTAAAATTCAAGTGTTTTAATCAATCACAAAATAACAAATTTTAGAATTTTAAGTGTTTTAATCAATCACGAAATAAACAATTTTAGGATTTTAAATGTTTCAATAGATCAGCCTATACTATAAACGGACGTATATCTACTCTAAATTTTTTAAATACAGATGTTTTTTTTCCTGTTTTACTCTACTTATCTACATCACGATTTATTTATATTATCCTGTTATAAGCATGTCTAGAACTCTAAGTCGATCTAAGACCTACACGTTTTGACGTGGCTGATAAACTGAAAAAAATAGGCATATAAAAACGTGTAATCACACACGCACGTTGCGACTTGTTAATTCCGAAGTGTAAAACGAAAAGCTTATAAAAGATGAAAAGTATAAGGGACCAAAATTGAAAGTGAAAAATTATAAGAGTCCAATTATAAACGATGTAAAGGTATTGGGGTTAAAAATAAAAAAAAATATATAGATAAAAAAAAAAACAAAAATAGATAAAACCACTTAAGGGTAAATACGAATCATGATGCACAATGCATTTGATGATTACTAGTATATATAATGTTTTTTAAATTAATAAAAGTTGTGCTGTGTCTAAATTATATTTGACATAATAATATTAATACAAATTTAATAATATAAATTCAAATTAGTTAATAAATAATTATCAATTAATTATAATTTATTATTAAAAGTTATGATAAAATTCGTATAATATATGTTACTTGTATATCTTTATTAAAAAAAATAATTTAAAAAATTATATGTATAACAAATTTTGAAATAAAAGCTAGTTACGAAAAACGTTCTTTAAATTAGGTTTAAAGTTTCAAAAGTAGTCCTTTAAATGGTAGAAAGAGTAAAATGTCCTTGACTTACGGAAAAAATTAACGTCCGTTAATCTAAATGACGTAATCTGTTTATAAAAGTATACATAAAAAATTATTAGAGTACTTTTTAAAAATAAAAGATAATACCTGTAATTTTCTATAAATCTAAAAAACGTTTTCTGTAATTTTATCTTATTTTAAAGATCAGAAACCTAAGAAACTTGATAACTAATTACCCTACTTATCTCTGTAAAAGTCAAACTGACATTCTCATTGTTCAAATTTTGAATGGTGTAGGTATATGGGTGATTAATATCAAACAAAAAAATTACAAAAACAAAAATAAAAAGTCTTATAAAAGACATTACAAAGTTTTTGAATGATAAAGGTACCTAAAGGCCTTGAAAACAACAAGCTAAATATATATGTAGCGAAAACAAGTACTCTAAATGTAGTACAAGCATATGTAAAGCAATTTGATGCCGACTTTACAAAGTTTTTACAACTACGCTTTAAAGAGATAGTACGCGGTGGACACATGGTTTTAACATTACGTGATCGGAGCACCCTTGATCCAACTGATGATTGTGACAATCTTATAAAAGACATTACAAAGTTTTTGAATGATAAAGGTACCTAAAGGCCTTGAAAAACAACAAGCTAAATATATATGTAGCGAAAACAAGTACTCTAAATGTAGTACAAGCATATGTAAAGCAATTTGATGCCGACTTTACAAAGTTTTTACAACTACGTTAAAGAGATAGTACGCGGTGGACACATGGTTTTAACATTACGTGATCGGAGCACCCTTGATCCAACTGATGATTGTGACAATTTATGGGATTTACTCACCTTATCACTTCTTGACATGCTCAGAGAGGTATAATAAGCTTTCATATACAAAAATTTTAACTCAAAACTTATCAATAATGTTTTATTATAATGAGCTTGGATATACATAAATTTTAACTCAAAACTTATCAAGAATGTTTTTATTATAGGTGGTTTAAGTAAACTATATTTTGGTTTCAACGTTGATTTTTAAATTTATTTAATTTCAAGGCAATTCCTTTCTGACACACCTGTTTTCCAGAACAAAACCGGACCGATAGGATAGAAAACTGGTCATAGAACTGGTACTTTTATGATCGGGTGAACCGGATCAGGTGGTCGGACTGGTTTTTTCATATTTTTATTTTAGATTTTTTTAAATGATATATTTTTTATTAATTTAGTATTACACGATCCATATTTTAATTATATGACTCTTCACGTTTTGTTAGAATTAAAATTCGACACCAAACATATAGCATCTTTCATGTTTTGTTTCAAATTAGATATATATAAATAATTTTAATTTTTCTATTGACGTCATTCTATTTTTAAATCTAGTTCGACCGGTCCAACTAATTAACCGATAAGGCAACCGATTTGTTATCCGGTCCGACTTTTAAAAAATTTAAAATTCACCCACCATTCGTTTGCGTTTAACAAGCGATCGAACTAAACATTTACATTTGAATTATTTAATTTATTTAACATTTAATTTGATTTCTTTCTAATAATTTAGAAAAGCTAAATATTACAAGTTATTAGAGAAACCAAATTATATGTTAAATTAATTATCAAAATGTTGAGTTGCCTTGTTGTACAACCGAAGGTGGGGGGTTCGCTACCTCAGGTAACGAATTGCTTAGAAACCAAATAAACTTTAAAATCCATCTAAAATCAAAACGGCTTTTCTAAACCATCTAAAATCGGAGGAAAAATTATTTTCAAAAGAGAGCGCTATTCAAAGCTTTTAACTAATCAACTTTATCGGCTAATCATTCAAGTTGTAACTCATAGGGGTTGTTTCGAGAATCAGATATCAACTCATTCAATCTTCGATTTTATTGTCCACACGAGGATGAACTTCAGAACATTATTCAAGCAAATGGTTCATTTTCCGTTAACCACATAAATACTTTTGAATTCGACTGGGATCAACATGTCACACCCCAACCACAGCGGTTTCCCGCGGGGGGTGATCATCATGAAAACCATAGTCATTGATCGACCACTACATGATCTGATAACCATACGTTGCAATCACGTTGAAAGATACATAATTGTTTTCAAAGTTACATAGCGGAAGTAGTAGAAAAATATAAATTGTTTTTCAAACAAGACAATTAGAAATAGTGTCCCAAAAGCATAAGTGAATCCTAGAATGCGATAAGCTCCAAACAAGCATATCCTCGTGCAAACCTTAATTTCCTGAGAAAACATGCATGAAGTATGTCAACATAAGTTGGTGAGCTCACAGGTTTTAAGTAACAGTAATCAGTGTAATGGACCACAAGACTTTCTATGATTTGATTGTCGATCATACAATACTACAAATATATAAGCACAGCACAACCGAAGCTAGACTGTAAATGTAATAGATTGCCCCTACCCGGCCTACCGTAAGCACAGGGGGTGAAAGGCTAATAATGCACCCGTTTAGACCTCCAGTCAAGGTTAGGGTAATTAACCCGGGTGGGGTAGTCAAACCCAATAGTACTATCCATGATTACCTCGCTTTGGGAAATAAACTAACGGTCCGATAACATGGGACTTTATACGGTAAGTAAACAACTTATAT
Source organism: Flaveria sonorensis (assembly GCA_025506505.1). Taxonomy (NCBI): domain Eukaryota; kingdom Viridiplantae; phylum Streptophyta; class Magnoliopsida; order Asterales; family Asteraceae; genus Flaveria; species Flaveria sonorensis. The sequence goes on along the minus strand of CM046431.1, from coordinate 44,205,480 downwards.
AACATGTGAAATCATTGACAAGTAAATGTGTCCATGAAAATAGTAATTTGCATGTAATCTCCCCCAAAATAAAAACAAGTAAAAGTGGGGGCCGTGAAACTCACCTGTAATGCACGCGTGAATACTAGTAATAGTCCGTACGTATGATGGTCTAGGAATCTCCTAAACAATGTCACAAATATTCTGAGGTCATGATTACTAGCCCTAGATGGTCATGCATAACTCATCCACAAAGTTAGATTTGAAAACGTCACTTGACTAGTTAGACACGCCGAGCCGTTAATGTTTTATTTAGATTCTTTTCTTCATAGTTATCTTCTTAAAAATAAATAATGTATTGTATGAGTTTTATATTAGGTATAATAAATTATACTTTCAATGTGCATGAGTTCCTATTTACCAAATACCTTCCAAGTTTACTTTATATAAATGTAGACTTTTGACAGAATAGGTGGATTTTTAGGCCAAGTTGTCATCCTATTTTCATGGTCCAAAGAATTTTTATAAAATCTGATTTTTACCAAATCTAGCTCTATGTCTTAGGTTTCCAAAAAGGTATACTTGTAATGTGTAACTAAGTTAAGTGCCTCGAAATGAGTCATGAGGCAACAGATGTCAGTGCAGCATTTTCTGTACATGTCCATGGATTTCATCTTTTTGAGAGGTCAAACCATACTTTTACAAATAGTGCCTATATTACTTTTAAACCTAACATCTTAAGCTAAGTTACCACAAAAAGAAAGACTTCATTTGATTACTTTAATCATAACTTATGCCTCATTCTTTCTGCCCTATCTAATCTGCCAAAAACTCAGATTCAACACCTTAATCATATTTGTACGTTTTGGATGGGTTATACTTATCTAGAAATTTCAAGGTTGGATGCGTTGGAAACTAGACATTCTAAGGTTAATGTTAGGCTCAAGAAAAGATTCATTTGATCGTTTTTAGGTCGATTTATGGTGTCTAAAAGACAGAACATGAATCTGCCAGAAAATGTCTTACATGTTTTGTTACTTTTTAAGCTTTGCTAGAGCACCTTTGGATGAGTTTGTGAACATGGACACATCATGGTGATGTATAGAAGATTAGGAACCAGGTGCTAACCTTAAACAAGCAGGGAGAAGATGATCTTGAAATGCAAAGAGAAGGACTTGATCCCTAGAACCAGAATCAAGCAAGAAAAAGTGGAGAAGATGTTATAGGATGCTTGGAAGCTTCAAAAATCACTTGATCTTCAATTATAGCACTTGAATCACCCAAGATTTGTAGAAAAAGAGTTGGAAATCAAATGAAGTGGAGATGGGGGAGCTTTGGCCGAAATTTGAAGGAAGAAGGAGAAGGAAAGCAATGTGTTGGTTGGTGTTGGTGATTTGTGTTGGTTGATAGCATATATAACTCTTTCATGAATGATCAATCAAATCACATGGGAACATTGGTCAATCCTTGGGAGAAGGCATTCCAAATGAGGTAGGGAGGCTTCTCACTTTGATCATTAACTCATGTAATCACCAAAAAGGCAAATTTCAAAAGTTGTAAAAGTTAAAAGGTGATCTTGATGGGTTGAATGAAAAGAAAAGAAAAAAGATTGTGTTGGGGAGGGGATGGTTTGGACGGCTAGGTGATGGGGGAAAGGGTTTGGTTTTTAATTTTTTGTGTAGTATTGGGTATTTTGGTGGTATTGTTGCACTATGGTAATTTTTATATATTTTTATAATTTTACATGTTACTTTTTAAAGTACATAAAAATATTATCAGAAATCATATAATGTCACATATTTTAATATCGATGATATGTATATAATAACTAGTGTATCTCGTAGTTGCGTTATACGCGTTTTATCCGGGTAAAATATCAACTTACGCGTTAAGGTTTATTTATGAGTTTAAGCTTTTCCAATGTAATTAATTTGGAATCTAAAATACTTTGAAATACTTTAAAGTATTTATTGACACATATATATTAATTGTCACCAACGTTCGTGTGTGCTTTTATCGCGTGTAAAAATGATAATTACGTCAAATTACCGATACATGAAATGTTATGCCTGAAATTTTGCAATGCATAAAACGACTTTAATAATTGTAATTAAATTGAAAATCAAGTAGTATAAGTATAATTATAACCAAGTCAAGGCCGGGTATTGACCTGAAATCTGCCGGTTGTCACATACTCCCCATGTTAGAAAGAATTTCATCCCGAAATTCAGTTAGGGTTGTCTGCAGATGCCAGGGTTTCAAAATAGTAAGGGTAGTTGAGCTTCATTTGGTCTTCGCGTTCCCAAGTAAATTCGGGTCCTCGCCCATCGGACCTTCACTATGGGAATGCGGCTTCGTTTCATCTTCTTTATCTCTCGATCTAGGATCTCCATAGGTTTTTCAATAAAGTAAAGTTGCGGCTTCGTTTCCTCTTCTTTATCTCTCGATATCAATAGAACATCTCAACATCGAGTGTATAACTAGATTTCATCTAACAGACACTTCTTCAGATTTGACACGTGGAAAGTGTCATGAACACTACTAAGTTCTTGAGGTAGTTTGAGTTTGTAAGCTACGGGACCAATCCTTGCTAGGATTTCAAATGGTCCAATGTATCTGGGGTTTAGCTTATCACGTTTACCAAAACGAATAACTCCCTTCCAAGGTGAGACTTTAAGTAGGACTTTATCTCCCACTTGGAATTCCAATGGTTTACGTCTCACGTCAGCGTAGCTTTTCTGACGGTCACGCTCGGCTTTGAGTCGGTTCTGAATCTGAGCGATCTTTTCCGTGGTCTCGTGTATGATCTCAGGACCAGTGAGTTGACTATCGCCAACCTCTGTCCAATACAGTGGTGATCGACACTTCCTTCAGTATAGTGCTTCAAATGGTGCAGCTTTGATACTGGTGTGATAACTGTTATTGTAAGAAAACTCAGCTAAGGGTAGATGAGTATCCCAACGGTTTCCAAAGTCTATCACACAAGATCTAAGCATGTCTTCCAATGTCTGAATGGTCCGTTCACTCTGACCATCCGTTTGAGGGTGGTATGCGGTACTCATATCCAACCGTGTACCCGAGGCCTTTTGTAATGATTGCCAAAATCTCGAGGTAAATCGACTGTCTCGATAGAAGATAATGGAGATCGGTACTCCATGTCTCGAAACAACCTCCTTGAGATAAACCCTCGTCAACTTTTCCATTTTATCAGTTTCCTTAATTGGTAGGAAGTGAGCAGACTTTGTCAGTCGATCCACAATTACCCAAATCGTATCAGAACCGGTGGATGTCTTGGGTAGTTTTGTGATGAAGTCCATAGAAATCTGCTCCTATTTCCATTGAGGAATCTCCGGTTGGTGCAGTAATCCAGATGGTTTCTGATACTCCGCCTTAACCTTTGAACACGTGAGGCACTTGCTAACATAGGTGGCTATGTCAACTTTCATGTTAGGCCACCAGTATAACTCCTTTAGGTCCTGATACATCTTATCAGAGCCCAGGTGGATGGAGTATCTTGATTTTTATGCCTCGTTCATCACAAGTTCCCTTAAGTTTCCACAATTTGGCACCCAAATTCGGTTCATAAAGTATCGAGCTCCATCAGACTTGATCTCAAATTGCTTATCCATGCCGCGAAGAGATTCATTTCTCAAATTCTATTCTTTCAGTGCTTCGGACTGAGCATCACGAATTTGAGTAGTTAGACTCATATGGATCATCATTCCCAACGCTCGCACCCGTAAAGTTTTGGTTCGTTCTTTCCTACTCAGAGCGTCTGCTACAACATTCGTTTTTCCAGGATGATAACGAATCTCACAGTCATAATCGTTTAGTAACTCGACCCACCTCGGTTGTCTCATGTTTAATTCCTTCTGATCGAAGATGTGTTGCAGGCTTTTGTGATCAGTGAATATAGTACACTTGGTACCATACAGGTAGTGTCGCGAAATCTTTAGTGCGAAAACAACAGCTCCCAATTCGAGATCATGAGTGGTGTAATTTTTCTCATGCACTTTCAATTGTCGAGAAGCGTAAGCAATAACCTTGTTGTGTTGCATCAGGAGCCAAGTCCTTGTCGTGATACGTCGCAGTACACCACAAAACCATCAGTTCCCTCCGGTAGGGACAAAATTGGCGCGCAACACAGTTTCTGCTTTAACAATTGAAACGCTGCTTCTTGTTTATCACCCCAATCAAACTTCTTGTCTTTCTGAGTCAGGGTTGTCAATGGTTGGGCTATTTTGGAGAAATTTTTGATAAAGCGTTGGTAATAACCTGCCAATCCCAGGAATTGTCGCACCTCAGTCGGGGTCTTAGGTGCTTCCCAGTTCTTAATGGCCTCTATCTTGGAGGGGTCAACATGTATGCCTTTCTCATTGACTATATGACCGAGAAATTGCACTTCTCGAATCCAGAAGTCGCATTTGAAATTTTGGCGTACAACTTCTCGTTTTTGAGTAGTTCCAAGATTAACCTTAGATGTTGCTCGTGCTCATCCTTGGTTCGTGAGTATATTAAGATATCATCGATGAAGACGAACACGAATTTATCCAAGTAAGGTTTGCACACTCTATTCATGAGGTCCATGAATACGGCTGGTGCATTGGTTAACCCAAATGGCATGACCATGAACTCATAATGGCCATAACGTGTTCGAAATGCGTTCTTGGGGATATCTTCCTCCTGGATCCGTAATTGGTGATATCCCGAACGTAAATCAATTTTCGAGTAATAGCTAGAACCTTGAAGTTGATCGAATAAATCTCCGATTCATGGAAGTGGATACTGATTCTTAATAGTGAGCTTGTTTAATTCTCGGTAATCAATGCACATCCGGAATGATCCATCCTTCTTCTTGACGAACAAGACCAGAGCTCCCCAGGGTGAGAAACTCGGCCTTATGAATCCTTTATCTAACAATTCTTGTAATTGATTAGACAACTCTTGCATCTCTGATGGTTCTAGTCGGTATGGTGATCATGCTACCGGAGCAGCTCCAGGTACTAAGTCTATACGAAATTCGACTTTTCTTTAGGGTGGAAGTCCGGGAAAGTCCTCGGGAAAGACTTCTGGGTAGTCTAGCACGATGGGTATATCCTCGATTATGTTCTCATCTGCTTGCTTCTTTATCACATGTGCCAATATTGCATGATAACCCTTTCGTAAGTACTTCCGGGCCTTCATACATGAAATGATCCTTAGTGCCGCACCGCACCTTTCTCCTTGTATCGATATTGTCCCTCCACTCGGGAGTGGAATGCGAACAATCTTCTCTCGACAACCAATTTTTGCTTGATTTTCGACCACCAATCCATGCCGACGACGATGTCGAAACTTCCTAAGGTTATATGTAGCAAATCTATGTCGAATGTGTGTTCCGCCAAGCTCAAGGTGCATCCATCCTCTGAGTTAACTCCGCCATCTCACGCTGCACGCCAGTAATCCGGTCATGCATCGTGTGTAATGCCTAGTCGTCCAGGTACCTGTCCTCCTCAATAGCTAGCAATCGACCCTCAATCTCCTTCGTATCAGTAGTCGGTGGAAGTCCAGAAATCTCCTCCTGTAATTCCTGGATCTAGCGGTCGTGCCTCGCAGCACATGCCACGAGCAACAGTACTATGCGCTCCACAGGCTCTCGGGTGAGGGGTGTCGGGTGTGGTGCATCAGATGACTCACCTATCTCGTAGGTGGAAGGTATTTCCTCCATGTCCCTCCACTCACTCAGGAAGCTCGGCATCCAGTCCCATCGACGACTATCAATTTTACGCCTTTTAGGCACAGGCTCGGGGGTACGATCACGAGTAGGTGTAGTAGGGCGGATCGGGATGCAAACCCGCTTCCTGGGTGTGTGTGCACGAAGTGCACCGCCAGGATGAGTCCGATATCTGCAATATGATGGTGGTGGTAACGTCGGGTCGACGTCGCGATGAGCATCTGTAGCCACTGGCTCGGGAATAACGGCTACGGGGAGGGGTCAACAGGCTCAGGAGTGAGATCTTGAGGATCAGTGTCAGGAATCTCAGGTGTAGGGTCAGTAGGCTGTGAGGCTGAATCAGTATGCTGGGGGGTCAAGTCAACTGGCTCTGGGATAGAGTCCACAGAACGAGGAATGGACTTAGTAGGCTCCGGATCGGAATCCACTAGGTCGGTGTCAACCGTCTGTGAGACAGAATCAGTAGTCTCAGAATCAAGGTCGACTACCTAAGTGTCGGCTGGCTGAGGGGTGAAATCAGTAGGTTTGGGGCGGGTATCGACTGGCTCGGGGGCTGGTCAGCTGGCTGGGCATCAGTGGTCATGTGGGTATGCTCAAGTGATGGCTCAGTGAAGATGTGTGACTCGGTCACCGGAATGGCCATCGGCATCATCGGTCCAATGATGCGTGTGACTCCTGGAATAAGCTCCACCGAGAGACTGGCATGAATCTCGGGTGCAGGCATCCACCAATACGTGTCTGGGGGAGGAGGAGGTAACCCAGAATATCAGGCAGTGGGTGTGACCTTAATGGTGTCAGAAATAGGGTCCAAAATAGGAACGGGGATAGCAGTTTGGGGAGGTGCAGGGGTCTCGGCCTCCGTGGGGTCAGTAGGCTGGAGCACGACGTCAAGCGTAGGGGTCAGAATGGTAGGTGCAGATCCCGTAGATGAGGTCGGAGATGCCAGCTCATACTCCTCGTCTGAACCAAAAATGTAGATCGGCATCGATGCAGATGACATCTCTATGACAAGGCAACACACAAGTGCAATTTATATAAGTAAGGTTAATGCATAATGTACTAATGCAACGTAATGAGCTACGGTTATAGTCTAGGCTCACTAAATGCAACCTAGTTCCCTATAACCAATGGCTCTGATACCAATCTGTCACACCCCAACCACAGCGGTTTCCCGCGGGGCGTGATCATCATGGAAACCATAGTCATTGATCGACCATTACATGATCTGATAAACCATACGTTGCAATCACGTTGAAAGATACATAATTGTTTTCAAAGTTACATAGCGGAAGTAGTAGAAAAATATAAATTGTTTTTCAAACAAGACAATTTAGAAATAGTGTCCCAAAAGCATGCGAGAATCCTAGAATGCGATAAGCTCCAAACAAGCCTATCCTCGTGCAAACCTTAATTTCCTGAGAAAACATGCATGAAGTATGTCAACATAAAGTTGGTGAGCTTACAGGTTTTAAGTAACAGTAATCAGTGTAATGGACCACAAGACTTTCTATGATTTGATTGTCGATCATACAATACTACAATATTATATAAGCACCGCAACTGAAGCTAGACTGTAAATATAATAGATTGCCCCTACCCGTGCCTACCGTAAGCACAGGGGTGAACAGGCTAATAATGCACCCGTTTAGACCTCCAGTCAAGGTTAGGGTAATTAACTCGGGTGGGGGTAGTCAAACCCAATAGTACTATCCATGATTACCTCGCTTTGGGAAATAAACTAACGGTCCGATAACATGGGACTTTATACGGTAAGTAAACAACTTATATAACATGTGAAATCATTGACAAGTAAATGTGTCCATGAAAATAGTAATTTGCATGCAATCTCCCCCAAAATAAAAACAAGTAAAAGTGGGGGCCGTGAAACTCACTTGTAATGCATGCGTGAATACTAGTAATAGTCCGTACGTATGATCGGTCTAGGAATCTCCTAAACAATGTCACAATATATTCATGAGGTCATGATTACTAGCCCTAGATGGTCCTGCATAACTCAACCACAAAGTTAGATTTGAAAACGTCACTTAACTAGTTAGACACGCCGAGGCGTTAATGTTTTATTTAGATTCTTTTCTTCATAGTTATCTTCTTAAAAATAAATAATGTATTGTATGAGTTTTATATTAGGTATAATAAAATTATACTTTCAATGTGCATGAGTTTCTTTTTACCAAATACCTTCCAAAGTTTACTTTATATAAATGTAGACTTTTGACAGAAACAGGTGGATTTTTAGGCCAAGTTGTCATCCTATTTTCATGGTCAAAGAATTTTTATAAAATCTGATATTTTTGCCACATCTAGCTCTATGTCTTAGGTTTCCAAAAAGGTATACCTTGTAATGTGTAACTAAGTTTAAGTGCCTCGAAATGGGTCATGAAGCAACAGATGTCAGTGCAGCATTTTTTCTGTACATGTCCATGGATTTCATCTTTTTGAGAGGTCAAACTATACTTTTACAAATAGTGCCTATAGTACTTTTAAACCTAACATATTAAGCTAAGTTACCACAAAAATAAAGACTTCATTTGATTACTTTAAGTATAACTTATGCCTCATTCTTTCTGCCCTATCTAATCTGCCAAAAACTCAGATTCAACACCTTAATCATATTTGTACGTTTTGGATGGGTTATACTTATCTAGAAATTTCAAGGTTGGATGCGTTGGAAACTAGACATTCTAAGGTTAATGTTAGGCTCAAGAAAAGATTCATTTGGTCGTTTTTAGGTTGAGTTATGGTGTCTAAAACACAGAACATGAATCTGCCAGAAAATGTCTTACATGTTTTGTTACTTTTTAAGCTTTGCTAGAGCACCTTTGGATGAGTTTGTGAACATGGACACATCATGGTGATGTATAGAAGATTAGGAACCAGGTGCTAACCTTAAACAAGCAGGGAGAAGATGATCTTGAAATGCAAAGAGAAGGACTTGATCCCTAGAACCAAGAATCAAGCAAGAAAAAGTGGAGAAGATGTTATAGGATGCTTGGAAGCTTTAAAAATCACTTGATCTTTAATTATAGCACTTGAATCACCCAAGATTTGTAGAAAAAGAGTTGGAAATCAAATTAAGTGGGGATGGGGGTGCTTTGGCCGAAATTTGAAGGAAGAAGGAGAAGGAAAGAAATGAGTTGGGTGGTGTTGGTGATTTGTGTTGGTTGATAGCATATATAACTCTTTCATGAATGATCAATCAAATCACATGGGAACATTGGTCAATCCTTGGGAGAAGGCATTCCAAATGAGGTAGGGAGGCTTCTCACTTTGATCATTAACTCATGTTAATCACCAAAAAGACAAATTTCAAAAGTTGTAAAAGTTAAAAGGTGATCTTGATGGGTTGAATGAAAAGAAAAGAACAAAGATTGTGTTGGGGAGGGGATGGTTTGGACGGCTAGGTGATGGGGGAAAAGGGGTTGGTTTTTAATTTTTTGTGTAGTATTGCGTATTTGGGTGGTATTTGTTGCACTATGGTAATTTTTATATATTTTTATAATTTTACATGTTACTTTTTAAAATACATAAAAATATTATCAGAAATCATATAAGGTCACATATTTTAATATTGATGATACGTATATAATAACTCGTGTATCTGGTAGTTGCGTTATACTCGTTTTATACGGGTAAAATATCAACTTACGCGTTAAGGTTTATTTATGAGTTTAAGCTTTTCCAATGTAATTAAATTGGAATCTAAAATACTTTGAAACACTTTAAAGTATTTATTGACACATATATATTAATTGTCACCAACGTTCGTGTGTGCTTTTATCGCGTGTAAAAATGGTAATTACGCCAAATTACAGATGCATGAAATGTTATGCGTGAAATTTTGCAATGCATAAAACGACTTTTATAATTGTAATTAAATTGAAAATCAAGTAGTATAAGTATAATTATAACCAAGTCAATGCCGGGTATTGACCTGAAATTTGCCGGTTGTCACACAACATGATACTGGTTACAAAGCTAAAATGCTTAGGGCTGTTGCAGAACCATTGTTCACTTGTCATTTTGGGAAATCAATAATTGATTTGTTGTTTAAGAAGTTTGAGAAGAATGTGGCAGAACATCTAGCAACTAAAGACGCATGGCACATAAGCATCTTCATGTCATTGACAAAAATGTAACGTGTTTAAGATCAGTCTATTGTTTGTTTTTAAGTTTATATATGTATTGATACTTAATGTTTATGTATTGCTATGAATGAAATTTACTGAATATGATTATGATATATGTATTGATACTAATAGTTTTATGTAGTACTCTTGCCATCTTAAATGTAATCTTTTATCAATTTTCCTTAAATTCTAAACCATTTTCAGTTCAAGAACAAAATCGAACACAAAACATTTGGAGACTAACGCATCTCTGAGCTCTCTATTATTAATTGTAGGCAATCATTGAGATTAATTAATATAAATTCAGAGTCCCTCTTTATTTGTGGCTAAATAAATAAAACAATAAGGTAAAAACAAATTAAATATGAAATACATCTTTAGCAAAGAATGATTTCAACCAATTTCTTCTATACGATCTTTCGGTGTAAGTTTGAGCGATCAAAACAACAGAGGGTTTGCTTAGGCATATGTTAGATATGGTTCCCTTAAAACAATATCTGTCCGCTCACGAACTTGTTTCTTAGGATACAATAGCAAGAAGCAGTATATTACTGAAGATGATCAACGAGCCTGAAATTAATTACTATTTAATGGCATTTAATGTGTGTAATTGTTGTATTTCAGACCATATACAGCCTCTCAAATATGTCCAAGCTCTCAAGTTTGTTTTATCATTCCTTCAACTATGGCACACCGTTAGTTTATAGCCAAACATAACTGAAAAGAAATGTCATATTAAACATAGTTGTAACTCCAACGCTTCGTTGGTTTAGAGGGATAAATATAACTTTCTTATAAGGGAGTGAAAAACTTTCTTACATTAGACAAAAAAAACACATCGCAACGGTTCATTCAGAATTTTATAAAATTATATATTTTATTAGATTTAAGAAAAAAATAAAACGTGAGTAAAATTAGTTATAATAATATAATATTTAATTTTTAAAATTAAAACAAATTTGTGAGGGCGGACACACAAATTTAAAACAGAGACGCCCTTGTTAAAAAAAACCGGCTCATTTTTCAATATAGGTCACGCCTAAGTTTTGTAGGTGGGTCTGTACTTGTTTGATCAAAATAATGTGGGTCCGTTTCTGTTTGAGAGACATTTTATGGAATAATAGTTTTAAGGTGACGAAATGATAGTAACAACCGGTAAAAGAGATATTTTATGGATTTTCTAAAAAAAAAAAAACAAGAAGCAATTATTAAAATAGATTGAAAGAGCTATCATGATCAAGAGAAGTCAAGAAAAAGCTTTGCACAAGGCAAGTGCTATGTGTGTGCATGAAAGCTAGAAAAAAGTCTGCAAGAGTGCCCTTGTGGAACCATAACATTTTAATCGGATTTTATCATAAGTTCTATTTTCAACTGACAGCAACTAAAGATCATCCTCATGACTTTTTAATAACAAAAAGTCATAGATTTATAACAAAAAAGTGATAAAGGTTAGCAGACACTTTAGATCTCCTAGGTTGTGGCCCGATGCTAAAACTAATTGAATGAATAGGTTTGGCAAATGTCCATTCAAACACTCAAGCCTCTATGTAAGGTAGCTATTGCTTTCACTACTCCACTCTCCACATTATATGAAACCAAAGATGGGATAAAAAAATATATTTTTAGGGAGTCATCATTCTCCTGCTTCCCATCTCTAACACTCTCTTCTGTAATGTACAAATTTTATGACACAATTTACAAGTTTTCAACATACTCTCCCTTATTCTTCCTACCTCTCGATAACTCTACCTAAACTAATACTCATCCCCTTCACTCCCTAGCGTTCTCGCTAGAACATAATGTATAAATTTGTTGGATAGTTTGAAGGTAATGCAAACACCACCACCTTGATAAACTGCTACCCATCATGCCCTCTACTGCCTAGTATCGATATCGAATTAGGTGAAACCGAATTAGACAAAATTAAATACCAGTACCATTTTGTTTGATACCAAAGCTCATCCTTATTAAGCATAAAGATTGAAATCATGTTGTGGGTGTAGAATGGGTATTGGTTTAAATTGGTTTGTGGGTGTGTGAGTTCGCGGTTAAAAAAACTAGTTTTGTAGCAATTCTCAACGAAAATACATAGAGATTTCATTTTCTCAATTAATACCTTTAAAGGGTACACAGTCAATAGTTATGAACACAGACCAGATGTTCTCCTTCATCTGCATCCTAACTTAAAATCATATACCACACACATTTTTCTTTCTTCTATCTTTCTTTTTTCTTTTTTCTTTTTTTCTTTTTTCTTTTTTGTCTCATTATCATTCTTATTTTGATTTTACAGCAACATAAGATGGTCATCTTCGTCATATAACGCTGAAACCCAGTTTGTAAAACGTTCCAATGGATTTGGTTCTGTCATCATCGGTCAGCATACTGTTCGACCATAACACATAGATGCAATGTAAAGATTTTTTGACCATTTTTCCTGCAACATCAACACTAACTCTTTCAGGAAAAGTTACAAAAATTGCAATAAATTAAATCTTTGTTTTGTCACTACTTTGATGTTAGAATGACAGTAATTATATCTTATCTGCTTTAATTACAACTTTTTTCCTTTAGTCTATTATATAGATTTAGAATATTCATTAAAAAATAATGAAATTTCAGCAGCAGCTATGAAAATAGGTTAACTTCTAAGTAGTAATATCTGCATTTTATTTTTTGTTTCATGCAACTATTGTTGTGTGCAGGGCTACTTGTGTACGAAATGAGGATTCTACAAGCCCTAACTATAGTTGTATGAAACAAAAAATTCACAGTATTTACTAAAGATATGGTTTTTACCTTTACATGAGTACTTGGGAAGGTAGATGTTCTCAAAGTTTCTTGGGTTTCATCCATTATTTTACGTCTCGGGATGCTCAGTATAAAAGCAGCTTGATCAGCTGTAGCAGCCATAGATGTTATCCTGTACCCACTTTCCCATCTACGGTGTATTCCTTCACTTGGGTAAAGAAAATCAAGTTCTACAACCTAAACAGTGCAAATTTTAAGGGTTAATGATTATTATTGGTATAAGAAAAGGCTAATTAACTACAAAGATACAAATGTGTTGTTATCTTTGGTTTTAAAAAGTGACGAATGGAGGCGTTTAGGTCCCAAAAGCCAAGGCGTGAGTCAAGGGCTTCAAGTACGCAAAGCGAGAATTTCACATACGCGAGGCATGCTCAACGTACAACCAAAAGCTGGCATTTTTCACATCTCTTTTACACATCAGCCCTTTTATCAATGAAACTATATATAATTTCATCACCCCTTTGGTTGTTTTTACATATCATCCTCTTACAGACCCTAATTTTGTCCAATTTTGACCCAGATTGCATGAAGCACTGCTTCAACTGTTGCTTCAGGGCCTTGAGGTGTATTCTAGATCGCCCATGCCTTAGGCACACTTTTTAAAACCAAGCTTAATAATTTGCTAATATAATGTTCTACTATGACGTTAATCAACTAGACAAATATTAAGTAATACCTGTTCCGAGAATCCAGCATTTCTCGACATCACAACACCCCAACGACTACCGGCTGTAGTCATTGAAGTGACATGAAACCCCTCTTTCCATTTTTTGCTGATCCATTTAAATGGAAATGATTCACTCACTTTATAGGATTGTTGAGTGTAAGGTGTTCCTGAAAACAATGAAAAAAAGAAAAAGATTACCACTAAAATTTTCCTCCTAAAAAGTGAAAAGCAACCTTTATAGATGGCCATAATGACAGCTGGTCGATGTCTCAAAATCAGAAAAATATTTTGGAATTCATTTTGGAACTTATTATCCGAACTAAGTAATTGGGTTTTCATTTTGGAACTTATTATCTAAATATTCTACTTACCCAAGTAGCTTTGATAATAGTTTCATGCCAACTGCTGCAACAAAACTGATTACCTTTTATTAACATTTTCACAGACTGTCTAAAACTTCCTATTTTCTTCACAAATGTCCTTTTGAGTCATTTATTTTCTAGCATCTCAAAAAATGAATTTTCCAACACCAAAACATTTTAATATCTCATTATTGCAAGATTCACACATCCAAATACAATATTCTGCTACCTATTTTTGTTACAGTTGATTATCTTATTCTGATTATTCAATATCAAATAATTGCTTTCAGAACACACATCCAAAGACCCCCAAAATAAGGTTTCAAAACTACTTTAAAAAGAACAATCCATTTTGAGTTTAAACCACACTTTGGGCATTCATGAACTGTTTGACCCATTTCATTGTTAACCAACTTTCAAATTTTACTCATTGTAACAGGTACATAAAAATAATAGCCTAACTTGACCCATATTATGGGTTGAAATTGGCCCCTCTAAAATAAGACATATTGCAATAGAAGCAAATCTAACCTTTAGACATAACAACCAATGAGCTTCCATTGGCTGTACCGGCAATCGAACTGATGTAAAAGTTCTTCTCCCACTGTTCCATGATCCAGTCCTGAAGAACATTTTAGATATGCTTGGTAATAAATAAATGGAAAAAAAATAAATTCAAATAGCTAGTAGAATCATCATAGTTATAAAACCTTGTGAAGAAAAATAGGTGAAACTTCATAAACTTGAGAACAAAATCCAGTTCCTGCATCCATAATTAAGGCCCAAAGATTCGAGGCTGATGCCACACAGCTTATGTATAGACCATCTTCATTACCCTTTTCTACATGCTGGCGAAGCCTTGCATCTGCGACATTATAGTGATATCTGCAAAAAAAATTAGAGAGATTATATTCTTCAAACCAACTTGGACAATAACTCCATTGTTTGCAGACATAGTAATAAACAAGGATGCACACACAAGATGAGTAACCGAGCACTAACATATCTGGTCTTCTAACTGATGAATAGGGAAAGAGAGATAAAAAAGGAGTGAATCTTTTCCTTGAAATTTTAAACAATTAAAAGAACCTACTTTCATAACCATGATTGTACTGCAATCAACTTGACTTTTCAAGTACCCTTCTGAAGAAGCAACAAAGATCTACATGTAATCTGTTTAATTCAGAATACTTCACTTATCATCTTTATTCAGTTGCTATTAAGTAAAAACTATAGAAACGTGTTGTGAATCATAATCGATCAATACTAGAAGCTATTTAAGAAACTGAGTTAGTAAAATCAATGGGTGCTCATTGTTAGTTATTAGGGTTTAGGATTTAGTATGGAAGTTCTTTTTATTACTATGATACTATTACAAAACCCTTTTTGGGCTTTATTAAATATCATAATGGAGAGATCAGGAAGTAGTATAACATATTGATCAGAATAATACCACAAAACCTATCAAGAATATGTAACACAGTAAGCTATTAAGAACATGTAGAAATATGATATGCAAATTGTGAAGTATTTCGTAATTAAGTCAATATAAATGTGACTCTTGTGCATGAACAAGCTTATCCCTTTATGGAATTCAACTTATAGGAACTTTTTTCAATTTCTTTGTAGCTGCTAATATATATAGAGAGATAGAGACATGCATATATAGATATGATATCATATCTCTTTATACTTTATTAAAGTATAATCACATAACCCACCTTTGTTTCATCGGGCGACGTGCATTATAAACAGAAATCCATTGTGTAGCAGGACTACCTAATCGCACTTTCTTTTTTGGTTGTTCATCTTCTTCCAAATTAATAAGTAATCTACCCCGTTTCTGTCCAACCTAAGGAGACAAAAACACATCAAGAAGAGGTTTATATCAAATACTCCCTATATAAATAGAACAAACTGATAAAAAGGTACTGAAATTTACGCAGTTTTCCATTTGAGTTGTCAATTAAAGATAGCAAACTTTTTTATGCATAGAAAAAGACTTCAGATGTTTTCAAGTCTCAAAAAGCCTAGTCAGCATGTCATGAATGTGGCATGTCACGTGTAATGTGATGTAGGCAACCGAGGTGATGTGACATACCACATGTACTGCTACTTAGGCAACAGAGGTGATGTGTTATGTCATGTTTGCCGCCACATAGGTAATGGAGGAGACATGGCATGCCAAGTGTACCACCATGTCAGCAACTTGAGCAACATCTGCAGAATGGTGACCAGTAACCTGCTCGAGAGGTCAAAAGGTCCTCCTTTATGCATAAGAATGTTGGATAACTTTAATTGACAGAAAAAAAGATGTTCTGCCTCAAATGGAAAGTGACATAAAACTTAGTTTCTTTTTGTGCAGTTTGCCCAAATAATAAAATGAACATTATCAAAATGCAAAAACCTTAAGGGCCCCGTCAATTCTGATAGGTCTTAATGATGTAACAGGTTCTATAAGACACTCAAATAAAGAGATAAGCTTTGAATAATTAGGCTCTTCATCAAATTTCAGATTTGTAACCGCCTCAAGAAAATGTTTAAATGGTGCAGGACAAAAGCAACACATCAACTCAGGAGATGTTGCCATTTTCTTTTTACAAACAAGAAAACTCTTGTTGTCTCCCTGCAATATTGAATTAAAAAATTAAAAAGGAAAAAAAAAAAAGAAATGTAACAAGGTGAAAAGAAACTTACCTGGTAGCCTTGCCATGGTAACCTTCCTTTCATGAGAAATATTAAGGTGTATGCAAGTGACTCAAGATCATCCCTTCTACTTCCTGCTCGACCTAAATGTGCATGCACACTTGCGTATCTAATTGTGCCTCTGAAAAAGTGTTTACGAGTATTTATATCGGAGCACAACAAACTGAATGTAAATACATCCAAAATACACATACCTGAATATATCCGGCCGTTGATCATATTCAACATGCTGACTAGATGGAGACTCTTTCCATTTCGATGCTGAAACAACAAATAAATAGCATGTTAATGACACAATGAAAACTTTTTTGACAAAGTAATGATACTGATGATAGAGAAATTTATATTAAGAAAAAACCATAAAAAGCTTACCTAAACCAAGATCAATAAGAAATAGTTTCTTTTCATCGACAGATCCTGGTTGACCAAGTAAGAAATTTTCTGGTTTCACGTCTCCGTGTACAAATCTTAATCAAAATATAAAAAGGACAAGATATGGTCAACAAGCAGTGTCTTCAAATATGCAGCTATATTGTTTAGGAATGTCTTACCCCTTCGAGTGAAGCTTTTCAAGAATTGATATTGACTCAACAGCAATGCAAGCCACCATACTTGGCGACATCCTGGAAAAGAATAACAAACAAGTGAGAAATTATGCATGTAGGAGAAATAAAAGAAAATACAAAATACTTAAATTATATGAACTTTCATCTTACGATTGGCCTAAAGAATTCCAAACATCCCAAAGACTAGGTCCAAGCATGTCCATAACCTGCCAAAAAAACATTGTAAATTGTAAATAGAAATTATTCTACCACAAATGAGCATTTCATAATTTTAAAGTCAAAACTCACCAGAATGTAAAAATCACCTTGCCGACCCTTGTAGTGAACCCATGGAATCCCATAACATCCATTTAATGTGCTTTTGTAACAGAAATTAGATCATAATGTCAAAACTTGAGGTTTACATATGAGATCATTATTGACTCCGAATACGTCTTATGATAACAAATAATGAAATACCTGTAAACTTGCCACTCATAAGGTGGACCGTAGTTGCAACCTTTACTATTACGGTGCTCAAACTTTAATGCAACCTATAAAAAGAGAACCACAGAAAGATCAAATTTTTGGTGGCATGAAAAAGTAGTTATCATGAAAAAAAATTATTGTTTTTCTAACACACCTCCACTGCATCTGGCCCTGTTCTTTCTGTCCCGCCACTTACCCTCCTACCAACATAAACTTGCCCAAAACCACCCTTCCCCAACTTTCTTTCTGTCTTATATATTGGAGAATTACCAACTTGTACCTGCATTAAATCAGCAACACAAATTAACTTACAAATTTGGTCAAAGGGCACATATTGATTATCTAGTTCTTGTGACGTAATATTGCAATACTCGGTTTAAGTGTTTAGATAAACAGATTATGCTTCTGATGATCTGATTAATAAGGAGTCAAATAATCTGTTCCTCGTACTAGTTGCAACGACATGATTATCTAACAGTGAAACAAAACTACGTATTTACCCTTTCAGGCACAGCAGGTGTGGTTCCTTCTTCTTCCATTCCTATTATTTTATCAGCACTACCACCCTCCATGGCAATATCTCTATCCGCAACCACGTCTATTCTATTGAAAACGGGCCTGCCAACTCCAAGAGCCACAGGGTCAGGAACAATTTCACGTGGTGGTTCCTGGTCCAAATCAATCAATCTAGCACCTCTGCCTCTACCACCAGCCGCTGGCCTACCTGGTGTTGTCGTCACAATCCCTTTCGCTACACCTGCAGCATCACCTCTTCCCCTTCCA
Source organism: Flaveria sonorensis (assembly GCA_025506505.1). Lineage (NCBI taxonomy): Eukaryota > Viridiplantae > Streptophyta > Magnoliopsida > Asterales > Asteraceae > Flaveria > Flaveria sonorensis. Next base: position 44,187,277 of record CM046431.1, on the reverse strand, counting down.
CCACCAGTTTTCCTTCTGGTTCTGGTTGGTGCAGTGATGTTTTCGGGTTGGTCAGTTGGTTGAGTGGCAGGCTGGAGATCACCAAGCCGTTTTGATCTCCTTGCTCCACTTCGCAGTTGTGGCATCGTCACCCATGCAATTTATATCAACTTCATATCCCCAGCGGCCCGTTTAAAAGCCTCAAAATCATCTATACCACTTAAACAAACAGGTGTAAGACGATAAATAAATTGAAACCAGCTAATAATAAACACTTCCAAGCCTAATTCCTTTTCAAACAACAAAATATGAAAATTAAACACAATGTTGCTAGTATAAGTAGCATCATCGAAATCCACACACACCACCGAACAAAGACAACAAAATGCAAGAATGAGATCGAAAAGTTGCTTAATCAGGAAGCGTTTCTAGATATTTTCGAAGATTCTACTATCTGCTTCAAATTTGATTCTTTTGGGACCAAAAATGCAGCAATCCAACAGCATACAACATATAAATCCAAAAGTAAACCACTGCTTTCAGAATCACATCAACTAAATCTATCAACGCATCAAAATAAACGATAAATCCTCAGCACTGCCATTGAACTCGTATAAATAAACAATCAGACAACAAAATCGAACATCTAGATGATCCCTACTTAATCCGATCATCAGAATTCCTACAAATTTGAAAATCCGCAATTGAAAACCAAAAAAAACTCAAACAGTAGATCGATTATACCTCATGAGCTGCAAAATCTAGACGATCGGAGGCAAATGCTTGATCATCGGCTGTTAGATCGTTCCACTAAACTCCATCAATTGTACCTCTTCCTTTGCCTAATCTGCTAAATTGAGAAGAAATTCAACAGCTTCTGCAACGAAGATCAATCTGTTTTGTTAAATTAAAGATTTAGGGAAGAAGATATGATCAATTTGGGGGAAATGAGATTTGAAATGATGAAATTGAAACGTACTATATCGCTATATGTGTTGTGTAATCGTTGCGGCTATCGGTGTGTTTCTCTCTCTGTTTGTAAGCGATTGTGGTCTACCCCTTGTGTCCGAGAGGAATTAATATTAATAATTAATAATATTTAATATATAAGTTTTGAAAATAATTATTATTTGAGTAAATTACACAGATCATCCCTAAATTCTAAAGTTTGTCTAAATGTCATCTTTCCGTTAAACGTCCGTCAATAAATTCCGTTAAGTGAGTATAAAAGTACCATTTTACTATTAGTCTACCATCTTAGTTATATTTGATTACTTTTGTAATTATTATATTCTTGTAGTTCCTTTATGTAAATCTCTCTATATATACTTCTCTCCACACATTGTGGGGATACAGAGAGTTCATATTTAATAGTGAGTTCATCGTTAATATGGTATAAGAGATAAAAAGATCCAAACCCTCTCATCTTCATCTTCTTCTTCTTCATTTTGAGCACAACACCACCTCCTCCTACCACTTCCGACAGCCGCCACCACCACCACCACACCCACCCAAGTACACACCCCCTCATGTAATGGGTAGTTTATGTAGATATTTCCTCATGATTGTAAGGCTATTTGTAGCCATTTATATTTACGTTTGATAGGAATGAAAATATGAACTGAGTTATCTTCTTCTAAATCTCTTTGGTCCTCTCATCTTGTTTCTGTTCTGAAGATCCACACTCGACTCTTGGCTAGAACCCAAGTAGTTATTACCATTTGGTGCGGTGACCGTATCACACCACCACTCGCCATCTCCTCCGACGACACCATCACTTATAATCACCACCGGTTTAGTGTTTCAGAAAAGCTTCACTACAAATCGACATATATCCTGAATTATTGAACAAACGATTAGATGGTCACCGGTGATTCTCCGAACAACAATGGCTCAGACGTTAACTAATGGTGCTGGTGGTGGGTCGTTTGAATCGAATAATTTCAATGTCAGTTAGAGGGGTTGATCAATTCAAAGGGGTTTGGATTTGAGAAAGAGTGGTTAGAAGAAGGAGGTTGGTGGTGGGTCGGAGGTTGGAAGGAGGAGGCGGGTCGGAGGGGTCGGCGGCAAGGTGAGATTGGTGTCGTCGGGAAATGGGTAGGGGTATGGGTGGGGTTAGTATGCTTATATTATTATTACTATAATAATAATTATTATTATTTTTATAATGAATATTACTAGCATTAGGGGTAAAATCAACATTTTATAAATTTTAACGGAAAAAACTAACGAACGTTTGACCCATGGACGAAAAGTGTTACGTTTTTTCAAACCTTAATACTAAACCTGTAATATTTTAATCCTAGGGACAAAAGGTGAAATTTGAGCAAATCTTATGAACGATCCGTGTAATTTACTCTTATTATTTATTATAGAATAGTTTTGCACTGTTACATGATATTGGTAAAAATAAATAGTTTATATGTTATATAATATTTTGTACTTGCTTTTTGTGTTAATTTTTGTCCAGAGGTCGAGTGATACTAGATTGTTGAACATTTGTGACAATATGAAGATAAATCTTGGGTCCGTTATTGATCTGGTTTATCTGGTGCTTGATGGGTGGAAATAATTGTAATGTAGATATTCAGTAGATAACAAAGAATAATGTCAACCTCTTCATGATGTTTGTTACGCGTGACCTAGTTGCAGATTAGAGAGCAAATCAAATGTGTTGATAGAGTGAAGGTAAGTAAAAGTTGTAAATGAGAGCGTTTGATGTTTATTTGCCATGTTAAGTGAGCAATATTTATAAGAAAGACATTGAGGAGTGATGGTAGTATTGTTAGGCGGTTAATATGTCTCGTGAGTATTTGATTGTTTTGAGAGACATATCATGGAAACATAGTTTGTTAAAAGTGGTCGGATATGTAAAAGAGTGATGTAGACGGGAAAACAAGATTACCAATTGAACATGTTGATTCACAACGAATACTAGGAAAAATTCTTCTAATTATCGTTGATTTACAAATAATACTGACAATCAGGATAATGACATACTCACACACTTGTGATAGGAAGAAAATAATTTTTTTTCATAAACTTTAAAACTAATCATCTCTCAATATTTATATGAATATAAAAAGTAAGCAAAAGTCGAATGAGTCTCAAAACATAAACGGGCAAAAAACTAAGCCACAAACAAAGTCCAACAAAAAACTAAAAAAGAACAGAAAGTAATAACTCATAAAATAAGCCGTTTTTGGGCCAGAACTATGGCGGCTTGTAAAAACGTACTGCTTGATCCAACGGTCGTTTTAACTGGTCGCAAGCCCAAAATGAAAACTTATAACTCAAGTTATGGCCATTTTAATGAAGCCCCATTGCGATCGTGGGCCTTTAAATATAAGAAGTCTGCTACTCTACACTTGGGCCCGTACCAAAGAGTGTATTAAATGTTTATTTGCCGTGTTAAGTGAGTTGTATTTATAGGTAGATATTGGGTGGTGATTGTAGTCTTGTTAGACGGTTTAGATATCTTTCTGGCATTTGTTTGTTTTGTGCAAGACGTATCATAGACAATGTAGCATGTTGCGTATTAAAATGTTCCTTTGCTCTCAAGCCTTGCCAATTCTGATTGCATGAGGACTGGTTGTCGATATTTATTTCAGATGTGAATGTAATGAGCCCTAGATTTAGGATGTGGTACATCATCAATTCAAAAACTAATCAAATACTACCGTAAAGTCTTAGATATCACTCCCAAAACAACAAGACCTACATCAACAATCATAAGGATTCATATGACAAGAAGGTAATTTCCCATGGGTAAGTCGCTTTACTCTAGTTAAACGTGTTCTCAAGATAGAGCCATACTTTCAAGTCTCTTCTCGAGGCCTGTTTCCTAGATCTAGATTCTTGGAGCTAAATCAAGAGATTTGATAGTTACAAATTCATTAGTAATGTAACTCCATCATGTATGAACTTATGTTATACATTTATGCTTTGCATCTAATGTGTTTTTTTATTAAATAAATTGTTCTTTTCCTTTTTAGTCTTGGTCTAAGCAATCATGGAAAAAATATTCGTTTGGATGAATTAACTCTGATAACTATTAGTTTATCTATTTAATTTTTAATTTGATTAGGATAATGTTTAAAATATTTTATTATTTGTTTGAGCTGGTTTCTTAATTTGAGTCTAATTAGAAGTGTTAGTTATAGTTTTGATATAAATAGATGAGTAAGGTATTATAATTTCTTAGTTCAAATTTTCGTTTGAGTTTATAATATCAAAACAGTCGTAGGAGTTCCACAAATCGTTGCGTTTATTGTCAAGTTTGATCCGATTGATTCCAGCAGTTTTGACTATATTTTCTTCCTCATATTCATATCACTTCTGTTTTATATTATTTCTAGTTTTAATACCTCATTTTGTTAATAAAAATTTGCCAAATTCGTCACATGTACGGTGCACCTAATATTGTGTTCTTTCTAATGCTCAGAAAATATATGGTAATTTTACATGATATATAATAGTTTAAAACTCAATTCGTCAACAAATATTGTAATAGTTTAAAACTCAATTAGTCATCATTAATAAAAAAATTGTGAGTTTCTTATTAGAAACCATAAGCCGCCTTTTATCAGATTGAGCTTGACCTTTCAAAAATCGACTAAATCATCTCAGTTGTATCAAGCCAACCGTCTATGCCGGTTTAAATTCATGATTCAATTCACTTTTAAATTTTAACGTTTAACAGTTCAGTGCAGTTTAGAACTTAAAACAATCATATAAAACAAACTGGCCAATTAACCTCTATGATTTAATATACTTTCTCTGTTTATATAATATGTAATTACTTATATCATTTTAAATAATTAATAAACTAATAATTTAAAAAAGTTATAAAATAACTAAAACAGTCCAAATACAAACCATTAAAGTTTAAACCACCCAATTGGTAAAACATGTCCGTCCGGCCAATCCACCCAACCCAGTGAACTTTGTTTGTTGTTCAACAAAACTATAATTAGTGTTTCGACCTACTATTTTCAATAAAAACCTGTCGGACAACACCATAAGCCCCAGTAGGTCGAGCCGCATGGATAATGGATTTGTGTTAGCCATATTAATTGTTCGAATTCTTTTTCAAACCAAATCCAAATATAATGACGATTTAGTGTTAAGCTCGTAGTTATCCATACGTATTATAGTCAGGTTTCATTTTGATCACTTTTTAGAGATATTTAAATTTTAATAATTAAAGTTAAAGAAAAACAATTAAAACCGTCAAAACTGGACCATTGAACCAACCGAACCAAACCTTAAAACGCCATAGGTTAGCCACACCGCCCACACACATGTCATATTCACCTCAACTATTTGACTTAAACTTTTACAAACCAAAACCAAATATCATGACAATTTGGCATTACATCCATAGTTAGGGGTCTTAACATGTCCAAACCCAATCCTTCATAAAAGAAAACAAAACATCACAATAACAAACCAACAAATACAAATCAAAACAACCAACTTCACTTTATTATCATCATCTTCAATCCCATGGCTGCAACTTCTCTCCTATCTCTCTCCCTCCCAAACCAGCCATACTCACCCCAAATCATCGGCTTCCATCGCAACGCCATCGGTCACAACCAACCGAGACCCTCGATCAAAAATTCGGCCGAAAAGGCATCAGGTTCAGGGAGAATGATGATGGTGCTGCATTTGCTGAACTTACGGTCCGAAATGGTAGTTCTTTGAAGCTTCAGTTGAACAATGCTCATGTGAGTTCTTATAAGCCTAAGGTGTATTGGAGAGATGATGGGTTTGAAGAGGTTTTGTATACTACTACTTCTGGTGCGAAAGGTGGGATTGGGTTGGTGATTGATAGTGTGACCGACGATTCGAAGGCGAAAGGCGTTGATTTGTCGCAATGGGTCGTGAAAGATGCTGATTCTGACTCCATTGATGCTGTTCAGGTGATGTTCATCTTCTGGTTCATCTTGAAAGTTCATAGTTGTATGAGATTTTATATGGTTGTTTTTATATCATATTATTATTTAAATGATATCAATCAATTGTTATGTTTATTTTAACATCCGGGACGGGTACAAGATCAGGTATGGTATCATCTAATATCATGCGCATCTCATACCTGCAGTATTACGATCCCTATGAATAAGGTTGGATGGGGTAGCTTTAATTACCAGTCGTGTTCCGTACAACATAAATATGGATAATATTATCAAAATGTATGGTTCAAGTTATGTTTGGTTGACAAACTGAAAAGGAAAGTTAATGTTATGTTGTATTATTCTTATGTCACATATCGTTATAAGGTTGTGACATAGGACATATAAAATTACATATTTTCAATTATATATACATATATATGTGTGCGCACATATATAAATACTCACGGAGAATTTCGATGATACAGGTAGAGTTGAGTTGCACCACTAGTGGAACCTTAGACATAACCTATGTGATCTCCCTTTACGCGTTGAGCATGGCAACCGCGGTCATAGTTAAAAACAATGGGCGCAAACCTGTTAACCTAAAAACTGCTATACTTAGTCATCTCAAGTTCAAGAATCGAGGAGGAACCGCCATTGATGGCCTCAATGGTGCCTCATATTGCACTCATCCTCCTCTATCTTCTCCTTTTGAGATTCTATCACCATCCGAAGCAGTGAAACCAGAAGATCCAGGCTGGTTTTCCTTCGGGTGGGAACCAGAGAAGAAAGGAGGAGTTTGGAGTGTTCAAGATGTACCCATTACAATTTTAAAACATAAACTTAGTCGAGTTTATGGTACTCCACTCGATGAGAGATTAAAAGAGTTCTACAATACTATCCCATCGAAGTATGAGACTCTTGATCAGGTACATTTGTTAGATCATTTGTTTTCTTGATATTTAATCAAAGTTATAGATTTTATAAACAATATTGAGGCTTTGATAAATCTTTGTATTTATTTATAGGGGCGCGAACTGTTTTTTAGGGTAATAAGAATTGGGTTTGAAGAGATTTACTTGTCGAGCCCTGGATCATTGTCCGAAAAATACGGAAAGGGCTACTTTATCTGTACCGGTCCGGCTTCAATATTGGCCCCGATCACGATTGAACCTGGTGAAGAATGGAGAGGGGCACAAGTTATCGAGCATGATAATTTGTAAATAATGAAATGTGATTGTATCTAATAAATGTCATTAATTGTCATAATTTATGACTTTTGTTTATGTACATGTGTCGATGATATAATTACATACAAAATTTTGAAACAAAGGTATCTATTTTGGATGCATTATGGTGATAAAGTACCAAATGAACATGAATAACTTATGTTCATGTTTCTCAGGACTCCAACCATGGGCTCTATAGGGTCCACACATCATAGGCTCGATGGGTTTGACCGCCCTATGGGCTCAAGCAATAAGTCCAAAGTTGATTACGACCCAACATTTTCATCGAGACATAAATAACATAGAAAAAAAAGAACTAACAAAAGATGAACGGATCATCCTATACCAAGCTTTGGGCTAGACGGGTTCTAAGTGTATATCTATGTAAAATAATCGAATATAATTTTGGTTACAATTTTATCTAGTTCACTAATTTCTAGTTTATTCATCTGATTAATTATCAACTATTACTAACGAGCTAAATTTTTCATCACTTGGTGACAAGTACCATGGAAGTTGTAAGTAATCAAGCTTGATCGTTTCAATTACTTCATAAAGCTGTCAACTCTACATATCAAATATGATTTATCATATGTGGGATGTATCTTTAGATAAAATACGTTAAGTACAACACAACCACACCCAGATGACAATAAGCCCCAAATTGAGCTCACACATATAAGTGGGCATTGAACAATGTACTTCTCCATGTTGGTCATGACAAAATGACCTTTGTGGAATACCAAGATAATTTGGTAGCTATCTGATGATGTTAATGTCTTTAAATAGACATAGTGGTGGAAAGCGATATACTCTCTAACTAAATGGTTGTGCCTCAAATCGTGCAAAGTGCATTGATGATGTTAGTTTTGTTTCTAAGCAACCAATATACTTGTAAACATATGGAAACAATTGAACTCGTACTAATAGACTCATACATATGTTACAAGTTACAAGGTAAACGAAACTCAGTTGTAGCAGATAGAGAAGGCTTCAAAAGTTATACATTTTGATCCCAGACTCGAGCCATAAACCATATAGCAAGCATTCATTCTTATGCGTTCATTAGCCTCTACACTCAAACCACACATACACATTTGCAGAACCCAAATCTTTAACCTATATTACATGTTAAATAAAAAAATGCTATGGCCATAATTTCATCAATAATAACGTGGTTAGGCCATTATCACACATATTTTCAACCTTTCATTTGAGTTAAAGTTTAAATGGATAAAAGTTCATCGTGAAAGTTACTATTTATAGAAACCAACAATGACAAATTGTTTTTCCTATTCTTTCGTTCACAAAACCAAACAACAAACTCGGAAAGAAAAAAAAAGATAGATTTGAAAGGGCGATATGCACTAATCGGAAATAGACTCTCTCTTGACTTGAATTTTCCTATTCGCTTTAAAATTACACAACACAAAATAAAATTTAGTAATAATCATAGTAGGTGGTAAGGGAATGGCAAGTTCCCAACCATCTAAGAAACCGTTGAAGGCCACCGGCGCCAGTGTTGGTGGATCCTCCGGCCAATCTCTAAAGTTCGCACGGCGAACTTCAAGTGGGCGATATGTCAACTTATCAAAAGATGACGTAGATATGTCCGGCGAGTCATTGGGAGATTACACAAATTACACGGTTCATATTCCGATGACCCCCGACAACGAGACATCAGTGGCTACAAAAGCCGAAGAACAATACGTTTCTAACTCATTGTTTACCGGAGGTTTCAACAGCGTGACACGAGCCCATCTCATGGATAAGGTGATCGACGCCGAGGTGACCCATCCGCAAATGGCGGGGTCGAAGGGCTCGTCGTGCGCGATGCCCTCGTGTGATGGCAAGGTTGTGAAGGATGAGAGAGGTGTTGATGTTATTCCTTGTGAATGTAGTTTCAAGATTTGTAGAGATTGTTTTCTGGATGCACAAAAAGAGACTGGGTTGTGTCCGGGGTGTAAAGAACCGTATAAGAACGATGACGATGACTCACCGACCGGAGCATTATCGCTTCATGGACCAGAGGGTAAACGTACCACGTCGTTAGCGAAAAGAAACCAAAATGGGGAGTTTGATCATAATAAATGGTTGTTTAACGAGACATCGGGTACTTATGGCGTTGGGAATGCGTACTGGCCATCAGACGGTAGTGGTGGTGGTGGTGGTGGATTTGGAGATCCGGCTGATAAACCATGGCGGCCGCTAACCCGAAGACTACCGATGCCGACGAGTATCATTAGTCCTTATAGGTTATTGATAGTGGTTCGTTTTATAGTTTTGTGTTTCTATTTAACTTGGAGAGTTACACACCCTAATGATGATGCAATATGGTTATGGTTTATGTCGATTGTGTGCGAGCTATGGTTCGCATTTTCTTGGATCCTTGATCAGATCCCGAAGCTTTGTCCGGTGAACCGATCTGTAGATCTCCAACTTTTACATGATAAGTTCGAAACACCTGACAAGAGCAAAAACCCAGAGGGTCGCTCTGACCTCCCCGGTGTTGATTTCTTTGTATCGACCGCTGATCCAGATAAAGAGCCACCGCTGGTCACCGCAAACACCATCTTATCGATCCTTGCGGTTGAGTACCCGGTTGAGAAGCTAGCTTGTTACATATCGGATGATGGTGGTGCGCTTTTAACCTTTGAGGCAATGGCGGAGGCTTGCAGCTTTGCTAATATATGGGTCCCGTTTTGTCGAAAACACGACATTGAACCACGAAATCCTGATACTTACTTCTCTTTGAAAGGTGATCCAACCAAGAACAAAAAGCGAGCGGATTTTGTCAAAGATCGAAGGCGGGTGAAACGAGAGTATGACGAGTTCAAGGTGAGGATTAATAATTTGTCGGATACAATAAGGAGAAGATCTGATGCGTTTAATGCAAGGGAGGAGATGAAGATATTTAAAACCATCCGCGAGCGTGGTGTTGACCCGACTGAGCCAATAAAGATCAGAAGGGCCACATGGATGGCTGATGGCACTCACTGGCCCGGTACGTGGACTAGTCCGAGTCGTGATCATGCCAAAGGCAATCATGCTGGTATCTTACAAGTAATGTTGAAGCCTCCATCCCCCGACGCGTTATATGGGTCAGGGGAAGAAGGTCTTGTTGACTACTCAGATGTCGATATAAGACTACCAATGTTTGTATATATGTCACGAGAAAAGCGCTCTGGCTATGACCACAACAAAAAAGCTGGGGCGATGAACGCACTTGTGCGTTCATCTGCAGTTTTATCTAATGGACCGTTTATCTTGAACCTAGACTGTGATCACTATATATATAATTGCATGGCGGTTCGAGAAGGGATTTGCTTCATGATGGACCGCGGCGGTGAAGACATTTGCTACATTCAATTCCCGCAACGGTTTGAAGGAATCGATCCTTCAGATCGTTACGCTAATCATAATACAGTTTTCTTTGATGGAAACATGCGTGCACTAGACGGGGTACAAGGTCCCTTTTACGTGGGAACAGGGTGTATGTTTAGACGTTTTGCACTGTATGGTTTTGATCCACCAAAGCTTAGCTTGTTAACACCTGAAAAGAAAGGTGGTCGCGATACTGAATCAGGTGTCGAGGCACAAGCCTTGAAGGCGACTGATTTTGATCCGGACCTTGATGTTAATGACCTACCAAGACGGTTTGGAAACTCAACTCTTTTGTCGAATTCAATACCTGTAGCCGAGTTTCAAGGCCGCCCTATAGCCGACCACCCGGCAGTGAAGTATGGTCGACCTCCCGGTGTCTTACGAAAAGCTCGTGAACCGCTTGATGCCACTACCATTGCTGAAGCTGTTTCTGTAATCTCTTGCTGGTAAAGAAAACATTCTGATAGATGAATGACGTATTGATCATTTGGTCAACCATGATTGACCCATGTCAAATGTGATTTTCTAACTTAAACAAAAGTAAGTCCTTAATGTTAATACAAACTTAGTTGAATGTTTGACTAAGCTAACAAAAACAAGATGGTTTAAAATAACATAACTTACTATATATTTGTAACTTTTACTTTTTCATCTTTTTAAAGTAGCAAAAACAAAACCTATAAAAAGCAGCAACTTGATGAGTATAATATCAAGTATCGAATAAAATTTTATAATCAGATATGAAACTGAAATTTATTTTCTTCCCGTTGATTTTAACACAGGTACGAGGATAAAACGGAATGGGGTGATCGAGTGGGTTGGATCTACGGATCGGTGACAGAGGACGTAGTCACCGGCTATCGTATGCACAACCGCGGGTGGCGGTCGATCTATTGCCTCACCAAACGTGACGCCTTCCGCGGATCCGCCCCGATCAACCTCACCGACCGACTCCACCAAGTCCTCCGATGGGCCACCGGCTCCGTCGAGATTTTCTTCTCGAGAAACAACGCTTTTCTCGCATCAAAACGCCTCAAATGGCTTCAACGATTAGCTTACCTCAACGTCGGCATCTACCCCTTCACGTCGCTCTTCCTCATCGTATATTGCTTCCTACCGGCGCTCTCGCTGTTATCCGGCCACTTTATTGTTAAAAATCTCAATGCTGCTTTTTTGATCTACTTGTTGCTGATGTCCTTATGCTTGATCGGGCTTGCGGTGTTGGAAGTCCGGTGGTCGGAAGTATCGCTCGAAGATTGGTGGCGGAATGAGCAGTTTTGGTTGATCTCTGGTACGAGTGCACATTTAGCTGCTGTGATTCAAGGCCTTTTGAAGGTGATGTTGTTGCTAATTGTTATTTAATTTTTAGATCTACAAATGATGATGATGATTGATTATTATGTATTGATTTTGAAGGTGATATTATTGTTAACTGCTAATTGATCTATAGATCTAGAGATGATGATGATGATTTATTGATGATTATGCATTGCTTTTGAAGGTGATATATTGCTAACTACTATTGATCTATAGATGATGATGATGATTATGATGATGATTGATTATTATGTATTGAGTTTGAAGGTGATGTTATTGCTAAATGCTATTGATCTAATCAACAGGAAGGATCTACAGATGATGATGATGTTGTTGATGATGAAGATTGATTATTATTGTATTGATTTTGATCTTTGTAACAGGTGATGGCTGGAATTGAGATCTCATTTACTTTGACGTCGAAAGCGGTTGAAGATAGCGACGATGTGTACGCAGAGTTGTATCTAGTGAAATGGACGTCGCTCATGATCCCTCCGATTGTTATCGCGATGATTAACGTGCTCGCGATGGTGGTCGCGTTCTCGAGGACGATATACAGCATTGCGCCGCAGTGGGGGAAGTTTGTTGGTGGTGCGTTTTTTAGTTTTTGGGTGTTGGCTCATTTGTACCCGTTTTTTAAAGGGTTAATGGGGAGAAGGAAGAAGACACCTACGATTGTGTTTGTGTGGTCGGGGCTTATTGCGATCACGCTCTCGTTGTTGTGGGTTGCGGTAAACCCTAACTCTGGTCCTGCCAATGCTAGTGCGGCAGAATCAAATTTTAAGTTTCCATAAAAGAATCAAACACAGATGGTAGACATTTGAGGGTGACACAACTTCGTTCCTCCAAACATTTAGGTAGCTTCTTCGTACATCAGTCATCTTAAAGTATGAATCAGCTAAAGGGCTTTACATATCGTATGTACATAAAATACATTAAAAGTATCATTTCCCAGACAGCAGATACAATTTTCCATTCTAAAGCCTAAGCTTTATCATGACCGGGAGTGGTTAGTTACTTAGTGTCTTTATGAGTGTTGCATCGTTTTTTCAAGATTACTGAAGTGTATTGCTAATTTACATTAGGATTAAGGCTATTTTATGTCGTTTGATGCAAAAGCGTATACATTAAGAAAGAGCCCAACGTGTTATTGGGCACGACATGAGTACACGTGTCCGCTTGCACTTAACCTATTGTTATACTATTACAGAGTGCAAATCAGATATAAGTATCAATCGCTAGCCAAACGCCACCTAATGAGAGGTACTATTTAGAGAGTGTTTGGCACACCACCACTTGGTCCATCATAATCAACTTAAAATTCTATATCGGAGATCTTCCGCAAACTAAAATAAACCAAAAGCTCACACCAAAGATTATATAGGATGTGAGGTGAAAGAATCATAAATATAGTTATCCAAACCACTTGTTGGAGTTGAATGTGTATGTGCATCTAACAACCAAACGGTGTTAGGATCGTTCTTATCGGTGTATTTTATATACTTGAGGGTAGACAACGCAAGTCAATTGTGAATCACGAGTGAGTCGTTAAAAGCTTAAACCGAGTTGGCTTAAACCGAACTACAAAACCAATATTTTCAGAACTGGATCGGACAGGTAACCTGTCATCTTATTGGTCGACTGGTTGAACTAGTCAGACAGAATTTAAGAACCGAATAATATCATAATTGTATATATATACATGTTGGAAACATAGTTATGTATATAATTCAATATAAATATTTTATATGTGTAGTATATAGTTATATAATAAACTCAAAAATAATTTTATGCCTAACACTCTAATTCATTGTCCGAATCACCGTTAAACTCATTAAAATCCAAAAGTTTGAAAAAATATAAAATCCAATCCAACCCGGTCCCGGTCTGACCACCGAACCCATTCGAACCGGCCGGTTCTTTGAATACAAAACGATTTAGGATGAATCGGACCTATCCGACCTCCGAATCCCGATCCGACCGGCTTAACTAGCCTCCAATCCAAGTCTGAAAACACCTTATAAAACTATAATGACCATGTGTAAACACCAGAGCCCAAAACTACTTATATCACCACCACTAAATCACACACCGTAAACACCACCACCACCAATGGCCGAAGACACCACCACCGTCCCACCACCACGAACCACCGCATCTCCGCCGCTCCCCCTCCACAACCGCCTCGCCATCGTCACCGGCGGCTCCCGCGGCATCGGCAGAGCCATCGCCCTCCACCTCGCATCCCTAGGCGCAAACCTCATCATCAACTACAACTCCAACTCCACCCAATCAGACCTCACCGTCTCCGAAATCAACACCAGATTCCGATCACAAATTCAATCTCCACAAGCAATCTCCATCAAAGCCGATGTTTCAGATCCAATTCAAGTGAAATACCTCTTCGATTCAGCAGAATCCGCCTTCAATTCACCGATCCACATCTTCATCAACTCCGCCGGAGTGTTAGACTCATCGTATTCCACAATCTGTAACTCATCGATCGACGAATTCGATCGGACGTTTGCGGTGAACGCTAGAGGCGCTTACTTGTGCTGCAAGGAAGCGGCGGCGCGGCTGAGGCGCGGCGGAGGGGGGAGGATAGTGTGTGTGACGTCATCGATGGCGGTGGCGTTGAGGCCGGGGTACGGGGCTTATGCGGCGTCGAAGGCGGCGGTGGAGGCGATGGTGAGGGTTTTGGCGAAGGAGATGAAGGGGACGGGGGTGACGGCGAACTGTGTGGCGCCGGGGCCGGTGGCGACGGAGATGTTTTACGCGGGGAAGACGGAGGAGATGGTGAGTAGGGCGGTGGAGGAGAGTCCGTTGGGGCGGTTGGGGCTGCCGGAGGATGTGGCTCCGGTGGTGGGGTTTTTGGTTAGTGATGCGGGTGAGTGGGTTAATGGTCAGGTGGTTCGGGTCAATGGGGGGTATGTGTGAAACTAAAGATTGAAGAAATTGGAAATCGGGTCGGGTCGGATATCTTTATCATTTTTGACTTTTTGTGATGTTATTTGTGAACCGCGTTTTGTGATAAGATGCTGATAACGACGATCAGATTTTCTCGTAGAATATTAATTGTTATTAAAAAATCATCTTTTAATAGTTTATAGTTTTAAAATAATTTATAGTTTTGAAATGATTAAAAGGTAAATTTAAATTTAAATTATTAATAAATAAGTATTTAAACTTGAGGTTTGTTTGATAGTCTTTAAATATTCATTAAAATATTGGCTTTTAATGATTCATAGTCCGTTAATAATTAATATGTAACTTTAATATTGAATGATTAAGATTATTAAAAGGTTACATATTTACCATTTAGACTTAAAGTTATATTTTAATAATTTAGACTTAAGTTATCTTTTAAACATTAAAAGTTATGAGCTATTAATAGTTAGTCTTTATAATTCTTTAATAACCATTATCAAACAACTACTTACTTTTTAACCGCATTCATGTTGTGAACGAAAATCATTGCATAACAATAAAAACGGCATGAATGGGAATAGAATATCTCAAGCTTCTATTAATCAAACATCACGGATTGGTATAGAATATCTTAAGTTTATATTAATTTTCTGAATGATTACACATAAAAAAATGAAATTAATCAAGGATAGCTAGTATAAACGACTAACGAGGATGTGAAACTTATAGATTACAAGAAGAAAGACGGGAGATTAAAAACACACTAATCAATTCATCATGCCACATAGAGGTGGGCAAACCGGTTTTTTTGCTCAAACCGGACCGGTTTTTTTGTCTTGGTGGCCAACCGATTCGGTTTATAAACCGGTTTCGGACCCATAAAACCCAACCCTATCCTAACCAGTTCGGATCGGGTCCTAAACCGGTTCGGGCCCAAACCGGTCGGTTTGATTTTTTTTCTTTTTAAATAAAATATATAAAGAACATACAAATCTTTGTAATTTCTTTTTTAAATTGTAAATGAAATACATAAAAACCATAAATAAAATACATAAAATACATACATTTAATTGTGCTAAATTAGTTAATTTTTTTGCCAAACGACTAAATGAAATACATAAAAATACATAAAAAATTTACAAAACAACTAAGATTCTATGCCGCTTGAATCTTGAAAATTGAGATATTTTTATTCTTCACCCCCCGAACCCGAGCTACTATGAAGATAATCATCATATGCCGCTTCATCATCGGTCATTTCGAGTATCAACCACCGTCTACTTCGTCTTCATATATTTCTAAATATGCGTTAAAATTAACTTTTACACTTTGACCATAATATGGGTTTTCTTCTTCTAAATCCAAACTATGTAATTTTATCAAGTAAAATTTCAACCCCAATGTATTTAAGAAAGGGTTTAAGGCAACGGCACATGTAATAACCGGAGACATTTCTTTAAAATATTTTTGTAAGTTTTAATTTCATTGGTTGTATCTTATCCGAAGAAGGTCTACCCCCAAAGGACAACTCTTTAATTTTGAAGTCATTAAGTAAATTTGGTGAATTACTAATGGACTCGTTGAATAATAAACTCCAGTAAGACAAGTAGTTGTGGTTTTAAAAACATTAAGCATTTTGGTTATTTCTTCAATAATTGTCCAACCCGATAGATAGTAAGTCGAAGCCTTTTCACGACTCACCAAAGTATTATGAAAAGGCTATTAAACTTTCTTTTTGCTCAATAGCATTTTTTGAACATGTTACAAGTCGAATTCCATCTTGTATGTACGTCCCAATTCGGACCTAAACATTTGGAATTTTCGTCATTACAAAACTTGCGATACCTACTATATCATTGGTTACTGCTAAATGTCACGTAACATTCTTTTAAAACTATCTTTTATTGTTTCAATTGTTTTTAAACCGTCTTGAACGGCGAAGTTTATGATGTGCGCAACACATCGACTATGAAAAAACACACTATCATAAATTGGTTTATATTTTAATTTTAGATGTTATATCGTAAGCGTATTATTTGACGAGTTATCAAAAGATATTGACAAGATTTTGTTTTCCAGTTTATATGTTTTAATAACTTTGTCAATAAGATAAAAAATATTTTGACTGGTGTGAGGATAATCAAACAATTCAAACGCAATCGTACGTTTCATCATTTGCCACGAATCGAGTTCAACCCAATGGGCAGTGACATAAATGTACGAGTCCGGTGAACCGTGAGGAGTCGACCAAACATCACTAGTTAAGTTAACATCGGTTTGTAAACTTTCAAAATAATAGATTATTTCATTTTTAGTTTTTTTTCATATTTTTAAACAATCTCTTCTAAGTGTAGCACGACTTACATGTGTGTATCGTGGTTGGAGAGTTCGTTGAATTAGCCGAGTCAAACATTCATTGTCAAAGTGCTTGAATGGTAAGCTTTCTTGGATAACAAAATGCGCATTTGCTCTTGAACCACATTAACGTTGTAAGCCCATAAATTACCGTCGTTTGTTATCGAAGTTTGACCTCGAGACGGTTCCCCTTTCAAAACTTTGTAATATTTTAATTGAATGTGATTTTTCAAAGTAGAATTCGCATTCTTTGAAAAAAAATTGAAACACAATTTGCAACGAGGCTTATTCGGACCCGTTGACATTTCAACAAATCATAGTTGCACCAAATCTTCGGGTTTCTATTATTAAGGATAACCCAAACAATCACATTTTGAGAAGATACATCACAACTAACCAAAGATTGAGCACTAGAAGAAACCATTGTTAAGAGTTTTTTATAGTTATGAAGTGAAAGTGAGAGTTTTTTAGTTTTTAGAGTGTAGAGAGAGTTTTTTATTATTGTGATTCGACAAAACACTCACTACTTATTTATAGTAGCGTAAGGGGTTAAATTGGTGAAAAAATACAAAAAAGGCTATATGAAGGCTTCCAACAACTATATTTTTAAAAATATAAAACCGGTTTTGAACCTACCGGTTTATAAACCGATTTGAGCACCCCATCTACCGTACCGGTTTAGGCTCAGCGGGCCGGTTTGGAACCCAAACGGTTTGGGCCAATCCGGTTTCAGAACCCAAAAAACCGGTTTTTGAACCGGTTTGTAAACCCAAACCGGTTTTTTTTCCCATGTCTAATGCCACATACTCTTGAATCTCTATCTAGTACTGTTTCATGTATAGTTCACAAGAATCATATATTTACATACAAGCCTTTTATTTATTTATTTTTTAAAAATACAAATCTATACTACTTTTACTCTTATACTACACCCCAATATATATTACATAATGATGCATTTAGTGGCAAAGCCTCAGCCACTGGTCCACCAACCCCAATGGTACATACAAGCCTTATTTAATTGCATATGGGGATATCTATCGGCCCTAGATTATACGTGTAGGTCGTATACTCGTATGTTGCGACTCACCAACAACGACTCTATACGGATGGGTTTCTAGACACAAGGTCCATTATTAGACTTCTTAAACCGTTTTAAAATCGTTTGGTTATTTCAACATGTATTTTTTATAAGATTTTTTTTTTAAAACCAATCCTAATTAAATATAAAATTCAGAACTAAAATGACTTTTCGTTAGTTTAGAAAAATATTACCACTATAAAAATTGAATGCAACTCTTGCTGGTATTTACAGTTAACTTCATACAACGTACTAGCAAATTATTAAATACCATCAGCACCATTGTAAGTGATTAGCCAACGACGTACTCATCGTTTCTCAAAGGAAGTAACCTGATATTCATATCAGCACCAAATAACTTAAAGTAAAACCACATGTTATTTGTATTTTAATACCCCTAGTTGTCGCAATATTAGTGATTTCAAATTTAATTTATTGATATTGTTATTTTTAAAGAAACTAATTTATGATGATTTAACTTATTATTAGTAAGTGACTAGTTTGAGCAATCTGGGTTTTGATTTAATAAGATAAGATAATAAAAATCATTTTCATTCTCATTTGCAAGAAAGAAAGAAAAAAGATTTAATGATATAAAGTGTTGGAAACGAGTTAGATACGTGAATTTAAGTTGTGACGTTAACATGAGAACACGGGGTATCACACAACCCTTTAAAATAGAGGAAATACACATACCACGAGAATGTCTTTTTAAGAACACAAGAAGGTTTATCTACCTACATGAATCCAAGCATGTGTGCTCATCACTTGATAGTTTCTTCCTCTCGGTTTTGAAGTTCTATGAAAAACCGGCTCTCATTTAATTTTGTTTGCTTTAATTATAAAAAGGTTTGGTTATTTGGACACCCCATTATTTTAAATCAACACCCCAAAATTTCTATACGTTCGTATAGCCCCATACGCATCGTATAGGGGGTCGTATAGCCCTATACGGGGAGTATCCCCCTGAATTTTTCCTCGTAGTAAGTGTCGAAATTTGTTATACGTGTCGTATAGTCCTATATATGTCGTATAGGGGGGTCGTATAGGGCTATATGGGCGTATAGCTCTCTGACACCCCCCCTGAATTTTCATCGTTTTCAGTGCATTCGACCCTATACGTCGCGTATGGACCCATACGCGGCGTATAGGGCATACGCGACGTATAGGAGGGTGTCAATTTATATAAGTGGGTGTCTAAATATTAAGATCCTTATAAAATCAAACCATACAAGCTTTTTACAACACAAGTACAATTAACAAGTGTCATTTCCCATCAACACGCCATACACACTTCAACGCCAAAGTTGTCATGTTTTATACTTTTCAATACATAATGTACGAGTTATTAGAAGAATTATGATATTTGATATCCAATAGAAGAATTTAAATGTGAATCCATATGTAAATTTCGTTTTCTTGTTTTCTTCATCAACAGTCATTATTGTTGCAACAGTTGAAGGTGTCTCAGTGCCATTATTTTTTGAGGTGCAGTCACTTATTACGGTCTCCTCTACTCGGCATTTAGACTTGTACATCATGCTTATTTAGTTGTTTGCCCTAGGTAACATATTAAAGGTAAAGTATTTTTACATCATAATTATAACTACAACTATCAACGCATGATGGAAAATTTTGGGGGTGAATGGCATTGTGTTTTGTGAATAGTTTTGGGACTACTTTTTTCTAAATTGTAAATAATAAGCTTATAGTATAACATTCAGGTATAACAGAACTAATTAATTCTGATTACTTTAAGTTTAAATAGACAATTACAGATTAACATTTCAAGAGTAGTGTTTGATGATTTATAAGTTTAACAAATCTTCATTATTTTATTAACGAGATACATAGAACCACGCCCATGTGTCAATTTCAGACGAGCTCCAATTCAAACGTGTCCAATATCTTGTCAATGGGATTTATCTGCTTGGTCTGTTTTTATGAGATTTTTTGCTTAGCCAACTGAAGATAACAAAACAAACTTTCATGAAGGTCGCAAGAGTCGGCAAAAAATGTACCAAGAGATAGTTTTGTGTTTTAAAATCTGAATGACCTATACACATTATTATATTGTATAATATGATACTTAAAAGATGATGTGTGAACGTTACATCACCAATGTACAATAGATCCTCGAACTAATAAAGTTGTTGACGATAATATCACTCGTGAGTTGCGGGATCAAGATACACGCTTTAAAAGTCGATATGATTTTACGAAACACATTACAAGTCCAACAAACTTTAGCAACCCGGACTAAGATGATGAGTAAAAGATATGTTTTATCTATTTTAATGTTTTTAAATATGTTGTAGATTTTTTATTGAAAAATATATTAAAGGGTTCAAATGGGTTTAAGATAGAAGCAACAGCACCTTTAATCTCTAAGGCAAAAGAAGCACTCTCAAGTCTCCACCCTTACTTTTGACAAGGCTGAAATTAATAATTCCAGGACAAGGTACAACCTTTATAAACACAAAATACAAGTCTTTTATCACTATTTATTTAGATACTACAAAAAGATACTTCAATTTTACCGTCTCACACTTCTAATAGTCAAAAGGGTTTAATTCTTGCTGAAACCAAGACATATTATGCCTGACATCTTCGTATTTTTGCAGGTTGTGTAATTTGATGTTTTTGAATTTCTTTTCGTTTTCTTCTTCTTATTATTATTTTTTAAACAATTAATTTGAACATTGACAGGTTAATGGTATATTTGATTATCTATATTACTTAAGTATAAAATCTGAAATCATCTTTTGAAAAAAGATTATATATGTACTTTCTTAGCCTTAATGGTTAAGATGATACATTAAAGAATGTAGATATGAGAAGGTTTTGAATTCAACTTCCACTCTAAACAAAAATGTTCATGGTTAAGTCAAATGATTTTTTCAGTTGTGGGGTTTCCTTCTGGAGGTTAGGGTACGGTCTTGGCTGGGAAGCAGGGTCATACATTGTTGTTCTAAAAAAGTAATATTATATGGAAATGAGGTAGAGGTAACAGTTTGAACTTCACATCTTGCAAACCTTATTATTACGTATTCCACAGTGGCTTTATGCGTCTTGGGTTGGACGGTCTGGCATATGATAGATAACAAGTCCGGTAATACTCTTTTTTTTCTCCTCTAAAACATCAGTTTTATTGTAACTTTTTATATTTTAATTTAAAAAGTATGAAATGTTACTGATATATCAACTTAAAAAGAAAATACAATAAATAAAAATAAAGATAGAGAATCTACTAAACACACCCAATTGCTATCTATAACTTGGTAGAGCACATTTTCATATATCCTAATGATTTTTTCTTTAGAATAATTGGTGTAAAAAAAGAGTCTAGGCATTGTACATAATAATTTGCAACAAATAAAAAGAAAGTATAATACACTCGTTGAATACAAAACTAATAATATGTTAAAATTTATAAGAAAAATATAAATGATTGTAGTTTTCATTATAACCATAGTACATATCTTTCTAACTCTTATGATCTCATCAAATATCATGTGATGACGTGAAAGAGTATTCGGTGGTTATAAGACTTCTCTACTTATAATTTGTTTTGAGTTAAATGCATTCTTAATTAATTAAAAAACTATTTTTTAATTAAACTCAATCTTATAATTATATGCAACATTTGATCGCTTCATAAAACAAGCGTTTGTAACCCCGACTCGTGTCTTAGATATAATAAATCGAGGCTCAGACAAAAGCACATGTTTATAATATTACGTTTAGATTATCATAGCCACAAACACGTGATGGTTAAAAGGTGGCTCAGTACCGACATCGGGTTACGGCTGCACACCAAAAACGGTCATCAAGCCAGGGCAACCAAAGACAGTTACGTGGTATCATCAAAGCCAGTTTACAACCAGAATGAATGGTCTCAGATGGGAAAACCCCCCATCATCATCAACAAAGTGAATAACCCAACGATAATGTCTCAGATGAGGTAGTAGTCATTGTCATCGACATAACAAATCACCCAACCACATAGCCTATCGCCACCGACAGAGAAAGCCGTTAATGGCAACTCCGGCAGCGACATCCATGATTTCGAAGAGTCTATCGCTCTAGAACTACATCCGACACAGTGGAATAAATCCAACCATCTTTTTCATATACAGGAATAAAACGCAATCTTATAATTATATGCAACATTTGATCACTTCATAAAATTACTTAAAGGAAAGCTTTAAATTAACGTACACCTTTGAAGGTGAAAAAACATTATAAAAAACAGATAAGATTTAATATTGTTTTATTAAAATCATTCCAATTTTCTCCACAATTTAAAATACGTAGGTTTTCTTACTGTTCTATTATTATAACAAAATTATTAATTAGTATGTTAAAAACTTATGTATTACATAAGTAGAAAAAATTTATCATATTAAAATTAGTAGGCTTTATTAATATTTTGTTTGTTATATGTCACTAGCCATAAATGAAATAATAAATAATAGATTTAATAAATCAAAAAAATTAAAATTGAGAATTATAAAATTATATATCAAGGTAAGATATAATTAAAACATTATTATTCAGTATGTTTTAATAATTATTAAATAAAAAGATTTATATTTTAGATATTTAATTATTTTTTTAACAGCAAATGTACGACCCTTTTTCGAAGAATACGTGTTATCTTAATCGGGCTCACCTATTCATTTTCTAGCCGGGATCGTACCCCCGACCTCCTCAGGAGGAAATCTATTACTGGGAAACCCCCTGGATCAACATGAGCATTTTTGTAACACTCTAGGCGAATCCTACATCGGCCGTGGGCAGGAGAGATTCCTGGTTCATAAGAAATGTCTGCCTCTAATATCATCAATGCGTTTTGGACGTATTGGCTGTGGATGAGAGGAGAACTCACAGTTAAGCATACTAAGGTAACAACAATCTAGGGATGGGTGACTTCCCTGGTAAGTTTTCACCCGGGCAAACAAAAGCAAATCCGTGAGCTCCTCGTGGGCAAAGCGAACAATATTTGTGGTGTTTTTCACCCGGGCAACCAAAAGCAAATCCGTGAGCTCCTCGTGAGCGAAACGGACAATATTGGTGGTGTGAGAGGGCGGGTTTTATAATTTTGCTCAGAATAAGACTTGAACACATGATCTCTCTATGTATACATGTCATTGGTACATTAACTTAACCAATTGGACTAAGTATCATTGGTAGATATTTAACTATTTAGTTTACTTATTTATAATCGTTTTCATTTAATAGGAGAAAAAGACGAGAAACAATAGTTTAGATTTCATCGGAAGTTGTCACGTGTTCCTAATACATTATTTTATTATATAATATAGATTAAATCTACATTAGATAAATGAATTTTTTTTGAAACCTCTTTTTTTTTTAAAAGAAAATAATTATTTGTTTCTCATATTAAACTAAAATATACTCCCATATAGTTTAATCAATATATACAAAATATCCCATTCCAATAAAATAATATTAACTTAGAAAAGGTTCATTAGACAAACTTTTTGCATTTATTCGAGCACGGAGGTAATTTCCTGTAACAAGAAAACAAAATTATTACAGTCCCAAATCATTGTTACTTCATATATGTATCATCAATCATGTATGTATGTATATGAGGTAATTTCCTGTAACAAGAAAACAAAATTATTACAGTCCCAAATCATTTGTTACTTCATATATGTATCATCAATCATGTATGTATGTATATGTATGTGCATACATATGATAGTGGCATCAATGCATCATGTGGGTCTTCTCTTTGATTGACATAATTTAAATTTGCTTACATTTTATCTGCCGACACAAAAAGAAAAATGCTTTTGCTTTACTCCATTATATAATAATATTCTTGCTCAAAATCTTTTTATTTTGTTACAACTCTCTCAACTTATGTTTCATGGATTTCTGCCGGAATATTCCTCTTTCCAGCGGTTTTCCGGCCAACTATCCTCCGGAGCAACACCTTCTTTGCAGCCTTGATGACCTTCTCTCCGGTCATTCTATGGTACCCTTCTTCTCTCTTGTGCTTTACTCACTTGTACCTTCGTTACAACCATGCAGTAACACTTGTAAACCATGCAAGAATTATTGTACACTATCTTGTGAGTTTTGTAACTTGATACGTGGTTGAGACTTGCATAATATAGCTCGTTAAAAGCTCGAGCTTGCTGGCTTGTATAAATGGTGGAGTTGTAGGTAGATGTTATGAAAACTCAAGCTGATTGGCTTGAGTAACTTGCTTTTTTCTTGTATAATTTAAATCTTTCTTTTCACATTATATAAGTGATTTTTTTGAAAAAAATGTGTAAAATCATTAAAATGGTGAAAACGAGTCAACTTGTTGAGTCACAAACTGACTAGAGTTACAAAGTGACTTGAACTCGCTCGTATTTAGTGTTTTCAGCCGCACCGTCGGACTGAGACTTAGACACATAGCATGACTGGTTGTGCGTAGTTGAATTGTTTTTGTTTGAACCAGCCAGCTAGCAGTCAGGATGATTATTTTATTTAATTTTTTTTTCTAAAATATCATTAATGTTGTATTTATTACTTTAAGCTCCATATTCAATGTATTTAAATTTTTTATTTTTTAATAGGAAAATCCACACAAAAATAATGTATTGTTATATTTTATTTTAAATTTGTCACATATTTATAAGTTTTATTTTTATTTTATTTATGGCGCTTTTTATATGATTCGTAAATTTGGTCCAACTAGCAAACCAATAAGACGTCTTGTTTCCGGTTCCGGTTCGATATTAATGTTAGTACCCATTTTGAACGTAGGAAGAAGGTGATGTTAACATGGAATGGCTATCAATATTCGTGGAGGATTGTCTATCAAGCAGTGGTAGTTGTATGCCCCCAATAAAACCCCAAAGTACAACTTCAAATGCACAAAGTACAAACACATCAGCACAACCCGAAGTGAAAGAACCCCATTCCGCGCTTCAACTAGTTGTACCTTGCAAGGCAAGAAGCAAGAGGAAGAGAAACCCAACATGCTGGTTCAAGCCAATCATACTGAAGAAACGTACAACTCCCCACAGCACGAGTTTCGGGCAGGACGATGGGAGGATCGGGCAGGGGCAAGGAAGGAAATGCACACATTGTCTCTCACAAAGAACCCCACAATGGAGGGCAGGCCCACAAGGACCAAAAACATTGTGTAATGCATGTGGTGTGAGGTATAAGTCGGGCAGGTTGCTGCCCGAATATAGGCCAGCTAAAAGCCCTACTTTTGTGACCAATAAACATTCTAATTCTCATAAGAAAGTGTTGGAGATGAGAATGTCAATTTTACCCTCGTCCCCCACCAATTCTTCTTCATCGTCTTAGTTAGAGTGAGGGCTTAGTAGTAATTTTTCATCTTAGCTAAAATCATGTAAAAAATTAATGGAGATGGAGTTTTTTTATAAAGTTTTTGTTTAAATTGATGACTAGCTAGTAACAATGTAATATACAAGGACTAGAGTCATTTTCCCTCTTTAATTTATTATATTTTTACAAAAAATACACGACTTCAAACGGTACATAATTAAAAAGAAAGAGTGATTGCAGGAAGAAGGTTGAGGGTATGCACGGCCATGAAATGAATATTTAATTTGCATGCAAAGTGAAATGAAGAATAAAAACTAGGTACAATTCGAACAATCAATAACAAAATGAACCGAAAATGAACGAAAACATGATTAAAGTATAAAAACTCATACCTAGCTTGTTGCAAATTAAAAGACCGCTTAGGAAAAATGGATCCAACTGAAAATGGTAAACAACTGAACGATAGCAAATTGACTAAGGTGGAAGCAAACCTACTATACTACTAGTGTTGCTACATCCAAATCCTGGTCGGACACAGTTGTCGGGTTTGGTCGCATCTAGCATCCCGAGCAGTTTCCAAGCTTGGATCCGAGCTGTAACACACAAAAAAACTCGTTAGAAGGTGATCCGGAGCTTCGCTCCAGGAACACCCTCCGACGCTCAAATCAGTGATTTATATGATATAAATTTATATATGTAAACGCATGTAGCATAAAGATAGTATTTTTTGTGGCATCTCCGATGGTTCACTTGGGAAGCATGATTATGTATTTATAGTGTTTATTGTTGATACTTGAAGATCTTAGGTGATCTTTAGTGTTCTATTTAAGTATAGTGAGACACTTTGGTATATTTGACTTACTTTTGGGGTAGGGAGGTTGCCTTTTGGGTGCAATATGTTGATTTGCTTTTTCTAATAGCAGCAACCTATGGCTACAACTTATCTCTATGATCTATAACTTGTCCCATCATTTTTTATGGCTTTGAAGTTGACGTGATATAACTTCATCTTTTGGTGCTAAGGTAAGGCACGCTTGATAAGACCATGCCATGCCACTTGAGGTACTGTAAGTTAGTAAGACCATACCAATTAGCTTTAGGTAAAGCAAGGCAAGGTCTTCCAATGCTATACCACGTAGCCTAAGGTGAGACCATACACGACAAAAAAAAATGCTAAGTAAGACCAGGCCAGGCAGCTGTAAGGAAACATACATCATGTAATTTTAAAAGCATGACCGGTAGCCCTAGGTGCCTCTCCATGATTGTAAACCTACTTACGTCATCAACTATCACTACAAGAAAAGTTGCCTATTGCAACAACAATGCAACAACACATGTAATGACAACGATTGTTGTTGCTATAGATTGAGATGTAATGATGACAAGTCATCGCTATACATTTTCCTAACATTTTGACTTAAAAAACTATAGCGAAGATATGTCGACGCGATAGAGGTTGACACGATGAAAGTAAATATTGGCATTTTATGAAAACATTATAACGAGGACATGTCGTGATTATAGACTAATTTATATTTTTAGACTTTTATTGTATGAGGAAAAAGGAAAAAAAAACATCTTTGCTCCACCATTGTCGTCGTCATAGGATAATAACTTCTTTTTCTTTTTCAAAAATTATAGAATACATGAAACAACCTTATTTCTTTTACAGGGTGACTATATTTATAAGCCTATAGTGACAATATGTCATCGCTATAGGCTTTATTTAGGGATAACCTAGTAAACAACAATTTCCTCTCGTCATTTCCATCCCAAACACAAAACAAAACTCACTTGACGATCTTCACACAGACAATCTCCCTCCGGCCAGCCTGCCATGCACCGGTGACATTGCTCTATCTCAAGTACTCTTTTTACTATTTTGATTGAGGTAGAAATTATATTAGTTTTAGGTTTGCATTTGTAATGAAATTAACTGTATATTTCATGTATTCTTGGGAACTTACTAGTTTTTGTGATAATTTTCCAAAGATAAAGAAATTTATTAAGTAAGAAAATTGTTTTGTCGACAACAATGTTATGACAACAAGTCATCTTATAGCTTCATCTATAGGGATGACAATTTGAACTATTGTGATAGAACAATGGCGATGACTTGTTTACGACTAATTGCCTTGTAGTGTGTGAGTAAGAATGATAATGCAGGTTGGGGGGGGGTGTCACACCCCGGTTTCAAGGCACCCCGGGAGTGCGACCGATTGGTACGCGTTATTGTTCATCTTTTATTTGCTTGTCTTGAAAGACGTTTACGCAGCGGAAAATCATTTCATAATTTATCTGATGATTTATAAAAACAAACTTTCATATATTCGTCGGGGATTAAATACCCATAACATTGTTCAACGCAATGTTTACAAAATTTTCTGTCTACTGACAGATATTCAAAACTTGCCACAAGGTCTATGCCTAGGAAACTTTAGTCCTTCCGGGACTATTCTTGCTACTATATTCATCACAGGGTTTCCATGCCTAGGATCATAGTCCATCCAGCACTAACACCTGACTAAACATATTTAATCATGTTTACCTGAAAATGTTTGAAAATAATACATCAGCGAAAAGCTGGTGAATACATTTAATTTGACACAAAAATATTTCGGCATGAATAACGATAAACAGTTAATCATAAATTAACGGTAAACCACACATTTAGCAGTCTATTTCAACTGGAAGTTCCCCCTCCATATATACTGGTATTGGTGCTCAGGCAGTCTTACTACGGGACTCTCCGGATCTGCACTGAGTCTGAACCAGCCCCGGTATGGGATTTTCACCCATCCCCAGGATATAATTTGATCAAATATACATATACTTCTGGTCTAAATGTTTTAGCAGAATACCTATATGCATTAACATGGTTAACGTACTAATGCCATTTTCGCAAAATAAAATCATTTGAATGTTTTGAAATATTAAACGTATTCACCTGGTAAATTGAACAGAGCCTCTAAACTTGATAAGCTTTTGTTTCTGAACCTCGAAGTAACTTAAGGATTAAGTCACGAGCGTCTAACACCTTGATTAAATCAGAACTTCTATACTTGATGTCTAGAGCATATACATCGGTTTCCTAATCTCGGGTTATCTTTATGGTGTTTAAAAGATAGTAGAGAGTTTCGTGTGTGTGAGTAGGGAAGACAATCAAAAGGTTATGAAATGAAATGAAGCAAGAGACATCTATTTATACATGGATATTTCTTACTCATTAAGTATTTCTTACTTATTAAGTTTTATCCAAACTTAACTATTAAGTCCAAAACTTAGCAATTAAGTTTTATATTTTATTCAAAACTTAGCCATTAAGTTTTATATTTTAACCGCGTCTTAGCTATTAAGCTTTATCCAAAACTTAGCCGTTAAGTTTCATCCTAATTTTATCTAAAACTTAGGCATTAAGTTTTATCCAATACTTAATTGTTAAGTTTTATCCGTAGCTTAATTATTAAGTCGTATCGCAAGGCTTAGACATTAAGTTTTATCTATAACTTAGTCATGAAGTCACGCATGAAACATAACCATGATTATTTAATTGACAAAAATAATATGAAAATTTCGCAGGTGTTACATTCTCCCCACCTTTATTTAAATCTCGTCCTCGAGATTTATTGGAATAATTGTGGATATTTCTTTTTTATTTCCGACTCTAATTCCCACGTATATTCAGGACCTCGTCTAGAGTTCCATTTTACCTTTACCAATACTAGCTTTCTTCTCTTTAAATGTTTTTCTTGACGGTCTTCGATTTGAAGGGGTCGTTCGATAAATTTCAACTTTTCGTTAACCTCTACATCCTGTAATGGCATTGCTAGCGATTCATCAGCCAAACATTTACGTAAGTTTGACACATGAAATACATTGTGTACCCCATTCATCTCATTTGGCAATTCTAGTTGATAGGCTACTGGTCCGATTCGTTTTAAGATTTTAAAGGGTCCAACAAATCGAGGACTTAACTTTCCCTTCTTTCCGAATCGTACAATGCCTTTCCATGGTGACACCTTTAGTAACACCTTGTCACCACGTTAAACTCTAGTGGCTTACGTCTTTTGTCGGCATAACTCTTCTGACGATCGCGAGCTGTCTTCAATCTTTCTCTGATCTGTATTACTTTATCAATTGTCTCTTGGACTATTTCAGGTCCAGACACTTGATTCTCTCCGACTTCAGACCAGCACACAGGTGTTCTACATTTTCTGCCGTATAAGGCTTCAAATGGTGCTGCTTGGATGCTTGAGTGATAGCTATTGTTATAGGAGAATTCCATTAGAGGTAGATGATTATCCCAACTGCCTCCAAAGTCTATCACACATGCTCGAAGCATATCTTCTAGCGTTTGGATCGTTCTTTCGCTTTGCCCATCCGTTTGCGGATGATAAGCAGTGCTTAGATTTAATCGGGTTCCTAACGCTTTCTGAAAGCTTAGCCAGAATCGAGACGTAAAACGACTGTCTCTATCTGATACGATGGATAATGGCACACCATGTAAAGTCACTATTTCATTGACGTACAATTGTGCTAACTTATCCATGCTAAATGTTTCTTTCATTGGAATGAAATGGGCGGACTTAGTTAGTCGATCAATGATAACCCAGATAGTATCATTCCCACGACTTGTTCGAGGAAGTTTAGTAATAAAATCCATGGTTATCATTTCCCATTTCCAGACAGGTAGTTCAAGTTGTTGCAGTAGACCTGAAGGTTTCTGGTGTTCTGCCTTAACTTGAGAGCATGTAAGACATTTTGCAACATACAATGCAATGCTCTTTTTCATACCTATCCACCAGTAGCTAGTTTTCAGATTCTTATACATTTTATCGCTCCCTGGGTGCATTGTATATCTAGACTTATGAGCTTCTTCAAGTATTCTTTCTCTAAGATTACCCGCAATTGGCACCCAGATTCTCTTATTTAATCTGATTAGTTTATCGTTTCCTTTGACCAACTGATCAAGCATTCCCTTCATTCCTTCTTCTTTTTCTATCTCTTGAAGAGCTATTTTCTGTGCATGCTTCAATTGACTAAGTAAGTCAATCTGAAGATCAAGCCTTAAAGCACGAACCCTTTTTGGCTTTTCTTTTTCTTTTCTACTCAAGGCATCAGCCACAACATTGGCTTTACCTTCATGATAACAGATTTCACAGTCATAATCGCTTAGGATTTCCATCCATTTCTCTGTCTCATGTTTAGTTCTTCTGACCAAAGATATATTTTAAACTCTTATGGTCAGTGTAGATAGTAAATTTAACTCCATAAAGATAGTGTCTCCATATCTTTAGCGCAAAGATTATGGCGCCCAACTCCAAATCGTGAGTCGTATAATTCTTCTCGTGTGTTTTTAGTTGACGTGATGCATAGGCGATAACTTTATTTCTTTGCATTAACACACATCCAAGACCAATGTGTGAAGCATCACAATAAACGATAAAATCTTCAGTACCATCTGGTAAAGTCAGGATGGGTGCATTTGTTAACTTTTCTTTAAGAGTCTTGAATGCTTCATCCTGTTTTGGTCCCCATTCGTATTTTGCGGATTTTCGAGTTAAAGATGTGAGAGGGGCAGCGATTCGAGAAAAGTTTTGAATGAATCGACGGTAGTATCCGGCCAATCCAAGAAAACTACGAACTTCAGATGGGGATGCAGGGGTTTCCCATTTAGAAATAGCCTCAATTTTGGAAGGATCTACTTGAATGCCTTTAGCGTTGATAACATGGCCAAGAAATTGTACTTCCGTAAGCCAAAATTCACATTTCGAGAATTTAGCGTACAATCTCTTGTTTCTCAGTACTTCAAGTAGTATTTTAAGATGGTTCGCGTGTTCATCTTGAGTTTTGGAATAAATAAGAATATCATCTATGAACACGATTACGAACTTATCTAAATAGGGTTTACAAATCCGATTCATCATATCCATAAAAGCTGCAGGGGCATTAGTGAGTCCAAGGGCATAACTGTGAACTCATAATGTCCGTATCTAGTTCGGAATGCAGTTTTAGGACTATCTTCTTCTTGAACTTTGAGCTGGTGATAACCTGATCTCAGATCAATTTTAGAAAAGTAACACGCTCCCTGAAGTTGATCAAATAGATCATCGATTCAGGAAGTGGATACCGATTTTTGATGGTTACCTTGTTCAGCTCACGATAATCAATACACATACGCATTGATCCATCCTTCTTCTTTACAAATAGAATTGGAGCTCCCCAAGGCGAAGAACTCGGTCGGATAAATCCCTTCTCTAACAGTTCATCTAATTGTTGCTTTAATTCTTTCATTTCAGTTGGAGCTAATCTGTACGGGGC
The DNA here is from genome assembly GCA_025506505.1 of Flaveria sonorensis. Classification (NCBI taxonomy): domain Eukaryota; kingdom Viridiplantae; phylum Streptophyta; class Magnoliopsida; order Asterales; family Asteraceae; genus Flaveria; species Flaveria sonorensis. Next base: position 44,155,454 of record CM046431.1, on the reverse strand, counting down.
TTTAGCTATTGGTGATGTACCCGGTACCAGATCAATTCTAAATTCAACTTCTCGATCAGGTGGAATCCCTGGCAATTCATCTGGAAAGACGTCGGTAAATTCGGCTACAACTGGCACGTCTTCAATCTTTTTCTTCGTTTTGTCATCTGATACAGTGATCAGATATGCTAGACATCCTTTCCTTAAGCATTTGGTTGCTTTTAACATTGAGATTATTCCAACATGATTTGTTGGTTTGTCACCCTTGACAATAATCTCTTCTCCGGTAGGCGCACAAAATTTAATAAGCTTTTGATTACAAATGATATGAGCTTGGTTCGAGGCCAACCAGTCCATACCAAGTACCACGTCAAATCCCGCTAATGTCATAGGCAAAAGTTTCACAGGGATGACATGATTAGAAAGAGTAATCCTACCGTTATCTAAAGATTCTGAGATTTTAACTATATCTCCGTTTGCGGTTTCAACTTCATAGGATTTGTCTAACTTTACTAGAGGTTCATTTAATAAACTACAGAACTTATAGTCTATGAAGCTTTGGTTTGCACCAGAATCAAATAAAATTCTAGCATAAACGTTATTGATAAGATGTGTACCGGTAATGACGTCCGGCAAGTTAGCAGCCTCACGAGCATTCATCACAAATGCCCGTGCCGTCTTCTTCACACCAGGATCTGTCTTGGTTCCAGATCCAGCACCGCCTTCTTTATTAAGCTTTGGGCATTCAGACTTGTAGTGACCTTGTTCATTGCAGTTGAAGCAAGTTATCTCCCTTTTCCTGTAGCAAGTCTCAGAAGTATGTCCTGAAGTCTTGCAGTAGTTGCAGAATAGAGTGGATCTACATCTTCCTGTGTGTCTCTTCCCACACGTTTTGCACCTGGGGAGAGAGTATGAATCTTCTTTCTTTCCGGGCCCTTTATCAAATTTCTTTGTCTCTATATTCGGTTTATGGGCCACCTCTTTCTTCTTATTCTCTTCCTGGGTTCTAACCATTCCATTTGTCAAAAGCCCAGCTATCTCTACCGCAGACTCTATTGTCTGTGGCATGACTGCCTTCACCATATCACGAATTTCATTGACCAGTCCCCAAATATAGCGACTTATCATGTTGCATTCGGGTGTCACAAGATGTGATACCAGTCGTGCATATGCAAAGAATTTGGTATTATACCCCTTGTTATCTGAACCAACCATTCGAAGATTCAAAAATTCATTGGTGATTTTCTCCTTTTCGTTCATTGGGCAGAACTTTCGAGTTACCAATGCACGAAATTCATCCCAAGTCATTGCATAAGTCTTATCTCGTCCCTTTGACTGAATAACAGAGTTCCACCATTCCAATGCCTCATCCTTGAAAGAATGTGAGGCGAACAAAACCATGTCTTCATTAGCACACTTGCTAATGGCTAAGACTGCTTCGATCTTTTCCAGCCATCGAATGGCTGCAATTGCTCCTTCGTTGCCTGAAAACTCAGTAGGTTTACACGCTTGAAATGTTCGATATGAACATCCATCCTGTTTCTTCCTTTTCTTAGGCGTTTCATCTTCGGAATTTTCGCCGCTCGAGCTATAACGATCATCATCTTTCTTTCTAGATCTTGAAACTTCTTTAGTTTGGCTGGGAGGTTCTTTCTCTTTCAATGCTGAGATTATGGTAGGAATCGCGTCCTTAATTCCCTTAGCAATCATCCTTTGTATTTCGGCTTTCTGGGCCACACGATCTTCATCTTCGTTAATTATCTTACGATTCCCTCTAGTATACACCGCGGGTCTACTTTCATTGTTCTTTGACATTCTACAACGAGAATAAGAGGGAGTATCTTAATACTAAGATTCAAAATTTTCGTTAATAGTATTATTAGATACTTCGATAGGTATCTTCATCGTTTACGACAAATAAGGTTCGTTTATTATGTCAGTATAACAAGGCATCTAGCTACCTTTTCTTAGTAGGCAATATTTCTAATATTGGTTAAAGCCTAGATACTAAGGCAAGTATCTAATTCGCTAAAACCTGTGGCTCTGATACCAACCTGTCACACCCCGGTTTCAAGGCACCCCGGGAGTGCGACCGATTGGTACGCATTATTGTTCATCTTTTATTTGCTTGTCTTGAAAGACGTTTACGCAGCGGAAAATCATTTCATAATTTATCTGATGATTTATAAAAACAAACTTTCATATATTCGTCGGGGATTAAATACCCATAACATTGTTCAACGCAATGTTTACAAAATTTTCTGTCTACTGACAGATATTCAAAACTTGCCACAAGGTCTATGCCTAGGAAACTTTAGTCCTTCCGGGACTATTCTTGCTACTATATTCATCACAGGGTTTCCATGCCTAGGATCATAGTCCATCCAGCACTAACACCTGACTAAACATATTTAATCATGTTTACCTGAAAATGTTTGAAAATAATACATCAGCGAAAAGCTGGTGAATACATTTAATTTGACACAAAAATATTTCGGCATGAATAACGATAAACAGTTAATCATAAATTAACGGTAAACCACACATTTAGCAGTCTATTTCAACTGGAAGTTCCCCCTCCATATATACTGGTATTGGTGCTCAGGCAGTCTTACTACGGGACTCTCCGGATCTGCACTGAGTCTGAACCAGCCCCGGTATGGGATTTTCACCCATCCCCAGGATATAATTTGATCAAATATACATATACTTCTGGTCTAAATGTTTTAGCAGAATACCTCTATGCATTAACATGGTTAACGTACTAATGCCATTTTCGCAAAATAAAATCATTTGAATGTTTTGAAAGTATTAAACGTATTCACCTGGTAAATTGAACAGAGCCTCTAAACTTGATAAACTTTTGTTTCTGAACCTCGAAGTAACTTAAGGATTAAGTCACGAGCGTCTAACACCTTGATTAAATCAGAACTTCTATACTTGATGTCTAGAGCATATACACCGGTTTCCTAATCTCGGGTTATCTTTATGGTGTTTAAAAGATAGTAGAGAGTTTCGTGTGTGTGAGTAGGGAAGACAATCAAAAGGTTATGAAATGAAATGAAGCAAGAGACATCTATTTATACATGGATATTTCTTACTCATTAAGTATTTCTTACTTATTAAGTTTTATCCAAACTTAACTATTAAGTCCAAAACTTAGCAATTAAGTTTTATATTTTATTCAAAACTTAGCCATTAAGTTTTATATTTTAACCGAGTCTTAGCTATTAAGCTTTATCCAAAACTTAGCCGTTAAGTTTCATCCTAATTTTATCTAAAACTTAGGCATTAAGTTTTATCCAATACTTAATTGTTAAGTTTTATCCGTAGCTTAATTATTAAGTCGTATCGCAAGGCTTAGACATTAAGTTTTATCTATAACTTAGTCATGAAGTCACGCATGAAACATAACCATGATTATTAAATTGACAAAAATAATATGAAAATTTCGCAGGTGTTACAGGGGGGGGGGGGGTTAGTGAGATTAAAGCATAGCGATTTAATGCGAAAAGGAGTACAAAAATCATTGATGAGATGATCATGCTAGATGAGTTCTCCTTTGTAATAGTAAAGCACGAATTGTTTAGGAGACTTATGGAAACCGTATGTCTTAATTTGAAGACATCGAGCAGGTTTTGTGGTTTCAAGAGATTTTTTTGGAGGAAAATGTAAAGTTACGAGGGGGTTTTTTTTTTTGCAAAGAGTAAAACATGAGTGTGTCACACCACCGACACGTGAACATCAATACTAATATGTGTCACGACATACTTTATTGATGAGAAATAAGTTTACCATGGACATATCTTTACTTTTAAACAAAGGGTATAAATGAACTAATCGGTTGGACTGTCATTTCCATACCTGCTTCAATTATCAAGAGTACAAATGAGCTTTTCTATCTATCCTTCTTTCTGATATATTTGAAGACTTTTAATTGATTTCACAAGAATAGTCGTTTAAGCTTTTAGTTTTAAAATAATCACATTTGACAAACACTCATATAAGTGCTATCTAGCAACTACTATTTGCATCAAACCTTATAGCTGGGACTTTTAATTTGAATTCGCGTAACATCTTCTACCGTATTTCATTTCACACATGCAATATATCAATAAATTGGTATGCATTTTCTAATTAATAAACTACTTTTGACTAATTCATTCCACCCTTCATATTATACTAACTCTTGTAAAAAGGTCGGTAGGTTCCCATACCACCACATGTCACTCTTTCATTGGCTCATTCAAACATATTTTTTTTTCTTTTTTTCTACTTTTTTTATAATCAGACACCGTACGTATATGTAATCGTTTCATATATTAGCATATAAGTTAGTTTGGCTAGTTGGCAAGATGCTTGGCTTTTGATTTAGAAGCCGTGGGTTAGAACCCCATGGCGTAAGTATTTATTTACCTTTTTTTTTGTTTTTTAAGCCTTTCTTTTTCTTATATTTTTTTGTTTGAATTACTTTATTTAAATTGTTAAGCCGTAACATGCCGATCATAATATTATTTTCTATCTACGTTTTTATCTCTAACATGTTGCATTTATGTACATAAGCACGTCGCATGTAACGAAGGATACCGTGAAGAATGAAACTGATGCCAACTAAACAAGATCCTTACCATTATAGAATTGTTTTCGATCAACATTTTGATATCCATAATACGTTAGTTTTATAAACTTAACCGTATTAATGTTACTTGTGCAACACGCATAGAGAAGTTTTCAAACTTGCCATATCAAACGGGCTTAATTTCTAGTTACAACTCATATACCAATTTGTTATTTATGGGCCTAAACTAAACTTATAACAAATATGAAAAATATAAGAACTAACTGACGGAGGTGATTATCAAAGGTTTAATCAACAATATAATCTCCTCTAGGTTTGAATCACAGCTTCAAAGGGTGCTGATTTTCGATCTTCACATCATGGTTTCATCAATTTAGTTGTTTTGTTTTGAAATACAAGCCAGTATAGATCTTCTACTTTAGCTAATCTAATCGAGCCCAAAAATACCCACTACCCAATTTTCTTCCTGTGTACAATGCTTGGTGTTGTTTTTCATATATATATATATATATATATATATATATATATATATATATATATATATATATATATATATATATATATATATATATATATATATAATAGTCCCAAGTTAGGCATACTTGATTTGATCATGTCTGCTTGAATTACTGACCTCTAATTACTTTTACTATTACTGTTCATAATGTGTGGATGATGAATAGTAACATTTTTATAGATTTTTTTATATACATGTAATATAAATTAAATGAAAATAAATGAATAAAATTGGTTTAATGGTCTTGTAGATAATTTTAAAAAAAATTATCTTTTTCATAACTTTTAAAATATGAAATTGATGGCAATCGATAAAAACGTTGAAGTCATTGCGAGAGTCTAGAACAATAAGTGCAAACCGAAATTGGTACTTTTTATGGATCAATACTTAAAATTTGTTTAATTTATTGCTATACAAATTATTATTGTACTAATTACTTTTTTTTACATTATATAAGTTATTTTTTGAAGGCTCAATTTTACTAGTTACAAGGGACACGAGAGGTCTCAAGAACGATCATGTCTCACAGATACATATACGACAACCGTAAATCAGTTTTCATATTTTTCAACGTTTCTTCTCGCAGCAACATAATATTCTCTCAAATTCTAAAAATATGGTTAAAACGTGTTATTTTTACCAACACTTCTATATAAATTTTTCTAAGTCGACCCGGCACGGAACGCAAGTATTTACCCCTAATCTAATATTATTTTGCAATAACTAAATAGATCATTTGATCACCAATGGGTTAAAATGTTAAATTAGCCATTTGTCTGTTACCTCTTTAATGGTTGAAATACATTTGAAAGATGTGACACAAATTTGAACTTTCACACCACTAAAAAGTGGGAAAACAATCAAATCTAATAATAATATTCTTGTGCCTAAATCCATGTAAAAATATCTAATCGCACACCTCAAACCCGATATCTTCTCTTCAATGTCCCAAATTTCATATCTCCTTTTGCCCCATTTTTAGGGTTTCTGATTTCCCCTAAAATTCTGCTTTGCTTCATACCGCCATTGATGCAATTTCTCTCATCTGCAACTCAGGTATGTTCATATGTAATAATTTACGTTTGCAAATCTTTTGTATTTGTAGTATGTGGAGCAAATCGTTATGCATTTGCGAATCTGTTTGTATATATCGTTTGCCTCGTCGATCGAATTGAGTCGTGGACGTTTTTTGTTGTTTTTTTAATCTCTATTGATGTTTGTTTGTGGATTAATCGATGCATGTGGTTTGAGATGAGGTTACGGTTTGGATTTATTGCGTTAGATGTTGCAGGTGCCTTTTTGTATGATGATGCGTTGATTTTGTTTAGAATTTTGGAAGTTTGAACGTTTGATGCGTTTCTGCGTGTTCGAAGTAGCTGAGTAGGAATTGTATTTGTGATATGGGGGGATCTCTTACGTTTTAGATTTTGATTTTGTTTCTATGTGCCCAGGGGTTGATATGTGTTTTAGAGGTTAGGTTTTATTGATTTACTTGGTGCTGAGAGCTGTGTAGAAAGGCGGAGACGATATTGTTTCGTGGAATTTGTTGGTTTCGGTGAAGAGGCTTGTATTGGTTGTAAGGTTGCGGACGGATACTCACAGTCATGAGGACTTCTTGGGCAGACACTGTTGAAAATGCAGCTTCGGGCTCGGAAAACAATGGGGTTGGTGGGGCTACGGTAGCTTCGAGCAAGCCGGCTTATGTTCCGCCTCATCTTCGTAATAGACAACCTGCATCTGGTCAGGTGGCGGGTTCTGCTGTGTCACATGGTGGTGCACCACCTGCAAATGATAGGTCTGGACATGGTGGACAAACAAGTGGGTCAAGATGGGCTGCTCCGAGGTATGAAAATGGTAGGTCAGGATATGTTGCTGGTGGTCGTGGTGGTGGAGGGGGTTGGGGAAATAGAGGTGGTGGTTGGGGTGGTAGAGAAGTGGAGGTTAATCCTTTTGGTAATGATGATATAGACGGTCTTGAGGAGATCAAAGTCGAGCAGGAAAATAGTGGTATTAATTTTGATGCTTATGAGGATATTCCTGTGGAAACTAGCGGGGAGAATGTACCACCTCCGGTTAATACATTTGCAGAGATAGACTTGGGGGAAGCTTTGAATAATAATATTAGAAGGTGCAAATATGTCAAACCGACCCCTGTTCAACGTTATACGATTCCCATTTCTCTTGCGGGCCGAGATTTAATGGCATGTGCTCAAACTGGGTCTGGAAAGACAGCAGCATTTTGCTTCCCTATAATCAGTGGAATTATGAGGGGCCAATTTGCACCGAGACCACGTGGGACCAGGGTCGTGTTTCCTCTTGCTCTGATTATATCCCCTACAAGGGAGCTCTCCTGTCAGGTTTTTATCTAGAATAAATTCTTTAAACGCTGTGTATGTACTTTAATAATTTGCTAAGTCAATGCATCTATTAATTGCATTACATGCAGATACACGAGGAGGCACGGAAGTTTTCATATCAGACAGGTGTCAAGGTGGTGGTTGTTTATGGAGGAACACCGATTAATCAACAGGTAACTCGAACTGAAGTTCTAGATTGAGTATTAAAGCAATGCATATTCATTGATTTAAGTGTTCTTTTTCTTGAAATATTAATATTAATATTATATTATAGTTATACTCTATATAGCAGATGATTAACTGCAACCTTTAACATTAGTGGCATATATAATCATCAATTTTTTTGGGGTTAAAATGACATTTTTACCAGATTTATGGATATATGTATAAACATTTTCTGTATGATGTGAACACCCCTATGTTTCTTTCCAGTTAATGGGCTTGTATAAAACGTGCATCGTCAGTCAACCCTGCTTATTATGGTGTTCATGAACCATCCCCGTTACTTCTAATATTTGCATGTTTATTTGTAAATCATTTGATATTATTATAATTTGCTTTACTGGTTTCTAATGGCATTTTATGCATGGGTAGTTAAGAGAGCTCGAGAGGGGAGTTGATATTCTTGTTGCCACACCAGGAAGGTTAGTTGATCTACTGGAGAGGGCAAAAGTGTCATTGCAAATGATAAGGTATCTAGCTCTTGATGAGGCGGATCGGATGCTGGATATGGGATTTGAGCCTCAAATTAGAAAAATTGTCGAGCAAACGGACATGCCTCCACCAGGTGAAAGACAAACAATGCTGTTCAGTGCCACATTTCCCAGAGAAATCCAGGTTTGCTGGTTTTTTTTTTTAATTTTAGTTGTCTTATGTATATTGAAGTACTTTATCATCAGGGGAAACTGCATGAAATAGAAAAGAACTTTAAATGTGTTTCTGATTTTAGCAAACAACTTTAAGTGAGGCTCAAATCAAAATCATACTTTACTACAGATTTTTAGCAACAAGTTCACAGTTTGTTAACAATGGTAGCAATGGATGACATTTTTTGCTGATTATGAAATTTTTTTATTACTGATTTTTTCAACGAATGGCCTCTTCAACCCATGGCATTCCATTTTTTGTTGATTTTTGCAAATGCTGATGTGGCATTTTATTTATCGTTTTGGCGTATGTATAAACCACATGGGGAAAACATCTGTGTGGTTAACAACATGGATCTTGGATGCAGGTGCTAAGAGCATAATTATGAAAACTTTGTTAGGAACTTAGGATCAAAGAACACACGAACACAAACAATGAAACAGTAAAGAACACGAGAGAATCCATGTAATTAAAGTCAAGTGTATGTGAACCGCTAAATATTAAGGAACCATTTCATTCACTTGGGTGTACACTATTTTTACATCGTAGAATTCGTGTAAATTCACCAGCTAGTAAAACGGTTTGCATGGAAAAATTATTGTACCAAAACTTGTATGGTTTGCCTCATCTATTTCATATTATGTGATAAATCTTTGATCTCTTTTCGTACAGAGACTGGCATCTGATTTTCTTTCAAATTACATATTTCTAACGGTGGGTCGTGTCGGTTCAAGTACCGATTTAATTGTTCAAAGAGTGGAATTTGTGCAAGAAGTCGACAAAAGAAGCCATCTTATGGACCTCCTCCATGCTCAGAAGGAAAATGATTCTCATGGGAAGGTATTGTTTTTTCTTTTACTTTTTTTCACTTTATCTTCATGCATGTGCATAATAACTAGATGTGGCTATATGGACCCATTTACTTATGAATGAATTGATTTGGTTATGTTGTATATTTAACGGGTCAAACTCATTTTTTTAAGATTTAAGGGTTGTGGACTGAAAACGGATTGGTCAGGTCAACCCGAACCGTCTATTAAACAGATTAGTCATGATGGCCCTTTACAATCTGAACATGTATAGTCCCAACCCTAACCCTTTTATCTTGTTTCTATATGGTTCCAGGAATTGCCGCCCCTATTCAAATTATTCAAAAGAAATAATATGATTATTGTGATAATATCCTAGTATCTAGCACCGTAATTGCTCTTAAAAATCAGAATTTTGGGCAAAAAAGAACTTTCTGATGCACGTCACTCATTCTGACCCCTCAATATGACCCAGTTTAATCCGTTACTGAATGCACCCATTCTGCCACCTCTAATTTGACACAATTTTTGGCCTAATATAAAATCTTGTAAATGATCAATTCTTTATATCAATATTAATTTGCAGCAAGCTCTTACATTGGTTTTTGTGGAGACAAAGAAGGGAGCTGATTCACTTGAACATTGGCTGTATGCTAATGGATTCCCTGCTACTACAATTCACGGTGATAGAACACAACCGGTAAGTTGAAATGATTTTTAAAAACACCACACTGGTGTTTGAATTCGCGTTTAAGGACTGAAGAATGAAGATCTCTCTCTCTCTCTCACACTAACACACAATGGGCTGTGAAATCTCAAAAGTGAAGGGGTATTTCAGACATTTAGTCAAACACCATTTTTAAGCTGCTAATTTGAATGGCAGGAAAGGGAGCAAGCACTGAGATCATTCAAGAGCGGAAAAACACCGATTCTTGTGGCGACCGATGTGGCAGCACGTGGGCTGGATATCCCTCACGTTTCTCACGTGGTCAACTTTGACCTTCCTAACGACATTGATGACTACGTGCACCGAATAGGACGAACAGGACGAGCTGGCAAGACAGGATTGGCTACAGCTTTCTTCAATGAAAATAACATGTCATTAGCAAAATCATTAGCTGACTTGATGCAAGAAGCTAATCAAGAAGTGCCTGCATGGCTCACTCGTTATGCCACTCGGGTATCTTATGGTGGTGGTAAGAACAGGCGGTCTGGAGGTCGGTTTGGCGGCCGTGACTTTAGAAAGGATAACTCTTTTGGCGGTGGCGGCGGCGGAGGATACAGCGGCTATGGCGGCGGTAACAGTGGTGGTGGATACAACGGCTACGGTGGTGGTAACAGTGGAGGTGGATACGGCGGCTACGGTGGTGGTAGCAGTGGAGGTGGATATGGCGGCTATGGTGGTGGTGGTGGTGGTGGTGTACCCAGTGCTTGGGATTAGTCATTTGGTATATGAATGTATTGATTCATTTGTTTAGAGTCGATACATACATCATTTTTCGCAGAAATTAAGAATTATTATGTACTTAAAATTATTCTCGTGTCAAGTTTTGTTTTAAAATTTTAATTTGGATATATTCAGGTCGTTGTTAACAAGTTTGTCGATTAGATGGGAAGATGCGAGGAGGTGGTTCGTATTCGGTGATGGAATTGGAATTGGAATTGGAATTGAAAAGCATTTTATTAGAAAACGTGTGGTTGAACAAAGGATCAAATGAAACAATGAATCATATGATTTAGGCTATTGACGGTAAAATCAAGAATATCAGGATTATTGAAACTTGTGTAGAATTGGATTTGAAAAACATTCCATTAGAACATGTGGTTGACATGTCATTTCTAAAGTTATCTTTTTTCTTATTCCAATAATCTTGATATTCTTGGATAACGTACCTATCATTATCCTCATCTTAATCTTCTAAGTTCTACACCAATTATCTTACTAATCTAGATCAGAAACATAATCAAACTTTATACGTACACTAATCATGTTCAACCCATATGCCACTTCATCATCTTCTAAAGAATCTTCTTCATAAATTTGCAATTGTATCATCCTGAACCAATTTATCTTCCTGTAAACTAATGTAGTCCTCATGACATGATGAAACTTCCCCCTATACTTTGCGATGTTACAAGGATTCATAGCTTCGGTTTCATTCAGGGTTCTCTAAGGTTTAGGGTTTTACGGTGGCCGAGGCGATGGCAATGTTTTGCAGTGGCCGGGGACGTTAGATGAAGAAGGTTGAAGGAGTTATATATAGTCAATGCAGGGTTATAATTTGTTAATCAAAATGTCATTTATGGTCCGGTTTTTTATCATGATGTGCAAATAATTCATCGGTCACATCATATGTGTAAGAAAACGGTTTCTGAAATGAAATTGGTTCGAGAACCAAACACAATCCGATAATTAAACCAATTTGACAAGAACTGGTTTAGGTTAGACGCCTCTAGGTCAGGTCAGTGGTTCAGTCCAAACTAGAATCTTTTATCTTTTACGGCAATGAAAGTATGCAACTCTCTTAGAAGCGAGAAATAGGCTTGTGTCGCTTGGCCAAAATGTTTTGTATACCTATTAATATTCATAAATCACCTTTTATATACAAACTAGATATTCTGTAAATATTAAAAACAATAATAATAATAATTCAAACCACTCAAACCATTTTTTGTAAAGAAACATTTGAACCCAACCATGAACACCGGCTATAGCGAATCTGAACCATACACAACTTACAATCTGTTTTCTATAAAGAACCCGAAATAAAAAACATCAGAATCATCAAAATTCTGGGACCGCAGCCATTCAAATACATAGTACAACTCACTATCGTAAACAATATTCAATCTAAATCATACATACCGCCATTTTTCAGTGTCGATGGGAATGCTTTCTACTGCTATAACACACCTCCCCACTTCTTCGGTTTCTTCTTTCTATAACTCTGAAAATAAATGATACAGCTCCTACAGCAGCCATTGCATAGAAAGCTTTGTAAGGAGCCAAATCTAAACCCGAAAGATAGCAGCAATACCCCGCGATCAGGTACACAAACCCTTGTCGTATTTCATACCCTCTCATTCCAGGTATCTGAAAGAAGATGTTAAACTCAGGTTTCGAGTCACAGATACCGTGCAGGACGATACCCATGCAGAGCATGGAATCCAAGAACCATGGGAAGTTGTGGCCCATGCTTAGCCTCTGCATATAAAAAAAAGTTCTGATAAGAAACAATTAAAAGGGATCAAGTTTTATCATGTTTAAGTGACTTTTTAACGGGTTTAACCACTTGAGCTTCAATTTTGATTCATAATTGGTGAGTTATTTTTAAAAGTAGATTGACATGACATCTATATTACATAAATGTTGACATGGTGTGACAATTGTGTAAGATAGCTGACTTGACGTCCGAATTGCACAACACTGATGACATGGCCCCCGTGAGTTATTTTACACGATGGGCATCCACATCATCAATATGCACAATCAGGACGTCACATTAGCTAAATTACACAATTGTCACGTCATGTTGCAGGTCATTTTTTTCAAAAGCTTCCCAACGTTGAAACTTAAGTGGTCAAACCTCCTAAAAAGGCAGGTGACCCAAGTTAAACAGTTGTAAAAAGGTATTACTACATATAAAACATATCGACATATCTAATCATAACCCAACCCGTACAAAAACAATATAACTTTTATGTTAATTATTATAAATAGAAAAGATGGACAAAAGAGATTTTTTGCCAGCACGCCCATATAAAATATTATTTGTTTTGACCAGGACCTGTGAGGAACTATGGATTGTACCTCCAACCAAGCAGCGAGCGAAGGAAGAAACATTAGCAGAGAAACAAGATGTAGGATTAGCAAGCTATGGCGGTGATGGAAAATCTCTAGTTGTGTGTCTCCATAACTTCTTGCAGAATCAGGGGTGCTGGAACTGTTCTTATCCGCAAATAATCCCTCCTCAGATTCATCATTTTTTAAATTGGATGATTTCCCGCCATTTCCAAACCCAAATAAATCTTCAGTGCGGGCCTTGCTGGATGCTGTAAAATAACTATAACAGAAAAAGGATCTAAGTCGTAATAATTAATACCAGACTACCTGAGGTAGCAAGATCGGGGTCGACCTGGTTGGTAACATAACACTTTTGCAGGGTAAAAAAAAGATTAGTTTTGAAATATTCATATTTAACACACTAGATATTTATTTTAAAAACAGAAAAAGGTGTTCCGGGTCAAACCAGTCTGACCCGTTTCAACTCATAAAAAATGACCCCTTTTGACTAGTTACCCATCCCATTTTACATGAACCAGGTATGAAATGAATAAAAATTATAAAAGGTCAAAGGGCCAAATAAATAGTTTCTGTTGTAAAGGAAATGGTACAAATGAGTCAATGGGCCGAAAGTCACCTGAAATCATACAACCTCCTAGAAGACGTTTTAGAAAAAATCATCTCGTAATAACATAGTTTTTGTAATCATATCCAACCCACTAACTATTTATTTCATAAATGGGGGAAAAGCGGTCCATGTCAAACCGACTCAACCTGTTATTGACTAATACAAAGATCAACCCATTTTGACCAGTTAACCAACCCGCCCATTTACTCAAGAGGAACAGAAGTTTGGGATATTACCTGCACAATGCATGGTGACAACACAGCATATGTGAGAATACAAGAATAAGGAGACCTAAAGCTGGATGAACAAAACAGACCAAAGCAATAGCAAGCAATGATGTAGCTAACGACGGGTTGGAATTTATGATCCTCATCACCTGTCACATATTGAGAACAAATACTTTTTAGATGGTATCCAAATGTGGGAAAATAACTGAAAAATAAAAAGGGCATAAGTTCATAGAAAGCTACATGCAATATTTGGATCACTAGAAACCTAATAAAAATTACCTTTAATGAGAAAAAACTAGTGGAGAGATCAAGTATCCACCATCTCCACCTGCAAGCATATCCACAAAATGGGTCGATTAGGGCTATGCTCAACTCTAACAAATCAAATGGACCATATCAAAAGACAAAAGAAAATGAGTTGAAAGTCCCTGTTTATATATTTTTCTTATTGATTTATAATTATCATATATATGAGTGAGTGTGTGTGTGTGTGTACTGTGTAGAGAGAGAGAGATGAACTGACCTTGTCTTAAAGAAGACATGAATTCTGGCAACCGAATGGGAGAGAATTAGGGTGATTAATATTAAAATGATAATGGTCCCATTTGCTATTAGATAGCAAATCATTGAGACGACAAAGAAACTACCAACTGAAGGAAATGAATTTGGATTTAGACAGGAATAAAACAACGCAATAAGAATCGGTGAAATAGTAAGTAGAAGGAATGGCAGTGGCACTCTTAAATTTGATTCTACTGCAGACAGCAATGAAGGAACAGGTAGATCAAGCTCCCAAGCATTTGCTTGTCTCATTAGGGCAAAGTATACTACAGCAAGCGAGAAACCAATAATCTGCATCACAAAAGCCCGGTTATACTAATAAGATAACAATAAATACAAGAGTCACTAAATAAAAAATATGCGGTAACCTAAAAATTTGACTTCTGAGCATATAGGTGAAGGCAGCTTGAGCTTCATAGTAATCCCAGAAAATCTAGGATAACACAAAGCAGGATCTTATAACTATTTTCTTTTTCTTTTTTTTCTTACACACAATGAGAAAAAATAGAGGTGGCAAGATGGATAGGTTGGGTAAGGAGATGACAAAAAAGTATTAGTGACTTGACACATGTGTGACATGACAAAAAAAAATATACATAAATCGACCCATTCTTAAGTAGACAGGTTGATAAGTTAAAATTGCCACCTCTAAGAAAAAAAACATCATATTGCACTGTCTATTATGTTTCCATGAGTTTTGAATAATTTGTTGATATTTGTGGAAGAAACACAAAAGTAAGGGATACTGCAAATTTTACGGTGAACAAAGTATTATTGACTTGACACATTTGAAGAGAACTTTTTGAAGTCAAAGAAGTAATTATTTTTATACAAATAATCAGGCTTAACAAAATTACCTGGGAGTGGTATAAAAGCATAAATCGTCGACCAGCAGAAGTTAAAGAAACAGCAGCACTAGTTTTATAGGAACAATGTGGATCAACCTGCATACAAATCACTTTCAGAATAAAACTTAAAAGTTTTTTAATTAAATAACAAACAGATACTGTATGCATGTAACAAGTCAACTCTACCAGTAACAAAACATTGGTATGCTCAGATCCTTGAGTTGAGGTCCAAAGAGCAGGTGATGAGTCCACTTCAATCGTACGAGAATGTAAATTAGGAAAAATGTGAAGACCAGATGTAGGGTCCCAGGCAAGAGCCACAGGTGGAAAGCATCTGAGCTTGCAAAGTCCTTAACGATAAAAAAGGGAGTAACCATCAACACAAGATTTATCAAAAAGAGCAACGATATAAAAAGATTCTAAGAAAAAAGTTATCACAAATGACTTTAAATCAACACGGGTATTTTAGTTTATCTAAAGGGTAACTCAATAGAAAGGTAACCAACTTTGGTCCAAATTCTATTTTGAGTAACCAACTTTTTTGCCCAACACTAAGGACGTATCGTTTAGAGTTATATATTTAAGAAAAGGAAGTTTAAACTTCACTATTTCAAGTAACCTGTAACCAACTTTCATAGTTTAATATTCTGGCTGGTAGGGGGGTTTGCAGAAAATGTCATTAAGACATTCATGTCAAATCGGGTTCTGGTTGAAATATGTCATTTCTACTATGGTCGAAACATGTCAGGTTTGGTTGACCAGCAAACACTAGTTTGTCCACTTTTTATTAATGAGCAAACCAATTTTAGAAGGTTGTATGCATTAAGAAAAAGTTAGGGCAGCCTTTAACCTCTTCAACCCTTTTACCTTTTAGCTAATAAAAATTTATTTGACCAGTTCGAGGTATAACACGACAAAATCAACCCATTTATAAGTATATGTATTGCCACCTCTAATATATAGCAGCAAACAGTAAAACCTGGAAGATTCCAGGCATATCAACAACAATAAATAAATTTCGAGTTGTAAGAAATAAGCAAGAAAAGAATTCTAACTGCCACTATCCATGTCTCCAGCTTCTTCAACAGGAAGTCCTGACTTTTTTATGCCACAGCCTGTAGTTACCAGAGACACTGTAGCAGGCAGAAGCCCTAAGCCGATACTGAATGTAAAATCCATTACAATAGGATGATCTTCCTTGATGAAAATGTCCTGCAACATTTTAATTCCAGTGAGTCCCACTCTACATATCAATATATCATGAAGAAATGACCAGTCGATTTAAGCCTCAAAAGAGACAGCTATATATGTATTTAGCATATGAAAAGAAAGACTATAAGAGGGGCCGGGGATTACACCAAACCATTAAAGAATAAATGGGTTAGGGTTAGGCTAGATGGACAGGTAGTAAAAACAGATTGGCATGGGGGCTAACCCATATAATTAATGAGTCGAGTTCATGTTAACCTGAAAAAACTTTTTTCCAATTAGAATTAGAGGATAAAACATTATAAATGAAAATTCAACCCACCAACTTGTTTTACCCGATACCACCTATTGACCTGACCAGTCTAATTACAACCCATTCAAATTGCCAATCGTATGACCTGCTTAGATAATCAGGTTACATGCATCCGAGTTAGGGTTCAACTTTTTGACATGATTAAGTAATCTGGTTGTGTTCGGGTTGGGTTTATAGTTTATACAATTGTACGCACCTTCCAACTCAAATTGGACAAAAGTTGTCATCCAAGAATTTTAATAAAATTTTAAATTCATGCAATGTATATGCTAATAGAAAGCAATAACCTTCTGAGAATACATAGACAGAAGCAACGACTTAGGTGAAAACTCTTTACGCCCTTCCTCTGGGTTGAAAAACTGTCCAACTGCCATTGAAGCTGCAGGTGGAGGTCTCCCTGAAACAGTCTTTAAATATACAATAACTGTCAGTTGCTCACTTCAGAGAAAATATGTGAGTGATCATATACTTCTCAATATAAAGCATTGGCACACTAAGAACATTGTGTACAATTAAAAGAACATTTCTTTTAGTCCCAGACTAATTGGGCATGCTAAAATGAAACTCGTAATTCAATAAAAGAGACTAAACAATCAAGGCTCGTTATAAACAAATATGATAAACTACTCTTAACGGAAATTTCTATTGCAAACAAAATTAATTTCCAAAAGATCATTACTTGTCCACATGAGATCCAAATGCATGTTACATGAGTGAAAACAATACATGTCAGTCATTTTACAGTAGAAATGGTGACATGATTAAGTACAGAAGACTCATCATTTGAAGTTATAAATAGCTTGTGAGTTGCATTTTTACATTTTGATACTCAAATCAAATCAAGCATATTGACCGGTCAAAACTCTAATTGTGCATTCACAATATCTAAACTTTTTGCCTTCGTCTCTAATAAGTTGAAAAAATTGAATAAAAGACAAACTCATAGTCATATTCTTTGGTGTGCTTTATAGAAAACAATAACATGTTAAAGTGCTGAAAAACAATTGATTACCAATGGAAAATAGAATGAATTATGTGATGCAGTTCAGTTAAAGAATTTTTTTTATTACAATATCAACTCAGATTCAACATAGTTTAGATAAGGGAGCTACTTAATACAAAATGCATAATAAAACTTGGATGATAAAGGAAAATCTACCGGGCTTGGTGCAACTGAGATTGTAAGGAATCTGAAACCATGCATATCCTTAGGGTCCAACCAAAATACAGCTGATGGTGGTGGTTGTTCTGTCTGACTTCCAGGTTCAATCTACAAACATGACAGTAGTACAGTACACTTTGAATAACCAATTAAATAGCTCATCATAAATGAGTAAATGACGAGCGATTGCCTAAATAAGATGAACATAATATGTAGAGGTGGCAAGATTGGCTGGTTAGGAAAAAGGAAAAACAAGTTATTTTTAGTATAGGTTAAAACAAGTAGGTGGGTTCAGTTGACCCGCAAACATTTTGTCTACTTTTTAGATTCTTTATAATAATCAATATGTTTATTATGATTAAGAAAATAATATGGTTACAATGATAATCCAATTCTTTAATAAAAATAAATTAGGAGTTTGTATGCATTAAAATTGTTTGTTTTTCATGCATTAAAATTGTACCGTGGGTGGTTTCCAACCTAATGGATTCTTTTGACCCATTCCCATTTCAGCTAAAAACTTTGCATCATCCATTTGAAATAAAACACAACCCAAATTTACCAATTCATAAATATATGTTAAAATTGCCACTTCTAATATAAATATACTCTCTAACTCAATGTGAACATGATTTTTAGTTAATGCATATACGAAAGCATCAAACAGGATAAATGGACTAAAAATTAGTAACATACTACATAGGGCCATAAGGGTTAATTACCTGCCTAGGTGCTGGGCCTGAAGGAATCTGAACAATTTTTGAAGTCACTTCTACAACCCTTTTGTTAAGAGGCAAATCTGAATCAGAAGTTCCTTTTTCAGGCCAAAGATGAAGTCTAATTCCGTAACAGGGAAGAAGATTTGTCACAAGAACAAAGTTGGTTCTTCCATTTGACCCTGATAATTAAATTTATTATGAAAAAATTAAGATAACAAACTATATATAACCCACAAAATGTCACTAAATCAAATATATTATCGTAACATAAGATTTTAGCCAGATGTTAAGAAACAAATGTCATTTTCAATAAGTTAATGGATCTATATTGCAACTTCTAGTATTAGAAATTTTCAAGAATACGTGTTATACTTCTATGATGAGATCATAGAGGAACCTAACACTTTGATTATGTCAATATTAGGTTCATTTTGAAGGTAGCAAGGAGAACTTTTAAAAGATATAATGTGACTTGAAGAAATATCTCATTTGAAGTCAATATATTCATAATGCATTAATATTATGTGTGGGAGAGAGACATGGTAACTTGAGCTAGAGTCTCTGGGAGCAGCCTCTTTATTCCATGAAATAGAGGCAAGGTTTACACTCATCTCATCATCCCCGGACCCTACTGTTGGAGTAAGACTTTGCTAGGTATGTTTATTTTTGTTTTTGTTTTTGTTTTTGTTTTGTTATGTGAAACAATAACTAACAATTGAAAAGTGATAATTGGTAAGTAATTCATAATACGAGTGGTATATTTATAGATTGGAAGGGTGTTTATGTCTAACTTGGCCAAATCATACCTAATTGAATAACATGTGTCCAACTTGGCCAAATGATGGCATCATCATTATTCTGTTCTATTACTATAGCATATAAACAGATTGTACAATTATTGAAATATGCAAGTAATGACTAACCAGTTCTTTAATGTCCAACCAGCGTCTTCTGCCATCCATTGCTAAAATAGTTACTGTTGATGTCTTGATGTAAAGATCACTTTCAAGTCCCTCAACACTCCAACGAATTTTACTGGGACATGCAGTAAAATTTTTGTTCTCAGATCCTGGATGGCCAAACAACTGCTCTTTTATACTTCTATAATGTCAATGTATAACATCAATTGGACGCATAAAAAGTACTCCATCCTTCCCAGATTAAATAAACCTTTTGATTTTTGGTTTTCTCTGCACTCTGCAAACTAGCATCTACCCTTTTTATAAAACATTCAAACTGCTGACAATCATTAATGTAAGCTAGATTGTGGTGATTTGCCTATCAAAAAAGAATGAAAAAGCTGTAGGCTGATATTCAGAATTAGCACTCATTGGTAAATTATGTAAAACTTGCAATGCTAGCTTTCAGCATAAGCGAGTCAGCAATTATATACGAAGAAACAAATTCTGGACTATGGAATCGGCTGGATTGGAGGAATCCAGAACCACAAGAATCTTCAAGGGGTTAGAGACATCGCTACTGTTGTGTAGATAAATTCCTCATAAAACTAGAGGTGGTGATTCCTAACACGACCCAATACAAACATGCTAGGGTTGAGGCAAAAATGCAATTGGGTCGTAAATCGGCTTACATGGCAAAGCCATTTAATAAAACAAGTCAATATTGACCTGACGAACCTGTTTCCAACTAGCCAGTCTCTACGGTATTAGAATGAAAAGAAACATAGATGTATTGTACCAATATACCAGAAAATTTTCTCTCTTTCCGCGAAGGTAGATGTGGTAACTGCTGACGATAATCAGATTGCCTCAACAAACTTCCTGGCATTCCACTTTGAAGCATTTTCGTAAATGTTGTTAGTCTTTTCCTTGTGCCAGAAATTGGGTGACCCGTTTCAGGGTCTACCAAACTAAGAAGAGTATGCGAAACCTGAAACTCATTTATTAGATTGGACCCATTTATGGTATGGTAACTTGAAATATTACAAATGAAAGTAAGACTCACTTGCACAACAAGTTGATTACACCATAAGATAACCTGGTGCTCCATTGATAGACATACATTCTTTACCCCCATGCTACTAGTCATAAAACCATTGGTAGGTGGCACAATACCATCAAGAGATTCCAGCTTTGATCTTATCTACAATGAGAAAACCTAAAAGATAAATCATTCTGCTAGTCTGATGGTCAATGCACTATAACATATATGTGAAATCTTACCAAATAATGCAAACACGTATTTTTTTTACTTTTTCTTACACCAGTAAGTGTGAAACAATAAAAAATGGTATAGACTTCAATCCCATATAGTAATAAATAAAGAAAAAAATCCACACTTACAAGCATGAAGAAATTTGTTATGTGGAAATTGAAAAAAGTCAGAGTACTGAGTAGGTTAGGAAATTTAAGATCTAACAAGTTCCTCCACACTTCAAAGTGTGGAAATTTTAGCAATTTCTACATGTTTTTTTTATATGGGTAGTTTTAACCGCGTTCTCCACATTATTATATGTTCATGTTTGCTAATTGATTAAATTGCAACCTTTATATGCTTATAGTGAAGCTTGAAACTAATATAACGTAAATTAAAGTAGACAAACAAATTTACAGAAAAAAAATCACCTGGTAATCATTACCACCACCAGAAATGGAGATAACAATCACCCTAGATAACTGAGGAATTGTTCTTGAAGTTCGGGCCTCGTAACCCTTTCTCCATTTTTGATTTATGTATTCATAATAATGACCCAATGATGGTTGCAGTGCTACAGGAGGTGACCTGCAACAAAAGTATACAAAAATTACAGTAAAATTATGACACTATTAGATACACGACAATTTAGATAGAGCAAGAAAACTCACTGATGGGGAGCTGATAGTGTAAGAATAGTTTCAACGGCTGATTTTCTCAGATTAGGGTGCACAACCGCAGCTCTTGCAACAAATCCACCCATAGAGTGGCCGACCAAAATGACACTGTTGGGCAGACTACTAGATTCAACAGCACCATCTTTTACTCGAGCATCTTGAGATATTTTATATTGATCTAGGATCTACAAGTGGAAGCAGGTATTTGAAACTTATTTGTGAAAGAACATTACTTCATGCATTTCTCAATCTATTTTAAATAACTATAGGTGTTTTATGCAAAGATAATAAAATATATACCCTGTGAATGGCATATACTACATATTCTGTGTGTTCTTCGAGTATTTGACCATCCATTGCAGAATGTTCACCTTCAAGGTCTACAGCAAACCAGTCAAGCCTGCGTTTATATTGACTGAATACTGGAACATCTGTTTCATCCATCTCTATTCCCTCCTCAAACCCCAAGGAAGCTTCTTGGTATAACATAGGTTCAGGTGGGCCACCTTGATAAGCCCTATCAGATTCTGCTGCTAATGACCTGACCTGTGATAATTAGTTCAGAATGAAAAAAGACATATTAGATATCTTGGAGATAGGTGGTTATATGGTTCATGTATATCTAAACAATACAAGAATTTTAGATTTACTGTAGTTTTCACGGTTGAAAGTTGAAAGGGCCTAATTCACAGAGTGCTGTGTAACAAGCAACATCTCTTGTAGATATAGTGTAAAAATCTATAAATTCAAGTTTTCCTCGAAATACTCTTATCAGTGTCCAAATTTAAACCATTATAAGTGATGGTGGGTCAGAAAAGAAAAGGAGACAGCGCTAATTTACATATCAGAATAAACATAAATTTACCTGCTTGTAGCTACCTCCATTGCCAGGGATGAAAAGAACAGGAACCCCGCTAAGTTGTTTAAGATGCTCATTAAAATCAATTTGCTTCCATCCTTCATGATACAAATATAGTCCATACTTTGAAGAAGACAAACTTTCTGTGGCTGATATTGGGATGTAGGTTGGATACATGTATGTCATGTTACAACCATTCGAAATCGGTTTCAAAAAATCATATATAGCAACCAGAGCAATCCCAATTGAAAGAACAACGATGGTCACTAATCTAAATTTAGCCTTGAATCCTTCCATGTTTGGATTGACAGAAAGAAACTCCCCCCTTAAACTTGCATCCTTCAAAGACAACCAAACAAAAATAATAAAAGATCGGTAATGTTTGTTATGACTAATATAAATTTGTTTCTGTTTCGTGTTTATCAAATACATGAGTTACTTCTAAAATATAAAAATAATGCCAACATTTATGCTTAAACATCACTTGTACTGAACTTCTTGTGTCAAATCTTATTATCACCTTTGTCTAATAGTTCTAGACCTACCATATATTGAGTATCAGCTCCTGTATTATTTTAGTTATATATATATGAGCAAATAACATGTAAACAACTAACGTCACTGCTTACCGTGATGATTTCACAAACACAATTAATGACTGTTGCGTGTTTATAGTGCGTGTATTTCCGGTGGCAGAGTGGCAACTTTTTCACTGGGGTCGCAATATTTCAGTTTTCGTATATCTATCAAAAAAGAGTTTCTTTTACCGGGTCAGGTCACTGGAATTTACTTATCGGATCAAGTCAGTCACCACAGAGTGGAAATTAGAACCCAATTTGTTTCCCTCTCTTCTTATACCTTATTACCCCTACCCGTATTACAAAAGACAAGCCTCTACTTTACCTCTTGTCTGATCTTATGAAGTATTTTAAAAGTTTCATATGCCTTCCTGTTGTAAGATGGATCAACTTGAAACAATAATTCCCATTAAGTACTTTTAACAGTACATACATTCTTGCAACTACAACGAAAATTTGCCGATCTTGTTAAACAGAAAACTTATGATATGCAAATAACCGAGTCTCCCAACTTTATTTCCAAGGTCAGTTTTTATTTCCAAATTAATATGCACTATTAATGTGGATTATGCACATAAAGTAACATATAACCTAGTTTTCCAAACCAATGCCATACGTCCATACCAAAACCCTAATCAACAAATCATGCATCAATACGTAAGTAAACTAGTGCATTACACTAGTAAACAATCAGCAGAAACAGAAACATATAAGAAACACTCACCAGTGAAACCGTGTTGAATGAAGGAACCTTCAAACTTTAATTCTCAATAACAACCTTATTACTAAAATGGACGTGATCTCAACTGCCAGCTTCGAAATTAATGTAGGTTTTTCTCTCTAACAACAAACGCAGAGGAAAACTCCCTAACAACGTTGACAATGTTAGCTACTCGGAATATGATTCAGTACTCGGAGTTGAGAGATTTCAAATTTCCTATACGTAGCTCCGCCTCTGTGTGCGTCGAAACTAGATGCAACATGTTACACCTGAATCAAGCTTCGATCTCGAATCACCACTACTCAAACTTAGCTTTCGATGCACGAAATCACTCGTACAAGCTAGAATTTGCAGAAAAAACAAAAGTTGGATGTGTAATCACGCGTACCTTAGATTGATCCACCAATGGCGAATAAAAGAGACTGAATACAGTGATTGAATCCGATATATGTGTGATTCTGTATGCGTGATGTTCACCTGTGATTGTTTCCTCCGCCGATGACCGGAGATCGGTGGTGCCGCCGCCGGTGGTGTTGAATTTTCCGGCGAAGTAGAGATGGTAGAAAGAGACTGAAGTGAAATCTCAAGGGGTTTAGAAGGAAATTATTAACATGAAGAATTGTTTGATTGGGTTTTTTTTAGGCCTTTTGTTGAACTTTTTTAAAAGAATGTTGGTCTTTTGAGCCATGACCCATGGGCTTACCATGGTTTTGGTCATTTTTCTCTTTTAGGAAAGTGCAATACTGGTACAAACTAGCACCATAGAAACTCACGCGTTATGGTGGCGGTGTAAGGATTTGTAAGGTCCGGTTTGACGATTTGTATATCGGTAGGGCTGCAAACGGACTGAACATTCAGCGAATAGTTCGTGAAGCATTCGGTGGGAAGTTCGTTTATGTCGTTCGTTTAGTAAACGAACGAACACGAACAAGAAAGTTAAACGAACGAACATGAACACAAGCCGTGTTCGTTCATTTATGTTCTTAAACGTTCGATAATGTGTTCGTTTAATGTTCGTTAATGTCCGTTGTTGAACGATTGGTGATGTGTTCCTTTATATTTCGTTAATGTGTTTGTTTATATTCTTAATTTTTGTGATAGTTATTTTTATGACTATTATATCAAGTATTCTTTTATATTTATGTTAAGTATTTATTTATTTTTGATTGATTTTGTGTAATGTTTGTAATGAACATGTAAATTTTATTTTAAAATAAATCTATAATCATTTGTATTCGTTTGTGTTCATGAGCTTATTTGTGTTCGTCGTGTTTATGAACAGTTGTTTGCGTTCTTTTGCTTTTGATTGTGCTCATTTGTGTTCGGTAATTGTTCGTGAATAGTTCATGAACATGTTTATTGTCTTAATGAACGAACATGAACAAATAATCTCGTTTGGTAAGTGTTCGTGAACAGTTCATGAACAAGTATATTTTTTAACAAACGAACAGGAACAAGGCCTTGTTCATATTCGTTCGGTTCGTTTGCAGCCCTATATATTGGTATTCACCCTACGGAAAAAGTTCATGTCGAAACATTAAGAAAAATAATCATGTCGCAGGACAGATCCGAAAATTTATAAAACACCACGTCTTTATTGTTATAAGATGAAAACAAAACAAAAAATGAGAAAACCTTGATGCGCCTTAGAGGGCATGTATGTTCACGCATTGATGGCTTGTATATTATCATGAAACTAGGTTTTAAGATAAATTTAGATTTAAATGTTGAAAAAATAATCGGTCGCAACAGTACTTTCGAATGATAAAACTTCGTATTAATAAATTTATATCAGAACGTAAATAATAATAATAATAATAATAATAATAATAAAATAATAATAATAATAATAATAATAATAATAATAATAATAATCATCCATGCTCCTAACCAGAGTTTAACGCGAGTGGTCATCAGAAAGTATTTAACTATTATAACCGGACTCACGTCAATGGTTGGAATCCCATTCACGTTCCACTGTCGTCTTGAATCATGCGCGATCAAACAACAAATGATACTGATAAACTCAAATGAACACATAGTTCTTTTAATAATGATATGCATTGTCAAGCATTCTAAATTCTCACGCACTATGTCAAGGCGTAGCCAGTTATAACATGTTTTGACATAAAGCATTATTTTTTACGATATATAACAACGTATTCTTTTATAAACACCTAGACATAAAAAGTGTTACCAACATTCAAAGTCGAACAATACTTGTACCATAACATTAAGCGGACATTAAAAAAAATGAAACACTTGAAATTGCCATTACTGGCACACCAAGACACTTGCATGGATTCATGTGTCACGCTAACCAATATGTGAAAGCTACATTCCCAGTTGTGATTTAAAACCAAACCCTTCGTCCTATATAAATTGTACGACTAATTATGCTAACTTCAAATAACCAAACATGAATCTTCAAAATTTACTACAAATAAATATTTAGTAATCTCGTATGTGACTGGTTTGATTATCGGTTATCACTCGTTTATGGTTAAGACTTGCTCACCGCTAGTTCTCATAATAAGTGACTTGTATACGATAGTTTTAAACTATTAGTGATTTGTATATATACATATATCGTGTGTGTGTATGGTAAATGGTACATTTCAACATTTGTGAACATGTTGTAGGATGTGTTTTGTAAACCTTTACACTCAACGATGTTAAGTTGTGTTGGTTTGAGGCAACTTTAGGATAAGGTTATCTATAGTATACTATATTATGATGCATATGAGTATGACAAATATATATTTTTATGATAGTTGAAGAATTTAAGTGATTACAAGCTTCAAAACACGTGAAACAATTATTTAAAGCTAAAAAGATAACGGAAGATTATTTTTAACTATCCAATAACATATCAATCGTGCACTTTCACCTAATTATTATCTAAATACCACTTAATCACTAGCAACATTACTCTTAATTACCCGATTATTATTTATAATTAAAAATAAGTCAAACAATCTACACAAACAAGTGACTAGAGTGTCATTAAAAAAATACTTAGCTTAGGGAAAAAACATCATTCTTCTAGGTGATTCGTCAGCCAATCATCTGTTTTTGCTATTTCATTTTTTTAGCCCAGAGCTATTCTCGTTCGATCAGTCAGATTATCATGGAGATGATTACACATCTCAAAGTCCCAGTCAAACGTCATTCGCCTCACGTGCTCTCGTTGTGCCACCATCAATGCTACTAGTTATTCAGCTTGTTTATTTTTAATATCCACCAACCCCTCAAGCGACTATTATCACCTTACACGTACTTGTGTTTGCCTACCAACTCACTTTTGCTTGAAGACTATGCGGTTTCTTTTCTTTCCGATTTGGTTTTGCAGGTGTTGCGTGTTCGTTGCGGCCCAACATAAGACTTGTGAAATGTTTGTGGGTGTACATGAGAAGTAGATGTCGGATTTTTATGAATTTCTTATAATGTCGAAACTACTACCTGACTCTTCACCAATCAACACGACCTTATAATAAAATAAAAAAAATAACTATCAAACTAAACTGAAAATTAACAAACTTAGATAAGAATAAATATAAATTTACCACTTGTATCCAGAATCCTTGTCCCCCAACCAATATATGACCGATGAACCATCAAATATTGCATCTCCACGTTTGGGTTCACACACCTACCATGATACCCGATTTTAATACCTGTAAGCAACGATAATGTTATTGAGTTAGGTGCATTACCCGATTGCATGTATCCAAACACACCCCCTCGTTCCTAAATGCATTAATGGTTTTAGCAAGATATGATCATTAAATTTTCATGGTAAATAATAATAATAGTAATAATAACAACCACCACGATTTCCAAATACCATCATTTTTTTCATACGCTAATATTTTTATATAATTATTTAATAATATTTAATTTGAGCATGATATTGCTACACTTTATTTTTTAATAATACGAAAGCAACATTTGGCCATCATAATTTCATACATTAATATTAAAAAAACAAATATAAAGATGAGCTATTTATTGTTTTCATTTCGACTATAGTATCGTTTACAAATTTCTTTTATATGAAAAGTAACACGTTACGTTATCACATACCATTACGTGATTACCTGCTTTACTAGTGTATGTGTACTTATCTTGTGTTTCCAGGCGCATCAAGCGGACACCACATTGGTTAACATTATATGATTAGTGGTGTGCTTTAATATACGATCTATGCCCATAAACAAGGTTGTAACCATGTTTTAACACCTTGTACTATTAGCCTGCCAATTGACGAATTAATATACTATATGTTGCATGGTCGTGCATTACAATTTGTGAATGAAGTGCCGTTAAGCAACATTTACCAAATAAGCAAGATTACAACAACTATACGAGTATTATATGTAACTACCATATTAACTTCAAGATCATGTTTATTACACAATTAACTGTCATTTATAACAAACTACGACAATCAAGGATGATAAACTACAAATTACCTTACTCAATCAAAATCACAGCTCGCACCATGCTTCAAGACTGAGAGTTAACTTTGTACAAACCATAAAATTTCCATTGTCGCACATTTTACACCTCCAACGTCATTCGTTCACTCACTCGCTTTCGCATCATCCCACACTGCCACCACCGAGAGCGATGAAGAGCAAACAATGGCGAAAAGAGATAAGAAAGATCTAAGAAGTAAGAGAAAGCCACTGATTTATCAATGCGTTGTTCCAATGCAAAACCATTGCCTCATTCGAAGAAATACAAAACTTTTGCAGGCGTCGCTACTGCTTCAGATGCCGATGCCAACAACTCTACCAACATTATGTATAAATTATTATGATTTGAGAACATAGTGATGTTAGGTAACATTGCCCAAATTAGCAAGACTACAACAACTATTCCAACTTTTTGCATATCTATCAATTTGACTACAAAAAAATATTTATTACACAACTAATCGACATTTATAACAAACGACGACAATCAAGGGAAATAACCACAAATCCCCTTACTCATACAAAATCATAGTTTCCATTGCCGAACTCCATTTAAAGCTTAGTCCGCCAATGCTTCGAGTTTGAGATTAACTTTGTACAGACCAGAAAGTAATATTCACATAACAAACACCCCAACAGATCAACATAAAAATTCATATTTCAATTCGTGTTAAAACAAAAATAAAATCTTATCAAATCAAATAACACCCCTCGCTTCATTTAAAACTTATCATAAGAAGAAATGAAAACACCATCGTTTGGGGTCTACACAAATCAAATGTTATTTAAACGACCAGACATAAATCATATGAAATTAACACCATGACAGACAAACGAAAAATGAAAAGACGAAGAATACAAAAAATATCACAGAATTGATTTAGTAACAAAATAATTTTTTACCTCTACACACCTTATGTACAAAAATAAAATTAATCATGAAATACATACACACACACATTTGAATTTTTTCCATCTTCCCTCACAACACAGTTTTCCCGCTCGTTTGAAACCCTAAATACTTCAAAACCTTTGCTGAAGATCTTCAAGCTCCATTATCGTACCTTCTGCAACTCCATAATCATTCATTCACTCACTCACTCTCACTTCATCTCCTTCTTCCACCACTGTGAGTAGATCAAACAATGGCGAAAGGAGCTAAGAGAGACCTGAAACAGTCAGATGAAGCCATTGATTCATTACTACTTTCTTCCAATGCAAAACCATCGCCTCCGTCAAAGAGATGCAAAGCATCTCCGGCCGCAGTTGCCGCTGTTTCAGATGACGATGACGCACGGTTTGTCGGAAAACCGATTCCGGCTGATCAAGCTAGGGAGAAATGGCCTCATCGTTACGAATCGAAGGTCTGAGTTATTGGATTTAGCTTTGTTTGTGTGAATTTTGTTGTTTCGATTGGATGTGGTATGTGATGTTGTGTGATTGATGGTTGCAGAAGACAGTGAAGGTTATTGCGTCTTCAGATGGGTGAGTTTCTTCATTTAATCATTTATTACTTGTTTATTAGTGTTATGCCCTTTTTGAAGCCATATGAAAGAATAAAATAGTGTTTGTTTGTAGATTTTGAACTGAATTGGTCAATTTTGTTTGAAAGTGCTTGAAAACAAGCATAAGCTACAAAATGCAATCTCAGAATCTCCAATGCATTTAATTTTAGATGGCTAGGCACACGCCACATTAGCTCACACATCATATTTTCGCGTATCTTTAATAAACACCCATTTTCAGATGCCGAACGTTATGTCCAGTTTCAAACTGTATTTAAAAAAACAAAAAAAAGAAAAAAAAACACACACACATATATTAAAGCAGTGGTTGTGTATGGAGGGGCCGCCATCTACTTGTCCTCTTTGGATTTTCAGACATTTACAACATACGTATGGACGTGTCCTCCAACGGCGTCCATCCACCACATAGGCGTCCGTTGGTGACTGAAATGCATCATTGGAGGTGCTCTTTAAAACAAGTATTGGAATCTTCATGCTTGATTTTAAAAGTCAAACAACAAAAGCATGCTTGTTATAAATTTTGGTTCAATTTTGGAAATTATGGTAACATTATCTGATTATTTATTTACTTCGGCAGTGAAATGGAAAAGGAGATTGTTCAAGCTAAGTGCCATTATACCAAAGCTATTGTTGATGGTATTGCCCTTGATCTTTTTGATGATGCCTATGTCAAGGTGAGCTTCCAATTTTTTGAGTTCCCAATTCATTTTGTGGGTATGTATATAAAATGCATTCTTGTGTGAGTGTAAAATTCACTGTTGCAGATGCATCAAATTTATGAACTTGAACTTTTTGATTATTATGGCTAAGCATTTATGATTATTGGGTATTTAGTTCAGTTTCAGTTTTTAAAGACTCAAGTAGTTCTATGGGTGTCGTGTATATTTATATGAATGTGAAGTTAGAAAAATTTCTCTTGTTTTTTATTTTATTTTTCTATTTATAAAAAAATGGTTTATAAGTATTTCATTATAAACTTAAACTTTCAGTGAAGAAATCTTCGAATTTAATCTTGAATATTCATGCCAACAAGACAATTGGACTATTTGTCCATTGTATAGACTTTGATAGTTTTTAAACAGTTATGCTTTTTATAAGACTCTGATACTCAGCTGCATAAAATTTGTGAGTCCTACAATGGCTTTTGTTTATTTATGATATGCAAGCCTGTTTATTGGTTGTAAGCACAATATATTAGGTCATGTTGTCTGTAAGAGTTTAGAAGTATTTTTAGAAAACTTTTGGCATGCAAAACACATGAATATTGGAAATCCTTTTTCTGTGAATCATATCACGTCATGAAGCAACAATTCTTTTTCTCTTTGCTATTTTTCAAATTCAACATTCATTAAAACCAAACATTTGTTGGGACATTTGGGGGAGAAACCAAGTAGAGCATAATGATATGATCATCTTGTCCAAGGATGCTGATTTTATTAAAATGTTCATCTGATTGAATACATGGCACATATTTGATAGATGACACTACAACTTTATTAGGTTTTCATATATGGCTATTTTGTTCACTTGATTTTGTCAGGCCGAAGAAGGACAGCCAGATTTTATTGCTAGGATTGTGGAGATGTTTGAAACCGTAGATAAACAATTGTATTTCTCAGCTCAGTGGTTTTTCAGAGCTGAAGACACGGTGAGATTTCACCTGCCAATGGCTTAATACACATCTTTCGCGTGCATGTGTGTTTTTGGGTGTTCTACGCCACATGTATGTTACTATAAACCAATTGTTGGATATATCATATTCTCAGGTAATTAAAAGCCAGGCCCACCTTATTGACAAAAGACGAGTGTTCTATTCTGAAATGAAAGATGACAATCCGCTAGATAGCATCGTGTCCAAAGTCAAAATTGTCCAACTTCCTCCAAATGTACGTATCCCTCTTGCTTGTTGATATATTGGTTTCTCTATATGAGTCTATGTACTTAGAACCTTCTAGAAATTACCATATATGCATATAGTTGACATCCTGCCTATTAATGGTGTAACTTTAATTGATTCTTGTAACAGGTTGACTTGGCTGAGAAAGAGAAGGCACTTTCTTCATATGATCTTTACTACGATATGCAGTATTCAAAGCCAGTTACATTTACAACTCTACACAAAGGTCAATTTCTTTACAAGAACGTATCTTCTTTTATATTCTTACATGTCTATAATCATATATATATATATATATATATATATACACACACACACACATATATATATATATATGCATATATATATAGGGGCCGGTTACTATACAAAGTGCTTTTTTCGTGCGAAGCGTACGAAGTTTTGGGGTGCAATTATCACGCAAGAACAATAATAATCATGCAAGAACAAAGTGATAACTACGCAAGACAAATTACACTCGCGTGTAATTATCACGCAGAGATGGAATTATCATGCAATTCACCTTCTTGCGTAATAATTTCACATTTACGTGATAATTCCATCTTTGCGTGATTAATTATTACCCTTGCGATATAATTCCACCCTTAACGTCCATTCTTACGTGATAACTTTGTACGTTTCGTACGAAAAAACACTTTGTACCGTAACTTTTCTCTCTCTCTCTATATATATATGTATATCGTATAGATGTTCACAACCTTTTTACATAACATTGAACATTATTTATTTATTAGACGTTCATATCTTGTAGGAATACAGTTAAACATCAATAAGACTGAAAACAATTATATCTAGAGCTAATTATATACTTATGAACAACTGACTAAGTTATTAATTATTTGGTAAATATATATGTATGTATTATTTCAGGAGGAGCTTTACAATATAAAAGATGTACTAAGAAAACTCAAAAAGTATTATATGAATCCATGGAAGCTCAAAGGTTTTAGTGAAACTTCATGACTTTAAAAGCTATGTTCATGTACAATTGTACATATCAAATGGAATGGCTTAGTCCTATGTTGTCAAAAGCTCATAAGGCGCGCACCTAGACCCTTAGGTGCAACCTAGTGAAATTTTGTTGCCTCACTTTGAAAGCCATATTTAGGTGCTCAGGCGCATTTTCAGACCAAGTTTTTGCCAAACAACAACCAAAAAATTATTTGAAACAATTACACTAGCCCAAACAAGCCTGGAACAAGTCTAAAACAGCCTAAACATCTCTAAAATCCCTAGGGTTTTTTACACTATGTGCCTCTTAAAAAGTTCTTGCTTTTTAGCGCTTTGCGCCTAGACCCAATGCTCACCTTTTGCGCCTTGAGTGCGACTTACGACAACTATGGTTTATTTCTTACCTATAAAAGCTAGAAGTTCGGAGGATATATTTCATGCACAATGTCTTCCTGGAATAATGATTGCCATTGTTTATTGATTGAATACTTGTATCTGAATGCATGTGTGTGCATATATAAATCAATTCCGGTAATTTCTACTATATAATCTGCTTGGGCTTTCAAGGAAACGATTCTCTATTACTCAACGCATTTAGTGAGTTTAGTTCATAGGCTTAGGTCAGGATTGGAAGAAATCGTCATATAGTCGGAGATTATTACTTTTTTGTTTTATGGAGGTTTCACTGTACATGATTAAGTTTATTCTGCTTTTAGCTGCAGAACATGTCATCACAGAGAGCGGCGGGTCATCAGGAATTTCAGATGATGTTAGCTCAAACGGTGTAGTTGAGAGTGGCAATAAAAATGCAAAATCAACTAAAGTTGATGACAATGGGAAGTCTGAAATGACCCTGTTGGACTTGTATTCGGGTTGTGGTGCAATGTCAACTGGGCTTTGTTATGGCACAAATATGGCTGGGGTAAAACTTGTTACCGTAAGTCCATTTCAAAGCTGTTTTTTTTCATGCTCATTGAAGTCTCTTTATAAGTTTTCTGATAAATTTATGCGAATAATGCAGAAATGGGCAGTAGACATTGATCCACATGCATGCGAAAGTCTGAAGCTGAATCATGCTGAAACTCAGGTTGGCACTAATGAGTGCATTTACAATTTCTCCCATTGTGTTAAATATTAATTATTTTTATGCAGGTGAGAAATGAAGCAGCCGAAGACTTCTTATCTTTACTGAAAGAATGGGAAAAACTTTGTAAAGAGTTTAATTTGTTGGGTTCAAAACATGATGATGATAATACGAGTGTAAAATCCGAAGAATCAGATTCCGAGGAAATTGACGAGAATCGTGATCCTTACAAAGGTGAATTTGAAGTACAGAGACTGCTAGCTGTTTGTTATGGTGATCCCAACAAAGCAAACAAACAAAAACTGCATTTCAAGGTATAAAGTGCAACAGTTTTTTAAATTCTTTTCTATTTTTCTAAATTTTTTATGATGAAATGTCGTTTTTGCCGTAACCATACACGTCTTACTTTTTGATTATATATTCTTAAGAAACGTTGGTAGTGCTTTACATATTTATCTTCATTTTTGGTTTAGATTCTAATTTTTGTAATAATACTTGCAACATTTAGGTGCGATGGAAGGGCTTTGGTCCTACCTATGATACTTGGGAGCCTATGGATGGTTTGAGGTTAGTCTTGTCGGTTTGGCAATTGGCAGACCATGTACTCTTTTCTCATGAAAAAACAACCCTCAGTCAAATATAAAATATTCACATACTTTTTCGTCTGTCCTGTTTTTGTTAACTACATTTCAAAAGTTGGTTTGTGTACCTTTTGGGTGATTTTGTAATAGATAAATTTAGTAATTTAAATAAGTTTTCAAAAAGGTATATATATTAATAAAACATATTTATACATGAATACATGATTTTAACAAGTTTATATAAAATTATGTATTTTGATGGGGAGTTTTCTGCATACAAATGACCCAAGCAGGACATAAAGTCATCTTTTTGTGATTCAGATGTATAAAACAACTTTAACCGGGCAAATGAAAAGTACATGAAAAATACCCAAAAAATTATTCACACAAACTTCTTCTTTTGCCATAGTAACTGCACGGAATCTTTAAAGGATTTTGTTACCAGAGGATACCAATCAAGAATTTTACCACTTCCTGTAAGTCAATCCCCTCTTTTCATTTACTTTTTTTAGTGTGTTCTTTTTATATACTAAGTGTGCATTGATTATTTTGAACACCAGGGTGATGTGGACTTCATTTGTGGAGGTCCTCCATGTCAAGGAATCAGTGGTCATAATCGGTTTAGAAATTACACCGACCCTTTAAAAGATCCAAAGAATCATCAGCTTGTAGTCTACATGGATATTATTGATTTTTTGAAACCAAACTTTGTTTTGATGGAGAATGTTTGTGATATTGTCAAATTTGCCGATGGTATCTTGGGATATCATGCTGTTGGGCGTTTAGTTTCCATGAATTATCAAACACGTTTGGGGATAATGGCAGCTGGATCATATGGAGTTCCTCAATGCCGATTGAGGGTTTTTCTTTGGGGTGCTAATACAATGATGGCAAGTATCTTTGAATAATTTATATGTGGCAATATGGGCGGGCCATGTCTGGTAATGGGTTGAATATTAGTTGAAATGGGTCAGGTGTTGACCCACAAACACTTTTTGTGCATTTTTAAAAATAATTTTGGAAAGCACTATTACATAATGATCATCTTTGGATAAAAAGATTTGGAAAACTCCATGAAGTATATTAGACTTTAACAGGCTTCAATCCTTTCGGCCACTGGGCCTGTTACCTACCCTTTAAGCTAAACTTTTTAATGCAACTAATTTGACCCATTGTCAAATCAGCCCATTTTTAACTAAATGGGCTGAAGTTGCCAAGTCTATTGAATATGTATCTTCTTCTTGTTCTCAGCTATTTTAATAACATTTTTTTTTGATCCAACAGAATTTGCCTCAGTTTCCTTTGCCAACACATGAGGTTGTGGGGAGAGGAGTTGTACCTGTTGAGTTCAAGGTGTGTACATCAACTAAAATTATATATTTTTTTAAATACGTTTTATTCTTTAGCTTTTCTGTATTCAATTGTAGGATTGTATTGTTGGATCTGATGATGATGATAAGTCACTCAAATTAGAGAAGAGCATATTACTTGGTGATGCAATTTCAGACTTGCCTGAGGTAAATGCCAATTTCTTATATACTACTACTACTACCACCATTGTTGTTATATTATCGTTATTATCACTATTATTCACATTTATAGTATGAAAACTTTAGGTTACAAACAACAATGGTAAGGATGAAATGGAGTATGCAGGTGGCCCACGAACAAGCTATCAGAAATATATCAGATTGAGAAAGCAAGGTGATTTTAATAATACATTTGTTGATTAAATTATTTGTTTTTACTAATTCATATCCATGCTTTATTATTTTACAGCTTTGGGGAAAGATTCTTCAAAAAGAATGATGCTTTATGATCATAGACCATTGGAATTGAATGAGGATGATTATGCTCGCGTTTGCCATATTCCAAAGATAAAGGTTCTTTTCCCAATGTTTCATTCCTTCTAATTTGTGCATAGAACGTTCCAACTTGCATTTATGATCTCTCCATTTGTCATGACTCATGATATTAGCTTCGAACACTGTATTTACGTTTTTGTAGCAAAACCAAACATAATTCTAACACAACTTATCTATGAATAACATTTTTAGCAATAATACGTGAAGTTAGGTTATATTGCTCAATACAGTGATCCTGCTTGTGTTGCCTTGCCTAGTAGCCAATCGGTCCACTATAATTAATTAAATATTACAAGATTATTATGAACCTATTGGCTATTTGACAATTTTTTAAAACAAATTGTGGAAAGCTAAGTTCATGATGAGCTATCAGCCGATATCAGCTTTTTTTCAAAGTTTTTAACTATTAATTATCAAGGACTAATTATTTATGATATGCTTAACTTTTACAGGGAGCAAACTTTAGGGATTTACCAGGAGTAAAAGTTGGTAAAAACAACAAAGTAGAATGGGACCCTTCAGTTGAAAGAGTCATGTTACCTTCTGGAAAACCTTTGGTACAATTTGAACTTCATTTTGTTTATTTCATAACAAAATTCCAATATTCAATACCATCTGTATTTCTCACATTAAATTACTATTGTTCCAGGTTCCAAATTATGCTATGACCTTTGTGCGCGGAACTTCAAAAAAGTATGTTTTCTTCCATGTTTTTACATAGATCAGGGTAATTGCATAAAAGATAGCATAGTTGGATTTACTTTACCGTTTGAGTAACCATGTTTAATTTCGCTTGCAAATTTTTAAAGTTTTAAAAGTATTGATTAAAAGGTAGATCCATTGAAAAAGCTGACCAACTTTTAATATCAAGCAGTAGGTTCATGTTACCATATCAAAATGACGATTTAATTAATTTGTTAATAACTTTGACCATTTTGACTTTTTGGCCCAAACTTGTTAGTTATGATAACAAAATACTTCAAATCTAAATCTTTGAAACTTGAAAGCTGGTTATCTTTTAATAGGTGAAAACAAATATGATTACCCAGAACTAAAATTAGATCAAAGTATGTTACTTTTATGCAATAGTCCTATAGTTTTATGCTTGTGAAGTTGGTTGCTACTGTTACTAACATAAAATTAATGCAGACCCTTTGGTCGGTTGGGTATGGATGATATTGTTACAACTGTAGTGGGTAGAGCTGAGCCACATAATCAGGTTAGTATCATTTCTTTATTAAAACAAGTAACTGAACTTCAAGTTTTTGTCTTTCTATTTATGTTGTATGTTTTTTTTGATAGGTGCTGCTCCATCCAAACCAGGATAGAGTTCTTACCATTCGTGAAAATGCACGTCTGCAAGGATTTCCTGATCACTACAAACTTTGTGGGCCTGTTAAAGCAAGGTAAAATTACTAAAATGATCGCTTTTGACTGTCCTGACATCACCATTAGTTTAAAAAATATAAAAATTAAAAGAAAGGGGAGTAAATGGTGAAGACATGGAAATGCCAAAATAGATAAAGAGTAGGAAAATTTCTAATTTTTAATACTTCTAAGTTGTACCTACATGAATCATATAAATGATCGTCCAAAGAACAAATATGGGTGTCATATGTCATCCTAACATGTTTTTTTTTACAAATAACAAGCACCTTAGTATATCTATGTTTTGAATTTGGTTTCAGGTACATGCAAATTGGAAATGCAGTTTCATTTTCGGTATCAACCGGATTGGGGTACACCTTAGCCAAAGCAATTGAAGGAGTTTGCACCAGTAAACCATTAAAACTTCCAGTAAAGTTTCCAGATTGTCTTGGACAACTATCTTCACTAAAACAAGACATTCAAGATTCGTTATGATAAAATTTATGGTTCGGTTCTTAATAAACGATTAACGCTAATCACTCCATTGAATTTGCTTATTTGATATTAATTAATCATGTTGTTTGTAATTTAACATTGATTTTTACAGAAATTACCCAAATGTTTTATGACCGCCAATTTGTTGGTTGTCTACTAGCCATGTGTTAACAAGTTTTGAGTGGGCTTTTGTGTAGAATGCATAAAAGAGGTAACACTATGTATGGTGGCTATATCAAAGATTGTGGGTTTAAACAATACATAGTGCAGGTGATGATCTTAGGAGTATAGTAGGTGCCAAATTGTTACATAACTATATTAGAGCGTTTCACTAATTTTACATGTCTCAAGTGGTGTACTCCTTGAACAAAAGATTGCGGGTTCAAATCTTGTAGAAAATAGGTGTGGTGATATTCATATTAGGAGTAAAATGAAGAGTGAGTGTGTTTGTTGGTTAAAAAACCCATTTTGCATATATTTCGATGTGGTCATAGTTGTTTATGTTTAATACTTGACCCTTTGATAGGTTTGGCCCATATTTCCCTAATGATTTGAATAAATTGTCATGTTATAGAGAACTTTCATGTATTTCATGACACATCAATACACCATAATATGTTACAAGATGGTATGACTCATACTAATGCTGAATTTGATAACTCTTCCAAAAAAAAGTCATTATTAGATGATCTCCATGGGGTTGTAAATTATTCTTGCTGATATAAGCTCCTTATAACTTTGAGTCTGTCCTATAATGATATAGTGTTTAGCAAATCTTCATATTTGTTATTTGAGGGTAACGATAAACTACAAGCCTGCAACATGTATATGACGCTTCAAACTAATATTTCATCTTAAGTCATTGCTATATCATCATGTTTCTGACACACACAATTAAGCAGTATATTAGCCTAGAAAAAATTGAAGATCTACATTATCTGGACCATAGTAGGTTCAGTAACTTAGATACAGGAAATTTAGACCAAACAAGTACCATCTGGTCCCAATTGAAAACAACATACCCCACCACCAATATTTTTATTTTTAAATAACCATGAAACTTGTTACTAGAAAACTCTTAGGATCCACCAATACCTTGCTAATCAACTGAAAAAGATAAATCATAACTGGACATGTGACCTATAAAAGGTTACGATAGAAAACCAGTAAAAACAATATTTGAATTTGAGACTTGATTACCAAAGGCCAATATTTGAGACTTGAAAACCAGAAAGTTGCACCAACTCTCCTTAAAGATTCCACCACCAATATTTTAGTACAATAGAGAGCCAGATTGTCTTAAAACTTGAAGAAACACATGAACATGATTTGTACAATAACTGAAACTCCTACAAAAGGTAAAACAAAAAAAAACATACCTTTACACAACACACAATCCCAATTCCTAACCAAAACACTACAATCTATTTCTATTCTTTTACTTGCGAACACAAATTTCCATCGTTTTTAGAAACTATAGCAAGTCATCTGATTGACTGATCCCGTTCCACATATCAAAACCATCATGCCGAACCCTTGGGCTCAACTCTGATTCCTCGGGTTTGGCTCCTTGTGACTTCCTTAGCTTTGCTACAAGAACCCACATATTTGCAAGCTCGTTTTCAAGATACGACTCTCGTTGTTTGGACTCCTCAACAGTTTTTTGTAACTTGGATTCTATTTGTTCTTTTTCAGATAACATTGCTTCATACGACTTTTCTCTTTCCCTGCTCAACGCGAGTTCTCTCTTCAACTCTGTTTGTGTAGGACCCGGTTCTTTTTGTCTGAAATAAGTGTTGTCCTTACGTCCGTTTTTAATGAGGCTCATTGATCTACGGTGGTGGCTCGGGGAGTTCTTGTGTGACGCCAACTCAGCTGATAGTAGCTCGTTGTGGTTCATTAGTTTTGAAACTTCTTCAGATAGTGCTTTGAGCTCAACTGCAGCCGCTAAGGCTAAGCCTTTGGCGTATGAGCTTTCTTCTGCCAGTTTTTTGTTACGGGATTCTAATTGCTCTTTTAACACGGTCTGTTCAGTTACTTTCTGTTTGAGCTTTTCGACCTCGTGTGCCTGTTCCGATACCAATTGCTTTAGTTCACATGCTGCTTTGATGATTCAAATATGTTCATTATTAAGTCTTCCAAATATTTTTGTTTAATAATTATGATTTTTGATGATCACATTTAACACACTAATTACTAATAAAAAAAGGTTCTCAGGTGGGGGCGTGGGGTTATTTCCAAAATTGGCTCTCGGTTAGGCTTCTTGTAGAAACGGAACCACACTGGCATTTTTTCTATTTCTTAAGCTTAAAACGAAGTTGGTTTATATTTAAACTATCAAACCCGAAGTTTGTATTAGGTTTACGGCCGCGTTTGGGACTGAACGGTTCCAACATGGTGTAGAATATTGGTCCAGTTCGAGGTACACTACTTTTAATTTTATGGACACACTCTGGCCCACTTTTGTCCAGACAAGTAACTATACTTTCGACTATGTACCATATCATTATCCATTTAGTCCTTAACCCGTTATCCATCCCGCCAGACCCACTTATTTTGCCACCTTTAAACATGGAAATGCAAGCAGTAATATGGGAATGAACCCGATATTGACGAAGCAACATTATTTTTGCATTTTTCTCTGCATCAAATTCACTACGTGCATCTGATAGTTGTTGCTTCAAAGAGTTAATTGTTTCTTGTAGTCCTTCACATTAATTGATCTGGAGGAAACACAAAATCTCACAAAAACATTAGCACGATAAAGATCATAAAGTTGTAAGGGGGAAATACAGCATTGGTTTCTTACCTTCTGGCTGAGCTGCTCTTGAAGTACTCTATTATCCCCGGCTTTGACCTGGCAAAAGAGAGTAGAGTACGACTCAGATTAGACCAACTTGCTCTTAAACTATATCCAACAAGGAATTACCAAAATATTCCTAGGATGCTAAAGTTATTATTTTGGCCATAATGCAGTTATATGTGTGTGTGTTCCAAGAAACATTGAACATACCTCAAGCTCAAAGGACATCTCATTTAATTTTGCTTCTAGCTCAGAAACAGACTGCATAATATGGGAATTTCAGCTAAGGATGGTTACCAAACGAAAACATGTTCAGGTTAAAACAGGTAATATGGAAAAAATATCGTTACAATAACTTGAATCTTTGAGTGACTTTGAAGGTATTAGGAGTTGAGCATAGACTCATTCATAGATTTCGGGAAACTTGCAACACGTCTGGTGCGTTTCCCTTTTAGCTAAATTTTTTATTTGACCCATCCATTTGAGAAAATTCACAACCCAAATGGGCAATTCATATTTCACAAGTTAAGTGGTCAAAATTACCACCTTAAGTTGTAGCACTTACTTGTGTTTGTTCAACTCCATCCATATCGTGGTGAGATGATACAATAGAACTAGCTTTTCTGTCTTCTAGCTGTCTGATTTGATCATGCACCAGTTTGATTTGTTCATTCAATCTGGCTATCTCCACCTGTAGGTTGTAATTTATTAAGTGATCTTTATCAGTATATAACCCCAGTTAAAGCTGATGTAAAGATTTGATTTATCTATTACATTTAAAATGTCTCGTTCAGGGTCTCTTGAAGCATCGAGTGACAATCGTTTTAGAGCACTTAAATGAACTGCCATCTCCTCAGATAAAATCTTTTGCTGCTCTTTAAGGAGGTCAATTTGGTCAACTGTTTTTATACTAATCTGTCAAATCACATACGAAAGTGGAAGTCTAAAAATGTCTGGACTAGGAAGAAGGCATCCAATAAAAAAGAATGAACAAATGAACAGAAAAAAAAATAGTTCATAGAAAGCACTAATGCAGATGGACTCATGTACTTTCAACAGAGCTCCTGAATCCAAGATTCTTGCAAGCTTACTTAGCTGTATGACTAAACATTGATGTGAGACAATATTGCCAAGTCTCTTTAACACTTCTCATCTTGTTGTCCAAATTATTTATTTAAAAAATAACTAGCATGTCTAATGTGACTACAAAATAATTTCAATAGAAACATAATTGAATAAAACTATCTAAGAGGTTTTATGCATTAAAAAAAAACTCTTTAGCTACTTTTACTCTGCTATCTTTTGAGCTACTTACATACCTATTTGACCTATTAAAACCCGAATCTATCTCATATTCATAGTTGAACAGTATGATTGTAAATGTGAATTGTATTGTGTTGAATATGGAGGAATACAAGAGAATATATAATAAATAAAGTTACAAATGAGCCCCTCTATTATAGACAATAGCTAACCCTAGACTAACTTGGCTAGTATGACTAACATTCCCCCGCAAGCCGAGGCTGGGCAACGACCTGCAGCTTGGACCGTAGAAAAGTGAATCTGTTAGTGGGTAACGGCTTGGTGAAGATGTCAGCTATTTGATCACTTGTTGAGATGAATTGAACACAAAGTTGTCCGTCAGCAACTTTCTCTCTGACAAAATGAAAATCAACCTCCACATGTTTTGTTCGAGCACGAAAAACAGGATTAGCTGATAAGTATGTTGCACCTAAGTTGTCACACCATAACGTAGGTACAGATCTGGTGGTTGTACCCAGTTCTTGTAGAAGAGCTTGTAACCAAGTAAGTCAGCTACTGTATTAGCAAGGGCTTTGTACTCGGACTCTGTGGACGATTGTGAGACCGTACGCTGTTTTCTAGCTGTCCAAGATACAAGATTAGATCCCAAATAAATGGCAAACCCCCCCGTGGATCGACGGTCATCTGGACAACCAGCCCAATCGGCATCTTAGAAGGCTTTCATAGGTTGCCAATTAACATCCGTGAATGCGTGAAGTGTAGATCCAGAGGCCTGTTTTAAAAGAAGACCATAGTTCATAGTGCCATGAAGGTATCGGAGAATCCATTTCACTGCAGACCAGTGGTTGTGAGTAGGAGTATGCATAAATTGACAGACTTTATTGACAGCAAAGGAGATGTCTGGTCTGAATAAAGTAACATACTGTAAGGCACCAACAATCTATCGATATTTAACCGGAACCGAAAATTGAGGGCTGTCATGCAGTGACAACAAAGTAGATATGCTCATGGGGGACTGAACTGGTTTGGCAGCTGATAGGCCCGCTCGTTATAGGAGCTCTAAAATATTATTGTTGTTGTTAGAGAAGAATGCCATTACCTTTATGTACTACCTCAATGCCCAAAAAATAATCTAGAGAACCAAGGTCTGTAAGATCAAAGGCAATAACAAGTTGGTGAATGACTTTGTCAATGGCTTTGGGATTGTTGCCCGTGACAATGATGTCGTCCACATACACAAGGAAGTAGATCAGGGTGTCGTTGGACTTGAATATGAATAAAGACGTGTCTGTTATTTGAAGTGCAGACGAGAGACGACTGAACCACGCCCTTGGTGCTTGTTTTAATCCGTATAGAGATTTATGTAGACGACATACGTGATTCGTTCTAGTACGATCTACAAAGCCCGGTGGTTGTCTCAGATAGATTATCACTTTGAGATCACCGTGTAAGAAAGCATTTTTAACATCAAGTTGTCTTAAAGACCACTTGGTGACAGCAAGAGACAAGACAACTCGAATGGCGGTAGGTTTAATGACTGGACTGAATGTTTCATGAAAGTCAATCCCTTCTTGTTGGCCAAAGCCTTTTGCAACTAATCGGGCCTTTTAGCGATTAAGATTGCTCATTTTGTCTTTCTTTAACCTGTATAGCCACTTACAATCAACAATATTGGTGTTAGAAACTGGCGGCAAAGAGACCATGTAAAGTTCTTGATAAGAGCAGAGTACTCTTCAGCCATGGCTTGATGCCATTCAGGGTAGTTGTTAGCAACGGTAGATGTGGGTGTGTTGATAGGAGGTTGGATGGATGCACGAAAGGCTGAAGGATTAAATGGACCAACTGTTTTGGGTTAGGATGAAGGTTAGGAGGGCGAGTACGACGTGGAGGTGGTGGTGGTGGGGATGGAGGCGGCTGAGGTGAGAAAGGAGGAGTAGGAGTTGTAGAGTTTGGGGAAGGTGAGGGGTTGTTGATTGTTGGAG
This sequence comes from Flaveria sonorensis, assembly GCA_025506505.1. Taxonomy (NCBI): domain Eukaryota; kingdom Viridiplantae; phylum Streptophyta; class Magnoliopsida; order Asterales; family Asteraceae; genus Flaveria; species Flaveria sonorensis. Next base: position 44,111,589 of record CM046431.1, on the reverse strand, counting down.
AGGTGGGGTTGGCCGGATTGGACGGCGGTGTAGAGGAATGGGTGGTGTCGTTTGTTGGGCAGTGGTCTTCGGCTGCTGTACTGGGGCCGGTGGTTGGTGTGGTGGTGTGGGTATTAGGGGAGGCTGGTCTAGAGGAAGGAAAGATTGGTGGGGTGGGTACAAATGTGGTGTATAGATTTGGAGGATTATTTGAGGGTGGTTTTGGTTGAGGGGCAAAAGGAAAGTGTGATTCATTGAAACGTGCACGACGATCAGTTGTGGGGTCTAAACAACGATAACCATGATGAGACGAACTGTAGCCAAGGAATATGCAAGGGGTGGATCGAAAATCCATTTTGTGGGAATTGTACAGGCGAAGATAAGGGAAGCATTGGCAACCTCATAGAAATGAGAAGTCTGGTTGTCGTTTATGGATGATTTCAAATGGGGATTTGTTTGAGTGAGTTCTGGAAGGCATGCGGTTGATAAGATAGACCGCTGTGTCAGATGCAAAATGCCAAAAACATTTTGGAACAGAGGATTGAGCAAGAAGTGAAAGTCCCGTTGCAACAACATGGCGATGCCGTCTTTCAACAATGCCATTCTGTTCGCTTGTGTGTGGACATGAGCGACGGTGAATTATACCGAGTGGACTGAAAAATTTAGAAAGGTTCCTAAATTCTCCACCCCAATCGGTTAGAACAATTTTTGAGTTTTGTTTGGAATTGTCGCTCAACCATGGCTACAAATTGTTTGAAGACATTGTACACATCTGATTTATCTTTTAAATGAAATATCCACATGTAACGTGAGAAGTGATCAACGCAAAGCATAAACTACCGATCACCATCAAAAGATAAAACCAGTGACGACCCCCAAACATCATAATATACTAAATCCAGAATATTATTGCTATGAAAAGAAGAATTGTTCAAAGAAAGTTTTGTGGACTTTCCCAATTGACAAGAAGTGCAAACAGAATTGAACAATTTATCAGAAACAAGAAGTAAATATTTTGAAAGCATTGTGTGCAGGAGACTTTGATATGGATGTCCAAGCCTTTGGTGCCAAACAGGGGTGGAAGCTCGTGTTGCAGAGAAGGCGCACTTATTAATGGTTTGAAGTTTTGGTAGAGTAATGGTGTAGAGTCTATCATGGCTTAGCCCCGTGAGAAGGATAGTGCGTGTAGATATGTTCTTCACAAGGAAGAAAAATGGGTGAAATTCAAAGAAAATATGATTATCAAGACACAATTTTTGAACAGAGAGTAAGTTTTGTTTGATTTGTTGAACATGAAGAATATTATTCAAGGAAAAGGTTTTGTTAGGTGAGATATAGGTGAAGAGCCAATGTGAAGAATGGGTAAACCCTCACTGTTGCCAACATGAAGGAAGTCGTCACAATGATATGCTTTAGATGTACCTAAGCTTTAAAGATCGAGAGTGACATGACTATTAGCGCTTGTGTGACATCCGGTAATTTTCCGTTACCAAACTCCGTTTGTTCTGTTAACTCTTGCATACACGTGTCGGGAGCACACACTAGTTGCCGTTGAACGTTGGTGACATAATAATAATTAATAATGTTAAACAATAATTTCTATGTTGATTATTAAGTTATGCTTATGTGATTTAAATGTTAACTGTAATTTTATCGCGTAACGTGGAAACGCGTGTATTTAACCTGTATGTTTTGTATCTAATAAAGGTGAAATATATAATTGTCATTGTTAGTTTATATGTTTGTGGTTGTAGTTAAAAACCTTTTAAAAAAGAGTTTAAAAGCTTAATTTTTATAAAAAGTAAATTACAAGGTTTTAAGGGGTAATTACCATAAATTAATAAAACAAAATCCCAACCCTAGCCCCCACACCCCCTCTCGGCCGCGACACCCACTCAAACACACACAAACCTGCGATTTCAAGCAAGAACAAGCAAGAAAGCTTCGGTTTTGATCGATTACAAGTATTACAACAAGTTAGAAACATCAAAACTTGTCCATTACACGTTTAAAGGTTAGATTTTTATATGTTTTTGATGATTTTTCATGTTGGCCGAATGTTCCATGCGAAAACTGAAATTGGTGGTCGATTGATGCTTGTTTGTTGATGTTAATATGTTTGTTAGATAGATTACATGTTAATTAACGTCAAGTATGCAATAAAGGTTGTATTTTTACAAGTTTTTATGGAAATTACATTAGGGCCAAAACCCTAATTCGAAACTTGAAATTGGAGGCCGATTTGTTGATGTTGGTTGGTGTTATTATGTTAGTTGGATTGTATATATGCTAGTTAACGTCGATTATGCAAGAAAGCTATGATTTTGATACGTTGTTCATAGGTTACTAATAATAGTAACTTTATTTGCATGGATATGGTGATTTGATGATGAATTGATGTTATTGATGTGTTTGTGATGATAATTGGATGTTAGATTGTTGATTTGAATGCTAGAAATCCAAGAATGAATGTTATAGTTCATACATTGCTAAAAATAGTAACTTTTGGTGTTGAATGTTGATGAATCATGATGATTAGGTGTTGTTGATCATGTTTAGATGTTGTCATGGACTTGAATTGGTATATAATTGATGAATTCATGAATGTAGTGTGAGTTTGATGAATTTGGGATGAACTTTCCCAAAAGGAAAACTTTAATTGTGCAAATCCTTGAATTGGATGATTTGAGCATGTTTGGGATATTAGGATCATGCTAGTGTGTTCATGGATGGTTTCTAAGGTGATTAAATGTGTTGTTTAGGTTATAGGGATGTTGATTTGGTTTGTTACCTGTTTTGGTCTGTTGTGATTCGCATGACTTGTGTGATATCTAGTTGTATGATGATCTAGGTAGTACATGTGGTTAATGAAGTGCTATATGTAATCAAGTTGTATGTTGATCATGTATGATATGCTGTTATGTTGGTTTTAACGAATTATCACCTCTAATGTCACCAACGGGTCAAACGGGTCAACTGGGTCAAATGTGTCTTGTCTTTCTAAAACCTTGAGTCTCTTGGTTTGTAGAACACTTAGGGTTTCATGTTGTTTCTGTGTGCACGTACTTATGTACTCTTGTGTTCTAGGTGACCTTTGAAGGTTGTCTCTTTCTTTCAAGTTAAGCTCTAAGTTAATTCTTACGCGCATCAGGTGAGTTCTTGCCCCACTCATTTTACATAATCTCTTTTGGGGGAGATAGCATACTGTTGATCACAAACGCTTTTATATATGAGTGTGTATAATATTGATATAGTGCTGTTTACCATGGAAAGTCCTCACACTTTCGGATTGTTAATATTGACTAGCGGGGAAATTTTGGGTAGTACTACTGGGTCTGACGAGCCCCATCTGTGTGACTCGAGGTCATACGGGTGCAATTTTGTCCTAACATATATTCGTCACGACCTGGTAAGTCGTGACGGGAGGCAACAAACGTAACACAGTCAGCTTCAATCGCGAGATCACTATGATTAATATTTTTATGTTAATAGACTAGCTATCTATTGCAATACACTAGTTATGCTCTGGAAACTGTTGATTGGTTTATATTTTAATGCAAACTCTTGAACTCACCAACCATGTGTTGACTTGTTTAGTATGCTATTCTCAGGTTAAGGTTGCCAGTTGCCTAGGAGCACACACGTCAGCATTGTTGAGTTGTCTACATTTGCTTGTTTACAAATTTGGGATTATTTTCATATTAAACATTTGTGTTTGGGGCGCGTATGTTTTGCGCATTCTCTTTACATACTACTTGTTTTGGGTTTTCTGGTTTTAAAAACGCTTCCGCAGTATTTTAAACGTTAACTCTGGTTTTGTTTATTAATCATATAGAGTCGTTCTTGGTAACTAATGACTGAGATCCTGGTATGTCACGCGCCTCGCGGTAAAACCCCGCACGCGGATTTTGAGGATGTGACAGCTTGTGTCCGGAAACCAAGTTGTTGACGAAGTGGACCTATGATCAGCAAAGTTGGCAGATGGTCTTCCTCGAATGGTGGTTGGATCCCGGTTTGGGAAATGAGATGGGAGGTGACTAATGCCACATCGGTTGCATGTGCCATAAACAGTGTTTTGATTGGAGGCCCATTCAAACTGACTTCGATTGCCACTAGATATGCGATTGTTGGAGCCACGACCACAACCACGACCGGAGCCACGACCATGATGGTTCTGTGTGGATGGCCGATGGCTGTAGAAAGCTTGGTAGGGATTGGAAGGTGTAAGTTGATAACTATGTTGGGTAGCCAGTTGTTGAAGAGTTGAAAGAGGGGTAGAGGGTGGTGTAGCAGAAGGTGGGGTAGAGGTTTGTGTATAGGTGTCAGAGACAGTAGTAAATGCTTGTGGAAAGGCTGATGACGGGTGTGCTTTACCCAACATGTAATCATGATCAGACAACAGACCATGAAGCTCATTGAATGTAACCGGGAATTGTCTGGCTAAAAAAGTGGACTTTAACCCATTGTATTCTTCACGTAGTCCAGCAATAACCAGTAGAACCAACTCTTAGTCTTTAAATGGTTCTCTAATGTTGGAGAGGGCATTGGCATATTCTTGGGCCCTAGTGAGGTAAGCAGAAGGTGTTTCATCACCCTTCATCTCCAACTTCAAGAGTTTGGTTTTGAGTGTGTACTCACGTGAAGATGTGTGTGGGGCGTAGGCACGTTCAAGTGACAACCAAAGATCACGTGCATTGTCACCTTGAACATGTTGAAAGGAAGCCTCCGAAACAGTTGAGATTAGGATCATTCGAACATGGGCATCGTTGCTCAACCAAGTTGTATAGTTGGGGTTGAGACAGGTGTTAGGTGGTGGATGTTGTTTGGGTGCAGAGGGGGGTGAAGCTTCTTCAATGGTTATAGGTGGACAGGGTATGGTCCCGTCGATGTAGCCAAACATGTTGTTGGTGATTAAAAACGGTTGGATCATTGTTTTCCAATAACCGTAGTTGTGTGGGGATAAGGTGAAAGTAAACTTGTGAGAGTTGTGTGAGGTTTTCTCTTGAGTTGTGAAGGCTGCAAGGAGAGCCATTGGTAGCGACGGCTAGGGTTTGGTGGTGTTGGAAGGTGGCAGCAGGTTGTCTTCGGTAGCATAGGGTGCGTGGATGGATTAGGGTTGCGGTGGGGGTTGTCTTCGGCTGGAGGGAGGGTAGCGACGGCTAGGGTTTGTGATGATAGGAGGCGGCAGGTGGATGGGTGTTCGACGACAGCAGTAGGGTCTGAAGAAACAAGTAGAAGAAAGTGACTCTGAATGAGAAGAGCTGATCAAAGAAGAGTCTGAAAAAGCCAAACTAGAAAAGCTATTGACTACTGATGACATAGTCATCCATGTTCATGCAGTTGATCAACCATGGATTTCCATATGACTTGGTAGAGAAGATGAATATGGGAGAGATGGTTCAAGCTTTGAAAGAATTTGATGCTGCAAGACTGATGCTTCCAGTCTACACTTATGAAACATTCTCCAAGTACAAAGCTATGGAGAAAATCAGGAAGGAATTGGGCCACTGTGAAACAAGCAAGCTCACTAAGTATAATATGACATGCTTACTGCAAAACCACAATTATCTGCCCTATGAGCTAAAGGGAAGAACAGTTGGTGAGCTCAGAGCTATGATGGATCATGTTATGAAGGTAGAGCTAGACACTGGTGTAAAATTCAGATCTGGAGCTCCCAATCCTGCTTATCAACAACAACCTACTCAAATTCCTGCTGAACCCACCATAATCAAAGCCAAAGATATGCATAAGAGAAAGGAGAAAATGATCAGAGAGCCAAGGGATTTAGTCCCACACAAAATCTGACCTCTAGGCACTGCTGTGAGAGAGATCACTAAGCAGAAAGCTACATTGATTCAATTCTTTGATCTCATCACAACACCAGAAGAAACAGAGGACCATCGAATAATAGGATGGAAATATGATGGAGAATGGGACTGCATATTGATTAAAAGGGCATCTGGCATGGTGCAATACTTTCCACAAGTAGAACTCTTATTACCACTGCCAGATGTAGACCTACATACATTACAAACCATTCCCATCACCAATTATCCCATAAGTCCAAGAGGAAGAGACTTCTCCGGACTTGTGACCAAACTAAGTCACAAGTTCAAGGGAGATGTTCTGAGGGAAGCAAGAATGGTTGATGCTGAGCATTACCGAAGGAAAGTCAGAAGGTCTCAGTCCAAGTCTTAGTTGGTTGATGATGAATTATTAATAAGAATTGGAGCTGAAGACAGAGCTACTGCATCAATAAAGATAATAGAAGGTAATCAGTTTACATTCCCTATTATTGAATGGGGATATGTAGAAAAGAATAAAGAACTGGTTCTGCTGAGGAATGATCCTCAAAGGAAAGCAACCAGTATAAGGATTTTTGACCCAATAGAACTAAAGTTGCTGCACCCAAGCTATACCTCCTATCTGCATGGCAAATATTTTCTAAGGCTGCAGGACCAAACTGCTCAAAATGACTTGTGTTTATATGTCCATCTTATACAAGTCATTGACAAGCTGCATGCCAAGGCTCACAAGAGGAGGAAATATGAGGCTGGTCAGCTAATTGGGTCAGAAATAAAACCCATAACCAAGCTAAGAATTTCTGACAAGGACGAATTGGAAGTGGTATCCAATAACAGTGTTGTTGCACCACTTACCACTGAAGAGGACATCCTTGGTCTGAAATATAACACTTTGAAAAGAATGGGAAGAAGGCAGATCAAGTTTAAATATGAAGATCAAAAGACTGCCATAGAATACTTCAAAAGCAAGATTTTGGCAAGAGTGAACGAGCTGAAAGTGTTAAACCAATGATTACTAGATTCTAAACCTAAGGGGGAGTATTGTTAGGTCTAGAACTCTTGTATATGTTTAGATGATAAGATCACTCTTGTAATCATAATTGTAATTATTACTCTTGATGATATAATATGATTGGATTTGATTATAATTGTGTCTATGAATTAAGTAACATTTATTTTGCATTTCACAATATATATTAATCTGTGATATGATGCATTTCATAATGTATGTGTGAAGGTGCAGGAAACATTAAACTGTGTCAATTTAGAAAATTGACCAAGTGTTGGAACAACTGCGGATGAATAAAGTGTTCTTCCGTAGATGTTCTCAGGAACACAACTGAAGAGTGTACATCTGTGGATCTCCTGCGGAAGAACAACTTCAGCTGAACAAGAAAGAACAAGCTACTGAAGGAGGGATTGCTACGGAAGACAAGAACTCCTACGAAAGCACAAACATTGCTGCGGAAGACTAAATTCCTGCGGAAGAGTAAATTCCTGCGGAAGACCAATTAACTCGGGAGTCAACATCAAGTCAACAAGTCAACGTGACAGAACAACAACAACATTAATGACGATTGAAGACGTATTATTCAAGCTGATATTCCACGTCACATCAACAAACTTTATCATTAGTAGAATAATTGTAAATCACGAATTCCTAAGCCGATAAACGTGGCGAAGATTCGGATAACGATAATTAGCTTAATTAAAGCAAAAAAATAGCTAGCAATAGAACAGAATTAGATCTCTATAAATAGATACGAGATCAACAACAGATGTAACAGTTTTAGATCATTAGAATCAATAGTAATCATTACAACAGAGCATCTGAATCATTATTAGCAACAAGAAAGCATTCGATCAACATTCTTGAGTTCTCACTGTTTGATTATTCTTATTTTGTTTGATTGATTGATCTTTATTATTATTATTAATAGATTAAACACTAAGTATTGATAATTCCGCGATCAATACTTGTTCAAATCAATTCTGATAATTCCTGAACGATCCTAGGATTCACACTAGTCAATTCCACGACAAACATAGCCAAACAGACAAAAGAATTGTAAGTCCCACAACCCAGAAGCAAGTGCACAATTCATGAATAACAAAGAAAATCCAATGTAGTTGTCAGAGACATCCAATATGTTTAAATAATGCAAATCCTAGGGGTCGTCGCTAAGGCAGCATCCCTAGCTATCTTTAATGATTGTTACCTGAAAAGATATGCTCAAAAAGATTAACATAATGTTGGTGAGTTCATAGGTTTAAGTAGTAAACATAATTGATGTTGAGTAATAGTTTTGTAGGACATAGTGTAAACAGTTATAAGCAAGTAATATCACATGTAAACATGAGCATCACAACAAAACCTACGACGTACACACAGATCTTGTCGGAACATATTCACCCAAGGGCCCGTCCGTGGCCACTGTCAGTCCCAACTAGTATACCAACAAACAAGGGTGGGGGTGTCAGCCCAATAGTACTATTAATACCTGTCCGTCGGTTCCAACACCGGTATTAAATAGTTGTGAATAAAGAACCACACAGCAAACTCATGCATGTACCAGATATAAATTTACAAAACAGTAAATACAACAGTCCCAAAGAATAAATGAGTTCACAACATAAAAATGGGTGAACATACTTTTCCCCCAAGTTTGTAAACGATTGAAATGAAAACAAGGTCACGAAACTCACCTTAAATGTGATATGAATTAATGTGAATGAAAAGGCTTCAAAGAATAACAACAACGCACAATCAAACACCTATTATTAATTATAATTAAGTCTTTAAACACGTTCAACGAGAAAAAGGTACATTTGGTCGGTTCGGGTCAGATTGGGTTCGACACGCGACACACACCCAAATAGATATATATATATATATATGCAACACACTCTATACTAATAATGCTAATAATAATGATAGTAATGTTAATAAAGATATTATTTTTGCCATTAATAAAATAAAATGATAATGATATTACTAATAATAATAATAATAATAATAATAATAATATATAATAATGATAATAATTATAATAGTAATGATATTATTAGTGTTAATAATGATAGTAATAGTAATAGTAAAGATATTATTGTTATTGTTATAAAAAATATATAAATAATAATATTTATAACAATAACAACAATAATAATAATAATAATCACACACACTACTAGCACACACAAAAACACACACTTAACCCACGCACACGTTAGTAATATATATATATATATATATATATATATATATATATATATATATATATACTCACTCATACACACGCCTATATATATACACACACTATATATATCCATGCTTGCACAAACAAACACATACTCGATTACATACACCTTGAATGTGATATGAAGTTAAGTGAATGAAAAGGCTTCAAAGAATAAGAGCAACGTATGATCAAACACCTATTATTAATTATAATTAAGTCTTTAAACACGTTCAACGAGAAAAATGTACATTCGTTCGGATTGGGTTCGACGCGCGACACACTCAAATATATATATATATTGTGACATCCGGTAATTTTCCGTTACCAAACTTCGTTTGTTCCGTTAAGTCTTGCATACACGTGTTGGGAGCACACACTGGTTGTCGTTGAACGTTGGTGACTTAACAGTAATCAGTAATGTTAAATTGATGATAATTAGGTTAACAATGTGATTATTAAGTTATGCTTATGTGATTTGAATGTTAACTGTAATGTTATCGCGTAACGTGAAAACGTGCGTATTTATTCGTGTGTTTTGTGATAAATGGGAATTATGCATGATTGTTATTTGTGATTAATAATAATTGTGTTTAGTAGTTAAAAACTATTTAAAAACTATTCAAAAAGCTTAATTTTTATAAAATACAAATTATAAGGGTTAAAAGTGTAATTATGGATTATTTAATAAAATAAAAATCAAAAACCCAACCCTAAGTACCCTCTTCGGCCGCGACTTCACCTTCAAACACACACACACTTCGATCATCGACCAAGAACAAGCAAATACCACGATTTGGGTTCGGATTCAAGCAATACATCAAGTTAGAAGCATCAAAGTTCCATTCTTTCTTCGAATCTAAGGGTAATTTCGTGTTTCTTTGGATGTTTGTAGTTAGCCGAGGGTTTGGGGATCGAAATCTTCAATTGATGGTCGAATGATGCCTAATGGTTGATGTTAATGTGTTTGTTAGATAGATTACATGTTAATTAACGTCAAGTATGCAATAAAGGTTGGATTTTTACAAGTTTTATGGGATTTACATTAAGGCCGAAACCCTAGTTCGAATATTGCAATTGAAAGTCGATTTTTGGTTGTTTGTTGATGTTATTATGTTAGTTAGGTTAGATTGATGTTAGTTAACGTCGATTATACAAGAAAGCTATGATTTTGATGCATTGTTCATAGGTTACTAATAATAGTAACTTTATTTTGCATGAATTGGTGATTGGATGATGTGTGAATGTTATGGATGTGTTTGTGATGATGATTAGATGCTAGATGGTTGATACGAATGTTAGGAATTCAAGAATGCATGTTGTAGTTCATACCTTACTAAATATAGTAACTTTTGGGTATGAAAGTTGATGAATCATGATGATTAGGTGTTGTTGATCATGTTTAGATGTTGTCATAGTCTTGAATTGGTATACAATTGATGAATTCATGAATGTTGTGTGAGTTTGATGAATTTGGGATGAACTTTCCCAAAAGGGAAACTTTAATTGTGCAAATCCTTGAATTGGATGATTTGAGCATGTTTGGGTTATTAGGATCATGCTAGTGTGTTCATGGATGGGTTCTAAGGTGACTAAATGTGTTGTTTATGTTGTATGAATGTTGATTTGGGTTGTTATCTGTTTTGGCCTGTTGTGATTTGCATGATTTGTATGATATCTAGTTATATGATGATCTAGGTAGTACATGTGGTGGTGATGTGCTATATGTAATCAAGTGGTATGTTGATCATGTATGATATGCTGTTGTGTTAGTATTAACGAATTATCACCTATAATGTCACCAACGGGTCCAACGGGTCAACTGGGTCGAATGTGTCTTGTATTCTTAAACCTTGAGTTCCTTGGTTTGTAGAGCACTTAGGGTTTCGTGTTGTTTTTGTGCACATGTACTTATGTACTCTTGTATTCTAGGTGACCTTTGAAGGTTGTCTTTCCTTCTTTCTTTCAAGTTAAACTCTAAGTTAATTCTTGCGCATACCAGGTGAGTTCTTGCCCCACTCTTTTTACATAAATCTCTTTTGGGGGAGATGGCATACTGTTTACAAACGCTTTATTTATGAGTGTGTATAATATTGATATAGTGTTGTTTACCATGGAAAGTCCTCACACTTTCGGATTGTTAATATTGACTAGCGGGGAAATTTTGGGTAGTACTACTGGGTCTGACGAGCCCCACCTGTGCGACTCGAGGTCAAACGGGTGCAATTTTGTCCTATCACATATTCGTCACGACCTGGTAAGTCGTGACGGGAGGCAACAAACGTATCACAGTCAGCTTCAATCGCGAGATCACTATGATTAATATTTTTATGTTAATAGACTAGCTATCTATTGCAATACACTACTTATGCTCTGAAAACTATTGATTGGTTTATATGTTAACGCAAACTCTTGAACTCACCAACCATGTGTTGACTTGTTTAGTATGCTATTCTCAGGTTAAGGTTGCCAGATTGCCTAGGAGCACGCACGTCAGCATTGTTGAGTTGTCTACATTTGCATTGTTTACAAATTGGGATTATTTTCATTTTATACATTTGTGTTTGGGGCGCGTTTGTTTTGCGCATTCTCGTTACATATTACTTGTTTTGGGTGTTCTAGTTTTAAAAACGCTTCCGCAGTATTTTAAACGTTGACTCTGGTTTTGTTTATTAATCATATAGAGTCGTTCTTGGTAACTAATGACTGAGATCCTGGTATGTCACGCGCCTCGCGGTAAAACCCCGCACGCGGATTTTGAGGGTGTGACAGATTGGTATCAGAGCCATTGGTTATAGGGAACTAGGTTGCATACACACACTAGACTATAACCGCACAGTTGTTAGTTACTTATCGCTTACTATCCTTACTGTATACTCATTGGCATACGCAACACGTACTTCGCAGCATGGCATCGACGTCCAGGAATTTAGGCAAGAGACCTGCACGATCTGAATCACCTCCTACATCTCCCGTACCTGATAGGGGATCTAACTGGCCACGACATCCTTATCCTCGCGGCGAGATAGACTGGGATCAGCCTTTCGTACCTCCTGAGCTCGATCCTCCGCGTAACTGGGATTTCTACCCCACTTACGTTAACCGTATGGCTTATAGAGAGCGCGTACCACCTGTAGCACCTACACGACCTAGGACTAGGTCATCAACCGCCTCTACTTTGCCTACACTTCCTACCTTGAGCATCCCTCTGGAGCAGGCATTTGCAGCCCTAGTAGCCACACTGGACACAGAGCGACAGCGGATTAGAGGACTCACTGATGAGAACTCTGCATTACGATCTGAGATGCGTCAGCTGCGTTTCCAGGTAGATACGCTTCAGGAGCGACTTTCGATGGCCATTGGTGGACATCATACTCTGGCAGGCAACGTGGTAGCACTTAGTGAGCGCATGGACGCACAAGATCACCATAATATGGAGATCGATAATAGGTTTGCTGAGTTAGAGGCACAGCTAGCAGCACTCCAGATTGCTGAAGCTCCTGCACCTTTGGTGGACCCTAATGAGGAAGAATACTGCCCCCGGAATGAAGTGCAGAAACTGGAGATTGAGTTCTGGCAACTCAAAATGCAAGGCTTAGAAATTGAAGCCTACACGACTCGTACTCATGAGTTAGCCACTTTATGCCCAGGGATGGTGAATGAAATGCACAAGAGGGTGGAGCATTATATACGGGGATTGGTGCCTGAAATTCAAAGTATGGTAACTGCTTCTAACCCCACTACCATACAACAAGCAATCCGAACAGCCCACAGGCTGACTGACCAGGCAGTTGAGCAAGGTCGGTTACCCAAACGGGGTGCGGTGGCAAGCGTGCCCGACCAGAAACGCAAGTGGGATGGTTCAAGCAACAAGGGATCGTCATCCAGTAGCCAAACTCAACCCCAACAACAGCAGCAGAGTCAGCAACAGCAACGGAAGTTTGATAACAACCGAAGCTTCAACCAGGCGCACTCAAATCAAGGACCCGGCGGGTATGGTGGAAGACTGCCGAAGTGCAACCGGTGTAACTACCACCATGTGGGCCGATGTGATAACTTCAAGTGTCAACGTTGTGGGAAGATTGGTCATGCAGCCAAAGACTGTCGGGGTGAACTGATGAGAAAGTCACAACAATCGCAAGAAACTCCGAAGGGTTGTTTTGAATGCGGGAAAGAAGGCCATTACAAACGCAACTGTCCCCAACTTAAGAGGAATGGTAATGGTAACAACAACAATGGGAACAACAACAATAATAACAACGGCAATAACAATAACAACAACAATGGTAATGGCAACAACAATGGAGGCAATAACAACAATGGAGCCAAAGGAAGAGCCTTCGTCATTGGCTCAGGTGAGGCTCTAAACGATCCTACAACAGTAACTGGTAAATTTTCGGTTAATGGTTGTTTTGCTACTGTATTATTCGATACCGGAGCCGATAGAAGTTTCGTGTCCACTAGGTTCTGTAGTCTTTTAAGTGATATGCCCTCAGCCTTAGAATCTAAATACACCGTAGAGTTAGCTGACGGTACACAGATTCACGTAACGCATATTCTTAGAGACTGCAAGATAGAGCTTGCTGGTCATACGTTCACCATAGATCTCATGCCTGTTACGTTAGGAAGCTTTGATGTGGTAGTAGGCATGGATTGGCTTTCCGATAAACAAGCGGAAGTCATATGCCACGAGAAAATCATAAGGATTCCCATTGGTGAAGAAGTCCTTACGGTCAGAGGTGATAGGAGTGGTGCGGTGATAGGCATCATCTCGTTTATGAAAGCACAAAAGTTGTTACGAAAGGGTCGACTGGCCATATTAGCACTAGTCACAGATAAACAGATCGAGGAAAAGAAGATAGAGGATATCCCCGTAGTTCATGAGTTTCTCGAGGTGTTTCCGGAAGACCTTCCTGGATTACCACCTCATCGTCAAGTTGAATTCCAGATTGAGTTGACTCCAGGAGCCGCTCCAATTGCGAGAGCACCATACCGGTTAGCTCCGAACGAACTGCAAGAATTATCCGCCCAACTCCAAGAACTGTTGGATAAAGGGTTTATCCGACCGAGTTCGTCGCCCTGGGGAGCGCCAGTTCTATTTGTGAAGAAGAAGGATGGTACATTTCGAATGTGCATTGACTATAGGGAACTGAACAAGGTTACTATCAAGAATAGATATCCCTTACCTCGTATCGATGATTTGTTTGATCAACTACAAGGATCAAGCTATTACTCTAAGATTGATCTGAGGTCTGGGTATCATCAGCTGAGAGTTCGGAAGAGGACATCTCGAAACTGCTTTCCGTACACGATATGGTCATATGAATTTTTGGTCATGCCATTTGGGTTGACGAATGCACCAGCAGTATTCATGGACCTCATGAATCGCGTGTGCAAACCCTATCTTGATCAGTTTGTTATCGTCTTTATTGATGACATACTGATATATTCAAGGACCGAGGAAGAACATGAGAAGCACTTACGTTTAATCTTGGAATTACTTAGAAAGGAACAACTGTACGCAAAGTTTTCTAAGTGTGATTTCTGGATACGTGAGGTACAATTCTTGGGTCATATTGTCAACGAGAAGGGAATACATGTTGATCCTGCTAAGATTGAAGCGATAAAGAATTGGTCTGTTCCTAAGACACCGAGTGAGATACGACAATTCCTTGGATTAGCGGGATATTATCGACGATTCATTGAAGGATTCTCTAAGATTGCACAACCTCTCACAGCTTTGACTCACAAAGGAACGACATACAAATGGGGTGAGAGTCAGGAATCTGCTTTTCAGTTACTAAAACATAAATTGTGTAGCGCACCAATACTAGCATTACCGGATGGTAGTGATGATTTCGTAGTCTATTGTGACGCTTCTATTCAAGGACTTGGATGTGTCCTGATGCAGCGGGATAAAGTGATAGCATACGCCTCTAGACAATTGAAGATTCATGAGAAGAACTATACCACCCATGATTTGGAACTGGGTGCGGTAGTGTTTGCCTTGAAGATCTGGAGACATTACTTGTACGGTACCAAATGCACCATTTACACCGATCACAAGAGTCTTCAGCATATCTTTGAGCAAAAGGAGTTGAATATGAGACAAAGACGCTGGGTGGAATTGTTAAACGACTATGATTGTGCTATTAAGTACCACCCAGGGAAAGCAAATGTAGTTGCTGATGCGCTGAGTAGAAAAGAGACTGCCAAGCCTCGACGAGTGCGAGCTCTGCAACTAACGATTAGTACGCAATTACCTGAACAAATCCGTGAGCTCCTCGTAGGCAAAGCGGACAATATTGGTGGTATGAAAGGCCGGGTGTTACAGAATGCTCAAACTGAAGCTCTGAAAGTAGAAAATATGAGTTTAGAAGGGTTACGAGGAATGGAAAAGCAATTAGAAGTAAAGCCGGATGGGATTCGTTATTTCATGGATAGACTATGGGTACCTCTCCACGGAGACCTGAGAGACTTGGTGATGAGTGAGGCTCACAAGTCCAAGTATTCTATACATCCTGGATCTGACAAGATGTACCACGATTTGAAGGCGCACTATTGGTGGCCTAACATGAAAGCAGATGTAGCTACTTATGTGAGCAAGTGTCTGACCTGCTCAAAAGTAAAAGTGGAGTATCAGAAACCATCTGGATTATTACAACAACCCGAGATCCCTATGTGGAAGTGGGATCAAATATCAATGGATTTTATTACTAAGTTACCTCGTACTTCTACGGGTTGCGATACAATATGGGTTATCGTGGATCGATTGACAAAATCTGCTCATTTCCTAGCAATAAAGGAAACTGATAAGATGGAGAAATTAACTCGACTCTATTTGAAAGAGATCGTTTCGAGGCATGGAGTACCGATCTCAATTATTTCTGATCGCGATTCTCGTTTCACATCACACTTCTGGCAGTCGTTGCAGAAAGCTTTGGGTACACGATTGGATATGAGTACTGCTTATCATCCACAGACTGATGGTCAAAGCGAGCGTACTATACAGACTTTGGAGGACATGTTACGTGCTTGTGTGATTGATTTCGGGAATAACTGGGAAGTTCACCTACCATTGGTGGAATTTTCTTACAACAACAGTTATCACACTAGTATAAAGGCAGCACCATTTGAAGCTTTATATGGGAGAAAGTGTAGATCACCAGTTTGCTGGGCTGAAATTGGTGATAGTCAATTAACGGGTCCCGAATTAGTACACGAGACAACTGAGAAGATTGTTCAGATAAGAAACCGCATGGCAGCAGCGCGAGACAGACAGAAAAGCTATGCTGACAAGCGACGAAAACCCTTGGAATTTCAAGTTGGTGACAAAGTTTTGTTGAAAGTCTCACCATGGAAAGGCGTAGTTCGGTTTGGTAAACGAGGAAAGCTAAATCCGAGATACGTTGGACCATTTGAGATAGTGGAAAGAATTGGTCCAGTGGCTTATCGACTAGCTTTACCTGATTCATTGAGTGGAATCATGATGTATTCCATGTTTCAAATCTAAAGAAATGTTTAACGGATGAAACGATGGTCGTACCACTGGAAGAAGTTCAAGTAGATGAACAACTACGCTTCATTGAGGAACCGGTCGAGGTGATGGATCGTGAGGTGAAAACGCTTAAGCAAAGCAAGATACCCATTGTCAAAGTTCGATGGAACTCAAGACGTGGACCAGAATTCACGTGGGAACGTGAAGACCAAATGAAGCTTAAGTATCCTCAGCTATTTGAAAGGACGATGCCAGCCGGCGAAGGTATTGATTAAATTTCGGGACGAAATTTCTTTCAACATGGGGATGATGTGACAACTCATCCAAAACTCACACGATTTCGATTTCCTTGTGCCAATGCAGTAGACCAGTGATGGAACACTCACCATGTAACGCAATTTTCGGGACGAAAATTCTTTCAACATGGGGATAATGTGACATCCGGTAATTTTCCGTTACCAAACTCCGTTTGTTCCGTTAAGTCTTGCATACACGTGTTGGGAGCACACACTGGTTGTCGTTGAACGTTGGTGACTTAACAGTAATCAGTAATGTTAAATTGATGATAATTAGGTTAACAATGTGATTATTAAGTTATGCTTATGTGATTTGAATGTTAACTGTAATGTTATCGCGTAACGTGAAAACGTGCGTATTTATTCGTGTGTTTTGTGATAAATGGGAATTATGCATGATTGTTATTTGTGATTAATAATAATTGTGTTTAGTAGTTAAAAACTATTTAAAAAATATTCAAAAAGCTTAATTTTTATAAAATACAAATTATAAGGGTTAAAAGTGTAATTATGGATTATTTATAAAAAAAAATCAAAAAACCCTAAGTACCCTCTTCGGCCGCGACTTCACCTTCAAACACACACACACTTCGATCATCGACCAAGAACAAGCAAATACCACGATTTGGGTTCGGATTCAAGCAATACATCAAGTTAGAAGCATCAAAGTTCCATTCTTTCTTCGAATCTAAGGGTAATTTCGTGTTTCTTTGGATGTTTGTAGTTAGCCGAGGGTTTGGGGATCGAAATCTTCAATTGATGGTCGAATGATGCCTAATGGTTGATGTTAATGTGTTTGTTAGATAGATTACATGTTAATTAACGTCAAGTATGCAATAAAGGTTGGATTTTTACAAGTTTTATGGGATTTACATTAAGGCCGAAACCCTAGTTCGAATATTGCAATTGAAAGTCGATTTTTGGTTGTTTGTTGATGTTATTATGTTAGTTAGGTTAGATTGATGTTAGTTAACGTCGATTATACAAGAAAGCTATGATTTTGATGCATTGTTCATAGGTTACTAATAATAGTAACTTTATTTTGCATGAATTGGTGATTGGATGATGTGTGAATGTTATGGATGTGTTTGTGATGATGATTAGATGCTAGATGGTTGATATGAATGTTAGGAATTCAAGAATGCATGTTGTAGTTCATACCTTACTAAAGATAGTAACTTTTGGGTATGAAAGTTGATGAATCATGATGATTAGGTGTTGTTGATCATGTTTAGATGTTGTCATAGTCTTGAATTGGTATACAATTGATGAATTCATGAATGTTGTGTGAGTTTGATGAATTTGGGATGAACTTTCCCAAAAGGGAAACTTTAATTGTGCAAATCCTTGAATTGGATGATTTGAGCATGTTTGGGTTATTAGGATCATGCTAGTGTGTTCATGGATGGGTTCTAAGGTGACTAAATGTGTTGTTTATGTTGTATGAATGTTGATTTGGGTTGTTATCTGTTTTGGCCTGTTGTGATTTGCATGATTTGTATGATATCTAGTTATATGATGATCTAGGTAGTACATGTGGTGGTGATGTGCTATATGTAATCAAGTGGTATGTTGATCATGTATGATATGCTGTTGTGTTAGTATTAACGAATTATCACCTATAATGTCACCAACGGGTCCAACGGGTCAACTGGGTCAATGTGTCTTGTATTCTTAAACCTTGAGTTCCTTGGTTTGTAGAGCACTTAGGGTTTCGTGTTGTTTTGTGCACATGTACTTATGTACTCTTGTATTCTAGGTGACCTTTGAAGGTTGTCTTTCCTTCTTTCTTTCAAGTTAAACTCTAAGTTAATTCTTGCGCATACCAGGTGAGTTCTTGCCCCACTCTTTTTACATAAATCTCTTTTGGGGAGATGGCATACTGTTTACAAACGTTTTATTTATGAGTGTGTATAATATTGATATAGTGTTGTTTACCATGGAAAGTCCTCACACTTTCGGATTGTTAATATTGACTAGCGGGGAAATTTTGGGTAGTACTACTGGGTCTGACGAGCCCCACCTGTGCGACTCGAGGTCAAACGGGTGCAATTTTGTCCTATCACATATTCGTCACGACCTGGTAAGTCGTGACGGGAGGCAACAAACGTATCACAGTCAGCTTCAATCGCGAGATCACTATGATTAATATTTTTATGTTAATAGACTAGCTATCTATTGCAATACACTACTTATGCTCTGAAAACTATTGATTGGTTTATATGTTAACGCAAACTCTTGAACTCACCAACCATGTGTTGACTTGTTTAGTATGCTATTCTCAGGTTAAGGTTGCCAGATTGCCTAGGAGCACGCACGTCAGCATTGTTGAGTTGTCTACATTTGCATTGTTTACAAATTGGGATTATTTTCATTTTATACATTTGTGTTTGGGGCGCGTTTGTTTTGCGCATTCTCGTTACATATTACTTGTTTTGGGTGTTCTAGTTTTAAAAACGCTTCCGCAGTATTTTAAACGTTGACTCTGGTTTTGTTTATTAATCATATAGAGTCGTTCTTGGTAACTAATGACTGAGATCCTGGTATGTCACGCGCCTCGCGGTAAAACCCCGCACGCGGATTTTGAGGGTGTGACATATATATATATATATATATATATATATATATATATAATATATATATATGCAGCACACTCTATACTAATAATGCTAATAATAATGATAGTAATGTTAATAAAGATATTATTTTTGCTATTAATAAAATAAAATGATAATGATATTACTAATAATAATAATAATAATAATCATAATAATATGAATATTAATAATGATAATAATTATAATAGTAATGATATTATTAGTGTTAATAATGATAGTAATAGTAATAATAAAGATATTATTGTTCTTGTTATAAAAAAATATATATATAAAATAATAATAATAATAATATAATAATAATAATAATAATAATAATAATAATAATAATAATAATAATAATAATCACACACACTTCTAGCACACACAAAAACACACACTTAACCCACGCACACGTTAGTAATATATATATATATGTATATATATATATATACTCACTCATACACACGCCTATATATATATACACACTATATATATATATATATATATATATATATATATATATATATATATATATCCATGCTTGCACAAACAAACACATACTCGATTACATACACCACACGTACACACTTCGCATGCATATATATATATATATATATATATATATATATATATATATATATATATATATATATATATATATACATACACCCGAAATCGCGATCTACACCTATACCAACACATACCACACATATAGCAATGCATACACCAATTTGTATATATATACACAATCGCACATACACCCCACTGATTCAATCAAGCGCGCACACACCATGTCCGCAGCACCATACGTCCAAACACAAACTTCATGCGCCCAGACCACATGTCATGCGCCCAAACACAACATGCGCCAATACATACATATATATACACACCGCATACACATGCATTCGTACGTACACCTCGACATACATGAAGACACAACCATCGCACTCACACACACACACACACACACACACATATATATATATATATATATATATATATATATATATATATATTACACACCCGAAACCAAACTCCTACGATCACAACCGACACAAACACAACAATAAAACAAAACGAAACGAAACGAAGTTCACGACGATCGGTTACCTGCGAAACGAGTAAACGGCGACAAACGACGGCTAACGGCGGCAAAACGGGGCTGATTTCGGTGGCTCACGGTTGAAAGGTGACGGCAGCGGTAGGGTTTTGAATAGGGGTGTTTGGCCGGTGGTTCATGCTCACGTATGTATATATAGATTTGATATTTGCAACTAAGCCCCTAGACTATTTAGAAATTAATTCCCTTGAGTTTAATTAAATTACAATTTAAACCCTCTACTTATAAATTATAATAATAATAATATTAATAATAAGAAATTTTAATATTAATAATAATAAACATTATTACAAGTTAAAAGAAAAGTAATTATTAAATAAAATTAATTGTACTATTAATAGTTAATTTTATCATTTATTATTTATATAATATTACGGTCGACGCGCAAAACGAATGAGACAAGAATTTTAAGATCAGAACGAATTAATTACGCGGCAAAATAAATACACAAGGAGATTTAACGAGTTTTACGTAAATTGACGGACCTGTTAGTAACGGATGTCACAAAGGAGGAGTTGGCGTTGATGCATCGACGATGCAGTGAGATGGGAGGGGAATGGTGGAGGAGGAGGTGGATGTTGGGTGGGGGGCGACGTTGGTGGCGGCCAGCATTGGTGGCGCCGGGCATTGGTGGCGCCCGACGTTGGTGATGGCCACGGTGGTAGGTGCGTGTTTGCATCTGAGTTGAGGTGGCGGGAACTGACGATGTGCTTGCAACTGGTTGGGGGGGGGGGGGTGGTGGCCAGCAGTGGGGGCTGGGATGATGGTGGAAACCAGTAGTGGGTGTCTTGTGCATTTTTATATATATATATTTATATATATATATATATATGTATATATACATAATTACATAAACAGTCCCTGTAAAATAAAAATACGAAAATACTCTTAGATGTAACAGAAAAGTTAATGTCTATTAGTGTTAATACCTTAACTCGTTACAAATTGAAAACATAATACCCCTACCTGTTACAAAAAATTCCTAGTACCAAAATCTGTTATTTTCAGTAAACCACAGGGACCATTTGGGTATTTAACTCTAAAATATAATATTGTTACAACTTTCACCGTTTCATTAAAATCTTCCTAAATAGAGATTTTTGTTTAAAATTATATATATAACTCTTTATACAGATCGTAACACATCAACTGAAACAACCGATTCAGATAACTATGTTGCAACTATCTAAATACATACTAGTAAACATACGTATGGGACATTTTACGATTATAATGAATAATTAGTATTATAATTATTTTTTTTCATAACTGAAAATTTCTTTATGTGTATTGTAATTACATGTCACATTTAATATCCTTGATGAAATAACGTAAATATAATATGATCTGCCTGCTCACATTGTTTTTTTTATGCAATTAAGTTTACACTAACTTTTTCTAATAATCATAATATGTAGCAAAATACATTGAAACTTCCTTATATGATTCAAGCAAAACCTTTTTATTCACATCTATACTCTATAGTTTCAAACGAAACCTACACTACTTTTGAAATAAACCTAACGTATTTTTTACTGGGTTTGAATCTAAATTTACTCTAAATATTAGGGCCTACAGGTGTTCCCTGTTCATCATGTCGGGCAATCACATATGCGAATAAAAGATCTTTGGGCTGCGTTGTGAATGTTAGAGGACCTTTGGGCACCCTTGTGAGTATTAAAGGTTTTTCAGACAGCCTCTTGAGTATTATAGGACCTTTGGATAGACTTGTATGTAATAGAGGGCTTTCATGCACCCTCAAAAGAGTTAACTAGTTTTTTGTTGTTAAACTTTAAAATGATATTTGAATTGACATGATATTTGCAAAAGAATGTGCTTGAAATATGAAATGACGGAACTAATAAGAGTAAACTAACATGTATGTATTTGAGTATTCAGCGGTGTTCGACTCTTCTGACATCTAGATAACCTGTGGCGTTTATTAGAGAAAGAGACTTGGCATTTGACGTTTAATTTTTGTGTAGTCTACATATCTGGGTTTGGGATTTGTTTTAGTTGTAAGACGTTGTTTAGACTTTTTACCCAAAAAAAGACATCGTTTAGACTTGCATTTAAACCACACACGTGAAAATGAGCGTGACATAATATAATTTAAATGAGTTAATGAGTGCGACATAATATAATTTAAATGAGTTGTCTAGTACAAATCTCGTATAAATATTATTATGCAGGATGGTAACAAATTAAACAACATTTTTAATAGTAATTTTACGGGTTTTAATGTGAATTTAAAGTATATCAAATGGCAACAAAGGGTAGCTAAAAGGATTCCTTCCTATGCTTATAACAAGTTGCCGTGTATTTCTTATTTTGTTTATTTTTTCAGCGATTTTTATTACACACGTGTAGTGTCATTATGTTTTTTCATTTTTTTACTTCTGAAAAGTAGACGTCATGCACTTTTTCCATTATTCTTTTTCACTTTCTTGTTTTAACTTTTGAACAACATCGATTTTGATACCTTGTTTCATCTTTTTTTCTTTGATTGAACAATATAAAATATTGGTCCTTGTCTCTACCTTAGTATAATTTGAACACCTTGTGACTTAGCATTTATGGGTTCTTTTATGTAAATGCCCCTTTTGTAATTTATATATAAAGAAATGGGTTTTCTGTATGGTTGCAAGCTACAAAAAGAATGTATGTGTGTGGAGTATATTCATAGATGCATTGGAAGCAAAAAGAAACAAAATCAAAACCCAAGTGGAAACCCTATCTCTGAAGAGTCTCCATACGAAGAATGGGATGTTTGTCACAATTAACATGCATATGAAAACCTCCAAATTAATTTCAACCTGGGTGTGTAGATACAGATATGTGTATGTATGTATGACATGTGTGTATGTGTGTAGATATATATGAGAGAATTCATGAGAAAAATAACAAGTTGTGATAAAATTGTGAATGCTATAAGTTATGTATATGTAACGAGTTATATATATGCACAACTATTGATTACGTGTATATAACGTATACAAGTTTATTACAAGTTAATTATTTGCAACTCATTCTTCCATCATCCGTGTTTCGTCTTGAAAATATTAAACTATATAGACAATTAAAACAATGGGTTGAAAGTTTATTTAAATACACTTTGAACAATTATAAAATAAATAATTAATAAATTATGTGATTAACTATAGGTAGTTTTCATGATTTTCACGTCAACATCCTCATGAAATAAGTGGACCATTTAGTCCAGTCATTGTAGTAAATATAGGGGGTTCACAATGCATTTAAAAATTATAATTTTAGCTCAATTGATAGATAAATTCAGGATGATGTCTTTGAATATCTACTAAACTGAACAATTAAAATAAGTTTAGTACAAAAGGTATAGTAAATGTGAAATGCTTGGTATTCAAATTCTAAGAAAGGTTATAAGCTGTATATTCTTAATATTAAACATGAGATTTCTTTAAAAAACATTAAATTTTGTTTTTTTTTTAAAAAAATTGAATCTATAAATATATAAATGGGAAAAAATATTGTTTGATGATTAATCCCTTTGAATTTCTTTTGTATGTTTTCTACTTAACGATCCAAATTATTGTTAGTTTGATGATGAAAATAGATTTTGAGATATTTGGTATGTAGAGCATCTCCAATGATCGTTTTTAGAACCGCATGTGAGCCCATGTGACATCTTCTCGTTTGATGCTGAGGAGAGAGGGAGGAGAGAGGAAGGAGGTGTGTATCTAAGTGTGGATGCTATCCGTGAGGGATTGTAAGAGGGAAAGAGAGAGGGAGGAGGGAAGAGGGAAATGGGTGTCCATCGAGGTAGACACGCAACACTAGCATGGTGGAGAGAGGGGGCGTTCGTGAGCCCCGTTGGCGATGTTGTAATAGTTATAATCCTAATCCCTAACTATTGAAAAATAGATGTCATGCACTTTTTGCCATTATTTTTTTTCACTTTCTTGTTTTAACTTTTGAACAACATCGATTTTGATACCTTGTTTCATCTTTTTTTCTTTGATTGTTGTTAAAGGCTTTGTCTATTTTGTTGGGTGGATGATTTTGTTGTTGATGGTGGTGAGGCAATGTGCCCCTAAGACACTTTTGAAAGATGTAAACCTAGTTTGTTTTTTTAAGTAGATGATCTTGACTGAGGTTCACATGTGTTCGTCGCTCATGTCGTTAATGTTGAATCAATAGTTTTGGTGATATGTGCGCGCCAAGGTTTGATAGGCAATGATGATGAATTTTTTTTATTTTTGTTGTTATGGCTTGGTAAACTCGCGATTTACAACCACAACAAATTATCGGAATTGAGCCGTATACTTTAACGTTTTGTTAAAAAAAAAACGTAAAGTTAATGGCTATGATGATGTTAACGTGATGAGCAGACTACGTGCATGTGTCTAAGCCTAGGTTATGTTGCAAACACAAACCTCAATCTTTCTGATAACAATAGAGGGACTTACTAAATCTCGAAATAATCGATAATTGTGCTATGTTTTATGAAACGGACGATAAAGCTTTGGTAATCAGTCCGGTATTAAGGTAGCCTTAACAGTTAACACGTTGTATTTACGCTCAAGACCGCCGTAACACAAAGGGTCGACATCTAGTAAGTTAAATTCAAACGTCGAGGCCTTTCCGCAACTCATCCATGTCCATAACTCACTTGGGTGATATTGATAAGTTGGACGAGTGTTTTAAATTGGGCCACACATCATAAGGATTGGACTTTGCTTGGCCCAACTACTTATTAGTGTATTTGTGAAACCCGGTAAATAAATAATATGATAGAATAAACTACAATAAAATAAACCATTTCTTACTTCATTTTCTTTTTCAATTTATAATGTAACTAATATTTATACCGTCACGTTGCGACGGGAATTCCGTCACGATCTCAAAAAATATAACGCGAACACCAAAACACGTAACAATGACTGTCATTCCTGTAAACTTTAAGGCATCAAGAAATCTGATTACAAACCCAAATCACAATAATATCTACACACTTACAAAACCCAAAACAACGTGAAAAAACCAAAACAAAAAAGCACAAAAATCTGGGTTGGGTACAACCTCAAACCCGAGCCGTCGACAGGGACATGATCCTGAGTATCAAAACACAAATAAAAGGCATGTCGTGACAACGTTCCCTACGCCGTAAAACCCTAATGCGTACCCATTCGTAAAATCGAACGTCACTCGTTCTTAAAACCCAAAAGTGTATTTCGTTATAAAAACCGTACTTAATCATAAAAACGACTGCTACTCAGCCACAAAACCCGAAAGCATACTCCGTTTTAAAAGTAAGTATCGAAAAGCCCGAATACAAACGTACATGTAACGATGAAATTCAAAAAACAACAAAAACAAAAGTTGAAAGAAAAATTCCTGACCCAAATGAAAGCACTTGAAGTTTGGGATTAAATTGAAAAAACCAGAAATTTACTAACCCAAACGTATATATTTAAAGCTTTGGGGTTAAATTGAAAAACCAAAAGTTTACTATTCATGAATGTTGTCCATCCATATATATAATAATTAGTGTTAGAGAAAGTTTAGAATACAAAGTTTATTTTTCATAAAAAATAAAGTTAGATTAAATATATTATGCAAAATAAAAAAAATAAAAAAGTACACTTGTATGAAATTTTCACGTGACAATGAAATCACCACGCAAGAAATTCATGAGTGATAGTTTCATTACTGCGTGATAGTTTCGCTTTTTGCATGAAAGTTTCATCCGTGTGTTCTCTTCTTACATGATAACTTTAAACACTTTATGAAAAATAAAGTTTATAGTTTAACTTTCCTCTGTGACAAACATATATTTGAAAGAAATTTTGAAACTTCGATTAAATTACGTAGAATGCTTTTATACTTACTTTTTTTTCTACAATAGAGATTGAGTAAATTCGATTAAACTAGCATTAAGACACCCCGCATTGTGGCGGAAACGTAAAACCATAAAACATAGAGACAAATAAATAAGTAACTTTGAAACGTTTGTTTGAAATTTTATAAACAATCATATTTTAAAAATTATAAGTGTGCTAAAAGACAAATAAATAAGTAAAAGTGCATGTATATATGGTTAAACTTAAAGGGTAAAAGTATAATTTTTAAGGGATTGAAAAATTATAAGTGTGCTAAAAGACAAATAAATAAGTAAAAGTGCATGTATATATGGTTAAACTTAAAGGGTAAAAGTATAATTTTTAAGGGACTTACATTTAGAAAAAAAAAAACTTTGCATCCACATGTGAAGCCATAAAACATATAATGCACAAAGTACAAATGAATATGCACAAAGATGTTGGTAATAGTATATAAATAATAATATACACAGTAGAGATAAAGTTTACATTATATCAAATTATAAATTCAAATGAAAACTTATTTTACTCTTATATGTTAACTATCCGTGATTCAGAAAATACTCAAAACACGAATAATGAAAACGTACACTAACCAAAATTGGTTCGGTCAAAATGGATCGTCTATTTTAAGTATTAATTTGGTTCTGGTCAGAACATAAATTTAAATTGAAATAAATCATTTTATAAAGAAGTATTTAAATAGATTTGCATGTTATTTTTCTTTTATGGTGGCTAGCGAGCTATATTATAGTTTTATTTTAATGATCAAAAGGATTAAATAAGCAAAATTTAATATTCAATGGGTTCGGTTAATTGTTTACTTGTTTGATGAAAGGCAGCCGATCAACCTAACGATAATATGCCAAAAATGACTCATGTGGGTATAAATAACTTATGTGGAATATTTTAGAATTTAAACACAAAATAAAAAACAAACCCCTCTCATCGTGCTTCAACACTCTCATTCTACCACTACCATTAGGGGTGTGCAAGAAACCGAAATAACCGAACCGTAACCAAAATAACCGACGCAACCGAACCGAAAAAACCGAAACCGCTAAGAAACCGACGGTTTGGTTTGATGATTTTTTAAAAACCGAATTTGTTGGTTCGGTTTTGGTTTTGCTTGTAACAAAAACCGAAAAAACCGAACCGAAACCATACAACCAACTTGTATATTTAGAGGTGTATTCATACACTTATAAATATTAATAGCTCAGCTACTTATTTAACTTATGTTATCTAAAAAAGATTGAATATTTAGGTTTCAAGAATAATCTTAAACTTCATTTGTTTAAATTGATATATTAAAATGTTTTATTGAATTTTTCTGTTCTTATATTTTATGGATTGCATTGAATTTTAATGTCAACTAATTTATTATATGGATTATATTTAAAAATCAATAAAATTATGTAATGCCAAAGTTTTTAGCTTAAATTCATTACTTTAAAATATTTTTTCTTTAGAAACCTGAAGCCCAAACGGTAAAACCGAACAAAACCAAAATCAAACCCAAACCGAAAACCAAAAACCGAAAAAACCGAAACCGAACGGTTTTAAAAACCTAGAAACCGAAATATCGGTTTTTGGTTTCGGTTTTAAGCTAAAACCGAACCAAACCGACCATGCACACCCCTAACTACCATCACCATCTTGCTTCACTTCGCTTCTAGCACATCTTAACTCAAAGCATATCCTCTTTAGATTCTTCGAAGTAAGAACATGATTAAACGTTAGTTGCATCAATTTGAACAGATCGCGACCCAATGTTACCGCCACCACCCCTATTTCTTTCTCTTCGTTTTAGGTTGGATATGTGGATGATTGTGGATATGGTTTAACATGTGGATGATTGTGGATATGGTGGTTTAATCGCAGGCTTTAGTGCCGTCTAACATTGAGAGTTTCATCTCACATTAGTGTATGGATGAACGATGATAGTGTTGTTTAGTTTTAACATTGAAAAAAAAGATAGTGTTGTTAGTGTTTCAATGTTGTTTAGTTTTCAATGTGGTTTAACTACTTTTTTTCTCGTAACCAAATAACTTTTGTTTAATTCATCTTAAATCAAAGTAAAACAATGACCAAGAACAAGACTAGATTCAAATCCCTTTGTAAGTAAATAAGTTCGATATGGACCACTATTAAGTAGCTTCCTAAAGTGTAGTGGAGACAATGCTATCATAATTTAATGATAAACGAGTTGAACAAACTTTTTGATCTAAAATCTACTCATATCTCTCTTGAAAAGGACAACTAAATTATAACAACAAAATCAAGGAACCCATCAAAAGGAGTTTTTTTTTCTTCTATTTAAAGTTGTTTAAAATAGATTAATAAATTAGTTTGTATTTTAATATTTACTAAGAAAGGACGTAGTCAAGTCGAGCCTGACCTCGACCAAACTTCAACACATCACAACTTCATGAACTTAAAAGAACTCGAGGTATAAGTAGATTTTATGTATAGTTCTATTAGCATAAATAATTGGGTAAACGTCAAAATCATAATCTATGAGATCTTTGGATTCGTTTGAGACATTGAAGTTCACATGTGCATCTTTTATATGTTTTGGAAGATGCAATGCTTTCAACTAACAAGCTTCTATATGGAAAGGGTCCTACCATATGGCAAAGCTTATAATTGAAAGAGTAAAGTTAAGAAGTTTATGTGGATGAAGTAGTAGAACAAAAGAAGTTTAAAGGAGAGACATAGTTGTATGTGAAAATCTGAGTACTTTGTATTAGGGACCACACTAATAATGACAATAGCAAAGATGATCATCATAAAGGGAGTCCAAGAACAATGGTCCACAAAACATGCATTATATCAACTTAAACCTCAATCATTCTTTTATTATAATATAGAATAGTCAAACTAACATCTATTTTAGTGATTTGTACATCATTCAATAAGACTTATCACAATCTTTTTCCTGTTCACATTTTGCTAGGCTTAACTATGCTCAATTAATCCATAATAACATTATTAAGTTATATATATATATATATATATATGTATACATACATATATATATATACATACATATATACATATATATATATACACTATATATATATATATATATAGTGTGTGTGTGTAATATATCATGGAACATAACATTTTAAAATTACCGTATAATTTTACCATTTCTCTTATTGACAAAGCCAAAACGTGTGTGGGGCAATATCTAAAGGAAAGTACTAATGAATAACAACTACAAAGCATGTGCAATTGTCAAGTCACCTATCACTCATGTTACATTACCAATTGGAAAAGAAGAAACAAATGGCAAATACTACTTTAAGAAAAAGTAGACATAAATAAAATTTCATCTAGAAAGGATTTTATTCTTCTATTGTAAATATTATACCTATGTATTCAAATGTATTAGTACAAGAATTTGGGATTTTGATTGTATATATTATCATGCAATGAAAGAGATAAGAATTTTGTTAACTTTGATTGGTAAAGTATATGAGAGTGTTCAATTGAATTACGATAGTTGCATGCGATGATCAATAAATAACCAAAGATAATCTAGATGAATGTATAAGGATGTAAAACAAAGTAAAGCTAGAAATGAGTTGAAAACACAATCTTTATTTTTCCTAGTTAATAGTTAGATTTAATAATTCATAAGGAATATGAATTAACAAAGAGAATGAATCAAAATAAAGGCAAGTAATTAGATTGAGCTAGAGAAGCATATCACGAGGTGCAAGCCAAAGGGATGAGGTAGAGCCAAAAGGGTCTGGAAGCTCTAGTAAAGGGTCTATAAGGCTTGGTGGGTTTGTAAACTTTAATTCATTCTCTTTAAAAATTAAGAAAGTTTTTTTTAATTGTTTTTATTTAAAAATCATTTTAATATTTTTTTTAAATAATTTACACGAGGTATAAATGAAGATAAGAATGTGACTTTTTTTTTTTTTCATTTTTTAACGAGTGTGATTATTCAAGATGTTTACTTAAGAAAGTATGAACCTTTTTAAAAGACTTTTGTTACCTCCAAGCCATCTTATAATGGTTTAATGTAAAGATATGTGATATACTTAATTATAAATCATTCTAAGTGAATATTGTGTAAATCCGTCTTAAGAATCTCGGACGTGATACACTATCATTCATGTGGTTTCTTTGTTTCACTTGAAGAATAACTGTGGATAATTTCATGTAAATCTTTTAGTATTACCTTTTGTTATTATGTGAAGGATTGTTAGATACGGACCTCTTTTGTGCTTTTATTTTGAACAATAAATCTAAACTACTCGTAAATTACACACACAAACTACTTCCTACTTGTGTATATATGTACTAAGTTAGTGATGCGTGTATTACATGGTTTGAATAGAAGATAGATAAAATTAAATATTTAAATTGTTTTTATTTAAAAATCATTTTAATATTAAATCATATGATATGTAAACTTTAAAAATTGAGTTGTGATTATTAAAAAATTAAATTCTCGACTATTAGGATATTATTATCATATTAAATAAAAAATTATTTATATAAAAAATATTAACAAATTTATAAAGTTTGACTTAATTGATTTTTTATTTATATTTTTTAAAATAAAAATTGAAATTAGATTAAGTTTGGAAAGTTTGATATAGTTGATTTTATTTAAAATAAATAGTTTATTGTAGTGATGATACGTGGACACATCCTAAGTGAACATTCTAGGAAGATGCTATAGATACGTGTGTATATGCATGTCTAGCTAGCTTTATTAAAATCAAAGTTTTTACACATACAATTAATAAGTAATTAATGTAAGCAAATACAATAGTATAGTAATTTTAACTAACATAAGAAACGCAACCCCTACTTAAAGTAGTGAAATTTAGTATCCTACTTTTAACTCTATGATTAAGAAAACAATCAAAATAAATTGCTTCAGACTCCAAATACACACATACATACACTTTGAATTAACAAAAGGTTTTACTGCTTTAAAACTCTTACTTTCATTCATTTACATCAACATACATATATAGGAAAAGAACATAAACTAACTCCTAGTTGCTATTAGATGACTTCGCTATCTATGATCTACACGCACTACTTGCTAACCACCCACTACACTAACCAACTTGCTGACCCATCTCCATGATCCCTTCTTTAACCCGCTTTGAATTCACCGATTGGCGGACTTGAATTCAATAGACTAGAGTGCTCATCAAGATTAACCCTACAAATACATAATTGATTTGTACTATAACTTTTATATACATGTGTGTGTATGTATGTATGGTACTTCATATCAAGTCAACATCCTCATGAAATAAGTGGACTATTTAGTCCAGTCATTGTAGTAAATATAGGGGGTTCACAATGCATTTAAAAATTATAATTTTAGCTCAATTGATATATATTCAGGATGATGTCTTTGAATATCTACTAAACTGAACAATTAAAATAAGTTTAGTACAAAAGGTATAGTAAATGTGTAATGCTTGGTATTCAAATTCTAAGAAAGGTTATAAGCTGTATATTCTTAATATTAAACATGTGTTTTGTTTAAAAGACATTAAAATTTGTTTTTTTAAAATTGAATCTATAAATATATAAATGGGAAAAAACATTGTTTGATGATTAATCCCTTTGAATTTCTTTTGTATGTTTTCTACTTAACGATCCAAATTATTGTTAGTTTGGTGATGAAAATAGATTTTGAGATATTTGGTATGTAGAGCATCTCCAACGATAGTTTTTAGAACCGTATGTGAGCCCATGTGACATCTTCTCGTTTGATGCTGAGGAGAGAGGGAGGAGAGAGGAAGGAGGTGTGTATCTAAGTGTGAATGATATCCATGAGGGATTGTAAGAGGGAAAGAGAGAGGGAGGAGGGAAGAGGGAAATGGGTGTCCATCGAGGTAGACACGCAACACTAGCGTGGAGGAGAGAGGGGGCAATAGTTATAATCCTAATCCCCAACTATTGAAAACTTTAATTCACTTCAAATGGAAGCAGTTCAACAATCTTCACCGTTGGGCAATGATGTTTAGTATTATAATCAGATTTGAAAACCATGAAATATTATTTGATTTAAGTCAAAAATCACCGATTTGAATTTCTATATGAATTTTTGAATTCGAATTCGAATCGAAATCTAACTGTTGAATTCGAATGGAATTTCGAATTTGTGGTTTCTAATTCAATTCGAAATTCGAATTAGAAAAACACACACTTACACTTATTTATTTTATATATTAAGTTATAAATATGTATATAAGAAACTAAGAATTAAAAGTTTAAAAAATATATAATCTTAAATTCCATATATAATGTGTACCTTTTGCCTTATTTGACACTTAATAATATATGTATGCCATGCTTGTTTTTTAAAATTTTTTCTTTAATTATTTGAAATTAGATATTTCGAATTAATTTTGATAATATATATTCATTAATTATCTTTTTTTTACCGAACACAATTCTAATAAATTCGAATTTGTAGTTTTTTTTAAATAATTCAAATCCTAATTAAAAATTTGGAATCCAACTTATCTTTTTCGAATTTGGTTGCTGTTTGAAAATTTCAAAATTCAACTTATTCGGTTCGATTAACTCGAATTCAATTAGATTCAATGATAACCCGGCCTACCGTACCGTTGGGGTCGTGTAACAATCTTGTCTAACCGGCAATTCCTGTCTGGTTTTAACAATGGAAAATACTAAAATTTATAGGTACGTATTTCATCTTTTGGATAATTTGATGGAGAAAATGTGAGAATTTACAAGGTTGAGAAGAGGGCACGTGAATAGAGTAATTATGAAAAAGAAAAAGAAGTTGAAATGAATTAGGGACCATGAAGCTAGCTTTGACATTAACTTGAAGATGGCTCCATTGAAAAGGGGTTGTGTGAATGCAACATCTTAAAAGATGCCATAGCTTCTGGTGGTCCATAACCAGGAGTTCCAGACAACAACGATGCAGATACATCACAATTATACAGCACTACACACCGAAACACGAGGATGGAAGATGTATATGAGATCTTAGAGAACGGAAATAAGAGAGGGTCAGGATTGACTACACGTTAACTTAGTGTCACTGGAATTTGTTGGTTTTTATATATAAAATCGTGTTTTCTTTGACCCCAGTTGGAGTTTGTAAAGCAGAAAATCTTATGATAAAAGAAGCACTTGGTTCACCAATAAGATCATATTTGTCTTTTAAAGCATATAATAATTCCGATATTTAGTTTCTAAATTCTAATAATTTAATATTTCATATATATATATATATATATATATATATATATATATATATATATATATATATATATACTAGTAACGTGCCCGGGCGATGCGGCGCGTGTGACACTTTTTATCATTGTATTTGTCTCTGGTTAATTTTATATTTAAAAAACTGAATTTCTTCTTTTAAACAGATTGTAACAAACATGAAAAAAATTGTATATAATTAAAAGTATGAGGGTCTAAGTGTAAATAAGTTTAAAGTTTCATTTTTTAGTAGCGTTAGAAAGACATAATTACCCTTATTAAATTAATTTTTTAGGTTGTACATTGTGCTTAAAATTTACAAATCTCTTAACTTTGGCCGGAATCATTCTTTCGTGTATTATAATATAGTATAGATAATTGAATGAAAAATCATTTTTACTATATGTATATAACAAGTTAATTAAACTTTTTATTGGTTCCTAATAATTAAAAAATTCACTCATTTTGAGTGAAGATTTTGTTTGTGCTTGTATGTTTAAGCGATATATTTACAGTGAACAATTGTACATTGCTATTATATAATTCTTCAAGTTAGATATCCTTATAAAAATCAAATCTACATAGTTCATATATGTTTACATATATGTTACATCTCTTATTTGGTTTTGGTGTTGTGGATATTATAAATCTTTTAATATATTTTTTTAGAACAACTCGAATATACTTCTATTAACCATATGTATCTACATTTTATAACATTTAAACATTCAACCTTTAAGATAAAATAGATGCATGTTAAAATCAGAAGACCTCCTTGAGAACGAATCTATTACTTACCGATTAAAAAAAACTTGTGATGAATGATTCAAGTAAATTGAGTCGCTCGTGACTCATGTTTGTAGCTTTAAATGAGAAATTATAAAGTGGGCTCTCTATGTCTCTAAATTTCATTGCATAGACAATCTTGGTAGCTAGATTGAGGGCTATAATCTCTAGGAGATATTTTGTTTCAAGCATTGAATTTCTGCCTTTGCCTGTCGAGAAGTTTAAGTCTCTCTAACCACCCTTCTCTCACACACACATCTCACGCATAGGTTGGTTCAAGAACAAAGTGATTTTTAATTAGGAAAGATTAGAAAATAATAAGAGTACATCACTTTTATGTTATTGGTTTTATGAACGAATGTGTTAACATAAAGCACGCAAGTTTCTGGCATAAAATCACAATTATCTGGTACAATAATACAATTATAAAAGCGAAGGGAGTCATCTTACACATCATTCCCATCTCTAGCACTATTTCTTGTACACATCTATCTCAAATTAGTTATTTTTTTCTCAACACATCCACAATAATCCCAAGACCGTTATAAGGCCCCTCTCTCACATCCGTAGCCATTCCTCAACCTTTTTATTTTTTATAAATAATACAACTAAATTAAATGCAAAGGTAATTAAAAATTTACATTTCACTAAAACAACCCAACTAAAATACATAGTTGAGTAGTCAAGTCGCGTAAATACATTCCATCAAATCATAAATATCAACAGGTTGTGTAAATATTTTCCACCAAATTCGAGCATTTGCCACAAATAAGATTTATATCAAAATACTGGCAAAAAAATAAATTAAAACTCTTATTTCTGGAGTTAAAAAAAATTAAATGTGTTAAGTTACAAGAGAAAAATCAATTTGTCTGTCACATAAATTATTAAATAAAAGATAAAATAAAAAAATAAAAACTCAGTTCTTACCACTCATGGCACACATACCATATTCACCTCCACCGAACCACTCCGTGAGTGGGTGGGTGACACATAAGCCATCCCTTATCGTGCCATGTCCAGTCCCTCTGCCCAAGTCTATAATATAACAACATAGTTATTCATACAATTATAGTGGGATAAGCTTATATTAATAATGTTATTATAATAACATCATTATAACAACGATATAACAACATTGTTATTCACATAATACATTATCATTTTCCTAAAAATGGTTTTTCGTAAAAAAATATATAACAATATTATAATCATATTTGAAAGAAAAAATTTTTTTTTGATGCAATAGTATAATATTTTTAGAAAACTATTTAAATGTATAAAAGTCACTTGAGTTTACAACCATTCGCCGAATTAGTATTTAATAACAAAGTCAACATAAAGGGCGTGTTCCCTTTCTACCATCTGAGCTGTTATTAGCTCCCACTTATTTACACGTGTGTCCCTGATATAATTTTAACCATTAAATTTTGAGGGTATCACATATCATAATTTTGTGAGCCATCGTTTACTTTTCCCGCTTTTCTTTCTTCACCTAATATATTATAAAATAAGTTTGTTTCTATTTCTCTTTTTTAATTCTTAAATCTCACTCTTCTAACTTTTCATCGTACAAATAAATTTGTTTCCTATTTCTCATTTATGATTTCTTAATCTATATTACTAACTTATAATGCTCGCCTCCCAGGGCACTCTTTGGGAGCGTTACGCATCGGATATACATAACACATAGTAATCAAAGAATACGCAGCAGAAATCAAATTGTAATTATACATCATAGCATATTATACATATGTTTTCTAATACAATACTATTATCACATCAGTTTAAATATAGTAGAGATCCATATCCTCAGCAACACTCTAGTCCTTTATCTGCTCATAAGCTTAGTCCATAATCTTTTATTCCTGTAATTACTTGGAACCTAGGATGTATGCCCATAAAAATAAAAATATTTGGGACTCAGTATGAAACTTATGAGTTCATGAACATAGCATTATTCAAAATTCAAAACATATTATTATTGATTATTGCATCAAGTAGATACAACCATGGCAAACAGATAGGAACAGAATAAGCATAGTATAAATTCACACAGATTATGTATACAAACTCCACGGGCTAAAGCGGAATCATACAAGCAGCCCTCAAGCATCCTATCAAACATTGTCACATATCACAGATGCTATTGATAGTCATATCTCAGTTATCAAAACATCACATCCCATTTAAAAACACAGTTCAGGAACTCATCAACTAATCAGGTCGGAGATATTATCTGCTTAGGTTCACTGCTTTCAGGTATTATCCTATACATAAAAAAATATTATTTAATCTATATTCTAGCTAGCAACTATCTCAGGGATGATTCGTTATCATTTTCTATTTGTTGGTATTATTTGACATTTTCTCTTACCTTATATCAACCCTTTGATACAACCCTTACTAATTGGCATGTCTCGGACATTTCATTCATACCCTGCCAACCCTCGTGACTATCCAATACCTTCTCCATTAATAACCCTAATGCCTGTTGATGATGATGATAATAACAACTAAAATAATAATAATAACTATAACAACAAAAATAACAACTATTATAATAATAATAATAATAATAATAATAATAATAATAATAACAACAACAAATATAATAACAATAATAACAACTATAATAATAATAATTAAAGCTATAATTAAACGAAAACATACCTAAAAAATATCTACGATAACTTGATGTAGAGTCTTCCCTACTCGCGCTCCTACTCGAGCTTAAAAACATCTACTAACAACACCCAACGGGGTATTGAGGATTCGAGATTGTTTTTATATTAGAGCGTTTCCAAAACCGTTATACTCTAAAATCACCCTAAAGGCAAGCAGCTCAAATTCTCATTCTAGGATGTGGATGAGATTGAGCAGGTAGCCTGCTTGCTTGCTTAATATAATTAATTCAGCTGATTACTTCGTTTTTCTTTTATAACTTTTAATGTATAATGTTTTATAAAATGTCGAATATATCGTTGTGAAGAGCTTATTTTTCTTTAAGAGTCAACCTAAGTTTCATAAAAAACAAAGCAGATTCGAATATAATATAATATTATTATATTCAAAGGTCTCTTATAACATAAAAATTCATTTAAAAACTTTAAATTTCAATAGACAATTTCTCACTACTTACTCGTTTGGCAATATATAAAATATGAAGTTCATATTGCTAACATTTTAATTATTACATATGACCTGAACGCTTGAGATATTACATA
This sequence comes from Flaveria sonorensis, assembly GCA_025506505.1. Taxonomy (NCBI): domain Eukaryota; kingdom Viridiplantae; phylum Streptophyta; class Magnoliopsida; order Asterales; family Asteraceae; genus Flaveria; species Flaveria sonorensis. The sequence goes on along the minus strand of CM046431.1, from coordinate 44,073,943 downwards.
ACTATTGAATATTTATTTATTCGATCTGCATATACACGTATTTTTAACCTTCAGTATATGTATATATGTAATACATATTTGTAAAAAAGTAAGTAATCATTTTATATGAAAAAAACATATTTTAAATAAGGGTATAACTGAAGTTCAATGTCTCAGATGTGATGGATTTTTCTTTCTACCAATATTTTATTTGATATATCATTCTTTTAATACAACGTTAGACATGGTCTTGTAGTATTTAACCTATAAACGGTTTTGAAAACATACTACTTTTAAGATGTATATATTGGTAGAAAATGGTTTATTACAATACTACAAGCTCGTGTTTTGGAAATTTGAACAAAGTATTTTGGATTGGTGGCCGGATAATGATTTTAAAGAAGAATGATAGATTTTAATTAGTCAAGACTATAAAATTTAGAGTATAGATTTTAATTAGTCAAGACTATAAAATTTAGAGTTGTTGGTTTGTTTGTTTTATTTAAAAAAACTTAGAGTTGTTTGTTATAAACGGGTTAACTAAATTAGTTTTTAATGCTTTAAGAAGCCTAAAATGCTTGCTAAAGTGTTTTTGAAAATTACAGATTTGAATGTGAATAATGATAAATTAAACACACTTTATTTAATACATTTTGTGTGAAATTAATAAATATTTATTAGGATGACAAACATACTTCTAGCTATCATTGCTAACAATGGTACACCTTACAGTGTTTTTTTTTAATGACAAATTATTTTACTCTTAAATTACACCAAACTAAGTTACATTATACGTGAGTTTGAACTTAAGACCTTTCTTTTAAATTTCTCAATATACATAAATGTACATATACTCATGTCTATATATGTGTATCATGTGTGATATATATGTGTGTATGTGCTGTGTGCATATATTGATTGTTGTCGACATAGATAAAGCCATATGGGTAACTTGCAGATGGATAATATGTATTCTTAACCACATGTATATGATGCATATTCACGTACGATATATAGTGTGTAATATGTATATGCACCATATGTCATATTCAGGACACCAAATTTTGAAAGTGATATTAGGAAACATCCGGATGGTGACTTTTTTAATTTATATCAACACCTCTTTCGAAAGAAATAAATAGGGAGCCCAAAAACTGTTTTAAACTTGTTACAAGAGAGAAGTTAGTGTTTCAGAAGATAGTGACTCTTTTATTGTCCCATACTCATATATATCCATCATAATTCTTCTATACCCACTCTCCTCCCTTCCACTTTCCATGCTTTACTTATTACACCCTTAACTTCTAAGTAATCAAGAAAATGTGTCTAGTAAAATGTTTCTTTAGTAGTTTTATTTGTAAAGGATTTGTAAAACCACACAATCAAAGTGTGATTTGTTGGCATTCGAGCGTCTGTTGTCTTGTTGAAAAGATCATAGATTCATGTGGGATCTACTAACTAAAGCATACGGATTCACATGGATTGTTAGAGAGGAACCAGTCTCATTCAAGAACCGTCTGGTATCTTCAACAAAGAACCAATAAGCTTCATCATCAAGATATATCCTTTTCCACTAAAACCCTACTATTGTATTAAAATCCATGGTAAACTTTAGGGTGTTCAGCATGAATATGGAGTCTTCAACATTGTTTGGGCATATATTCATCAAATCACAAATAATTTAGTCAGAAACTCAAACACGAGACATGTTGAATCCATGGTTTTTAGTTGCGAGATTGCTAGTTTTACAATGAAAATGAAACCCACTAGCATTGCTAATCTTTTTTTTTTCTTCTCAATCTGTAATTTTGATAAGCCAGTTTAAAGTCTTTTTAAATATAAAATATTGGTCCTTGTCTCTACCTTAGTATAATTTGAACACCTTGTGACTTAGCATTCATGGGTTCTTTTATGTAAATGCCCCTTTTGTAATTTATATATAAAGAAATGGGTTTTCTGTATGGTTGCAAGCTACAAAAAGAATGTATGTGTGTGGAGTATATTCATAGATGCATTGGAAGCAAAAAGAAACAAAATCAAAACCCAAGTGGAAACCCTATCTCTGAAGAGTCTCCATACGAAGAATGGGATGTTTGTCACAATTAACATGCATATGAAAACCTCCAAATTAATTTCAACCTGGGTGTGTAGATACAGATATGTGTATGTATGTATGACATGTGTGTATGTGTGTAGATATATATGAGAGAATTCATGAGAAAAATAACAAGTTGTGATAAAATTGTGAATGCTATAAGTTATGTATATGTAACGAGTTATATATATGCACAACTATTGATTACGTGTATATAACGTATACAAGTTTATTACAAGTTATTTATTTGCAGCTCATTCTTCCATCATCCGTGTTTCGTCATGAAAATATTAAACTATATAGACAAATAAAACCATGGGTTGAAAGTTTATTTAAATACGCTTTGGACAATTATAAAATAAATAATTAATAAATTATGTGATTGACTATAGGTAGTTTTCATGATTTTCTCGTAAGTTGGTGGTTTTCTCTTGATTTTTTTACTATCTACACACACCCATTCATAAAATATCAGATAGGCTTAGAGCTAAATATTCATGAGAATTACTTTGATTCATATTTTGATTAATAATTTTATGTATTAGAGCAACATATAAATTAAATAAATGACTAAAACTATATATACAAATATTTATTTTTTTCATTTCTCACTACATTAAGTTACCCATTTGATTGATACTCATTTGAGCATATTCACAAACCATGAATTATAGAATAAGTTAATCAAAATGTTTCTAACATAGAATTAGGATCGAGTAAAAGGCTAAATATTATTAAGAAACACTTTGATTAACCAGTTTTGTAACTTCGATTCATGAATTTTTAATATGCTTACATTTGAAAAAATAATGTAAGAATTAAAGGTATAAAATTAATGAGTTAAAATATACTTAAATATTTAGCTTTTAGTCTATATTTATACTATATATATAAGGGTGATTGAGAGACACAAATATCATTTTCCTTAAATTTTAAAACACTTAATTAAAATAACTTAAGCCTATGATATAAATGATCTATACAGTAATTCTTATTTTGTTTGAATTTAATAAACTCATTCTGATTAATCTCTTATGTAATTCACATCATTAAAATATTATTTAATAATACGATATATACATTAAATATTATCTTTTTATAATCTTTTAAATTAATATTAACTATCTATATTTTTATAACTAAATATTATTTAAGTTAAGTATTATTTTAAAAAAATATATAAATGTATAATTAGTAAATATTTTTTTATTTACAATAATAATAATATTTAATTTTGGATATTTAATAATTTTAGTATTTGTGACTAAATTTGTTATTTAATGATATATTATTTAATATTTTTCAAAAAATTTAATAATAATACTTGGGTTGGGTATTTAATATTCTTAGTATTTATAACTAAATTTGTGTAGTTTAGGACATATTATTTAAAATATTTAAAAAATAATTACAATAATAATAAATATAATAATAATAGTTTATCTTTACTATTTATATTTTTATAAGTACATACTATTCAAATTAAGTATTATCTTATTTAAATACTTAAGTATATATGTATGACCTATTAAAACCATATGTTCAATAATAGTATCATGATGGTATATTAACGACTCGTAAAAGTATATGTAGATATCCACGATAATCCGAGTGCCTATATCATTAAAACTCATTAAAAATAGGATAACATACCCTAAAACTATCATTGCGACATTATCATTTACGTTCAAAATTGAACATCGATGAAACGCAGGTCTAATCCTCTAGTATATTATGTACGTAGAGGTCATTATAGAATATATAATTATAGGATATATTAAATTATTACCTAAACAAAGACAACAAATTAAAATCATTTAGTTTATTGATAATGGTTGGTATTTTTTTAAATTAAAGTTTATGTTTTTGGATAAGATTATACTAAAAAGGATGTTTAATCTAAAAAGCATAAGAAGAATTGTGGGTTTGACACGTGTCCTTATATTATTTTTAAGAGATGGGCATTTTGGTCATTGTGTCTTATACGTTTATTATGTTAAATATCAGTTCATTGTGTCATATATTTTACATAATTTGTTATGTGTATTAATCATTATGTTTTGGATCATTTTATGTTATTTTTGTCATTATTTTTATAGATTATAAACTTGTTATTTATCATTGCGTTTTACAATTAGAAAACACAATGATATACTTTCACCAATCTAGTTTTCAAAACTTATAGTGTTGAAGATATAGAATATATAATTATAGGATATATTAAATTATTACATAAACAAAAACAACAAGTTAAAATCATTTAGTTTATTGATAATGGTTGGCATTTTTTTAAATTAAAGTTTATGTTTTTGGGTAAGGTTATACTAAAAAGGATGTTTAATCTAAAAAGCATAAGAAGGATTGTGGATTTGACACGTATCCTTATATTATTTTAAAGAGATGAGCATTTTGGTCATTGTGTCTTATACGTTCATTGTGCCAAATATCAGTTCATTGTGTCATATATTTTACATCATTTGTTATGTGTATTAATCATTATGTTTTATATTTTAGATCATTTTATGTTATTTTTGTCATTGTTTTTATAGATTATAAACTTGTTATTTATCATTGCGTTTTACAATTAGAAGACACAATGATATACTTTCACCAATCTAGTTTTCAAAACTCATAGTGTTGAAGATAACTTAATATGTTATTTTTGTCATTGTTTTTTAATAGATTATATAAATTTGTTATTATTCATTGTGTTTTACCATTAGAAATACATAATGATGTTATTTCAACAATGTATTTTTTAAAACTCATATTATTCAAGATAACAGAATGATGATCAAAAGACACAATGAGACATTGTGTTATTTTATCATTGTTTTTAATGTATTAGATTAATTAGTTGTTAATTTATTATTGTATTTTACATATCAGAGATACACAATAATATTATTCCATCATTATATTTTTTAAAATTGACCATTTTAGAAAAAAACAAAATAGTATTCAAAATTAACACAATAACCAACAAAAAAACACAATGAACTGCACCAAAGACACAATGACGAGGTATGAGTTTAAAAGCATCAATTTTTGTTATCTTTTTATGTAACAATACTGTAATCGTTTTAAAGATAAAAAATGCTCGTTTTTATGGTATAACTTTTATAAAAAAATAATGTCGTATATTAAAGTTATGAACGTTTAAAAAAATAAGAGAACTTGTAAAAAGTCAATAAAAGTGGTTATTCCCAAAAACTCAATATAACAAACTTTTCCATACAATTTGATCAAAACCATTGATTAAGAAGGTGGATGGTTGAGATTACTTATTAGATTTTTTAGTTTTAGAAAAAATTTTATTTGAATATTTCTCTATGTTTTTTACATTATGTACATTATAATTTAGAATTATTGGATTCTAATAATCTTAATTTTCATATATTGGCCTGGATTTATCCCAACTTAGAAAATGTTTATAGCCACTCTCAACTTTGAGCTTATTTTCCTACAACGATCATTTATTAACTGAGAGTTCACATCGTTAGTTTTTTTTTGATAACGTTGACTACTTATATGACCAAAACACTAACTAGAAAGTTGAAATTAACCACCAGGTTCGTCAATCTGAAACTTCTGCACTCTAAAACCCGTCAATCTCCACTACCTGGTTTGAACCACTTGACTCATCGAAGGTAAATTCGAGGTGAAGATGAAAACTAAACACTGAATAAAGGGCCTGATGGAGGCGACATAGTTAAAATTTGGCTCAAAGTTGGCCTCATTTTATCAAAAAACAAACGGAGGTAACTCTCAGTTAGTAAGAGATCGTTGGAGGAAAATAAACTCAAAGTTGGAAGTGTGTGTAAATATTTATTGAGTTGGGATTAATTCCGCCTAATAAATGAAAGTTTGTATTATTTAACTTCAATAACCCTATAATTTATCAAACTAATTTGTTTATATTTTTCCTTTGGATTTAGGGGAAACGAGTGAGAAACAATAATCATTACATTTATATTATCTTTTTATTAAAAAAATTTGATTTGAAAATTGAACTCATTTTAATTTTTATTTTGGTTCTCATAACAATTTGTGTTAGATCCCTCTCTTATATTCCATATAATTAATTTCCTTATTTCAGTCCAAACTATCACTAAAACATTGATTTGATTATTACTTATCAAGTTTTCAGTTTTATATTGTTAACCATTGAGTAGTAATTAGGTTATCATCATTAATCGGTGATTCCAAATAAAGTTTCTAGATTATGGCATTAGTTAAGTTACTAAGTAATTTACATAATCGGATATCAAGTTCGTAATTACCTTTCAACATATGTGATAAACAAGTTATGTCTATGTAACTTCAAGATCGGGTAAAATATAAGCCGTGTATTCAATTACATTCCTGAAACCCGGGTGTGATTTCTTTCATCTCAATAGTTCCAAACCAAGTCCAAATTTTGTTTTGTTTATTAAAGTAATTTTTTTAGTTAATCTCATCCACATCTATTTACAATCAAGAGACAATAGTTCAGTTTTCTAAATTTGTAGGTTAGATTAATAATCAAACGAATCGTGTAACACTAACCACATGCTCCCCGTGGATACGATACCTGACTTACCCTAGCTACTTAGGTTAATTAGGTTTTTGCATGACCCCAACGACAGGTCGTCAAAATGGCGCCGTTGCCGGGGAGCTAGTGCGCTTAGCGTTATTTGATTTGATTGATTTTCTTTCGTTTTAGTATTTGTTTAAGCTTCAAAATTAAAAAAAATAAATAAATAATATTCAAAAAAAAGTAAAAATTAAAAAAAAATCAAAATATATTATTTGTTTTTCTTAGTTTGTTTTATTTGTTCGTCTTTACCCTGGGTATTCTAGGTTTTTTTTTTTGTAGGGTAATTTTCTTACAGGTTTAGTACAATCATGGATTAGGATTGGGATTATGATGATGATTACGATCCATGTATTTGTTGCGGGAGTGATTGTCACTGGGTTCAAGATTGTCCACTGTTCGAAAGAAAATATGGAAATATAAAAAGAGGATGTTCTGAATATAGGAGGCAAAAAGGATATGTGATAACAAATTATGATGATGGAGAGACACCCTCATATTATTCACACTTTGAACCTCCTCCACCATCAAAATATCAAGAATATTATCATGTAGACATTAATTACAAATATGCTCAAGAGTGGGATTTGAACCATTATGAAGCCGAGATACCACAATTCTCAAGCTATCAAGAGGAATATGATGACTACTATCTTGAATACCCTCAGTTGACATATGAAAAGCCTCAGGTTTCAATAAACTCTAAGCTTGATGCAATCATGAACATGATGGTGGAAATAAAGAAGAAAGACAAGTTAAGAGATAAATCATTCGAGACTCTAGTTAAGCAGGTTAGCCAACTCACTAAGGATGTAGCTCAACTTAAACGAGAGCAATATGAGTTAGATTGTGGCACCGTGATTGATATTGATGTGATAGAAGATGTTATGGGTCATTCAGAGCATGACTTGGGATGTTTTAAGTTAATGAAGATGTAATACCTCTGAAAGAGCTAAAGCCTAACATTGATCTAGTTTATCCCAACCGTTCTCATATGCTTATTACTTATCTATTAAAGTTGGGAAAGAAGATTTGAAGACCAAGATAAAAAAGGTGGCATTGGAAGACATCAGACAAATCATCATGAGATGGCACCACAACAACTACTCAACAAACTTGCTAAGCATGATAACACAATTATGGAACTGGCAAGTCAACTATCGAGCTTTTATTGGGAATTCGGTAGGTAAATGTTCACTTAACCACCATAACTATATCAGGTACGGTCTGGCTGAAGACCTAAAACTTAGCGCTAATCGGGAGGCAACCCGAAATTGATTTGTTTCTTTTAGTTTTTGGTTTTTTTTCTTCTTGTTAGTTTATTTTGTTTTGAGCTTTAAGCACCGGATGCAAATATTCACTGTGAGGAAGCTCATGGATCTTTAGGAGCATAAAGAATGTGTGTTTGGGCGGCTTTACTTATCTGAGTTAAAGCATAACCTTCATATATTGCTGATAAGGCTCTTTATCATCTATGATCAGGTCCATGTACTTTTTCTGTATCTTAAAGCTTTGCTAGTTTGGGTGTCATTTAGTACAATCATGGTAGGCATAATTGTGCTTTGGAAGTTGCCTTGTAACTTCACTTGGGTAAAGTTAGGATGTTTGATAGTACCCTTGTTGACATAACAATTTTAAAATGTACATTGAGGACAATGTAGATTTAAGTATGGGGATGAAGGGAAGTTTGAAAATTGAGAAAAAAATTGATTGAACAAAATCTTTCAAAATGCCCCTAAAGCGACTTATTTATGCATGAAAGGTTAATTTTTTCAATTGAAATGGTGAAATTATGTTTAACCTGTAACAACAGAGGTCCTCAGTAATAGCTATCTCACTTAAAAAACAAGAGAAATTTATTAGAATTATTAGAGATGTTTAACCTGGGTAACAAGCAATATAGTGGACTTTTTATGCATGTTTTCACATCCTTAACCTATTTACCATCATTTTTTGGAGGATTGAGCCTATACATGAGCTTAGAACATCACAGGTAATTGCTCAGCTTTCTTTCATAAGTGTTTACCATAACATTGCATTATTCTAGACTTGCATAATTGATACGTTTCTAAATCACGAACCAAACTGTTGCACATTATGATTAAGGCATTAGGATGAACCTTTGTTTTATTAGCCTTTTTCAATCATATTATCCAACCCTAAAATACCCCCTAATCGCCAGTTTGAGCCCCTAACCTCTTTAATTGTTTAAACCCGAATCACCCATTAGCCTTTTCAAATCTTTTTCACTTTTTAAGCCCATATGATGAAATCTGATAAGTTTGCTTGAATTTTTGATATAATATTATTAGAAGCAATGAAGTGTTAGATATAATCTCATTCACAAAAAACAAAAAGAAAGAAAGAAAAAAATGAGTAAATAATGGGTCAAAATGACCACAATATCAATGTCTTGTTTCAGTGGTAGTAAATTGTGATATGGGTCCAAGTTTACCCAAATTCATTGTGTAGTGTCGCTTTATTATTCAGTACGTTTCAACATTCTTATTTGGATTTCATCACCTTTAGCCACTTCAATTCTCTATCCGCACCCAAATCCTAAGCCTACATTACAACCCTTTAAAAGACCTTTTGATGTATGCATGGGTTGTTTAATTGGTGGAGTGCGATTATTATGCAAGCTTATGGTAATTATGAGTTGTTCTTGGTTGAGAGTACTACACTGATATACTACATACCTTTTGCTAGACCATATACTAAACCGAGAGGAATGAAACTTGTGAGAGGTATGACTACATGCATAGGGAAGATTAGAAAGCTTGTTGGTGCTTGTTAGATAGATCATATTTAAAGATAATATCTTTGCTTACAAGCTATAGCTTGAGATATTAAACTGTGAGTTGGGTATTACTTGGGACCTTAGCTAACAGAAGGTGAATACATGGTTGGATCGTATTTGTCTAATGATAGTTGTAGTGTTATACAGCAATTTGCTTGGGGGCAAGCAATGATAAGTATGGGGATGTGATGATTGGTTAATATTCATGCACTTAGTATAGTTAATATTGCATTTTTAATATATTTTATGTCGAACAATATTACTTTGTTGCGTGTTTGAAATGTTCACAGACGGTGGTTGATACAGCCGTAAGTACGGCCTCAGGCCGTAGCTTACAGCCTCCCTGCAACTTGCACAGTTTTCTTTATTTTCAGCACCTTTCAACCCGTAGTCCTTCGTATCCTTTGTATCCTACTCAAATATGTCCGTTAAGCTTCATTTGACCTACATTTCAAACACGCAACAAAGTAATATTGTTCGACATAAATATATTAAAAATGCAATATTAACTATACTAGTGCATGCATATTAACCAATCATCATTACCTGTTCCAATCAACCATTTTTTGGGGGCTTTCTTAATTTTACCTAGCTAGAGCAATGCATAAACATAGAATTTACACATTCATATATTAGGGTTTCATATTATAATCGATGATAGACAGCATATTTTAAAACAAACCGACCTAATAAACTTGCTTTTCTGGTGAATCAGTAACGTTATCGAACATTAATGAAATATAAGAATAATAGCTATGATATTATGATGAAATAAATACAAAGTTGATTGAAACTTGTCTTGAACAATCTAGGCTAAGAAGAATTATTTGTATAATATGAATAGACTAGTTTTTGTTAGCCGTGTATTACACGGAAGTGTGAAGAGTTAATTATTAAATAACATAAAAATAAAATTAAAATCAAGTGTGTTATTATTAGATAAGACATAACAACTTTTGATTATAAGGTAACACTTTTGATTATAAGTCACAAATAAACAAAAACATCATTGTAACTACACTTGTAGCAACATTATAGGTTTACACTCATTATCTAAAGCTAAAAGGTTCAACCCATCTTTACTCTTAACTTGTGACAAGATGCCATAAAGCTGATCATGTTTAAAATAGGCTATTTCAAGTACTAACTGTAACACCCGGAAAATTTTAAAAGACGAGAAAGAAGGAATAATGTGTATAAAAGAAAGAAAATACAATTTAACCCAAGTTGAGAGGCTAAATGTGTCAAAAGGACAAAAGAATAAAAGTTGATGCATAAAGTGGGCATGGCCGCCCACACTTCTCTGCATATCTTCTTTTCACCCGATTTTCTAGAGAGAGAAGAGCAGAGTTCGTATTTTGAAGAAGAAGAACAGAAACCGAATTCAAGGTAAGATTCATCATTTTAAGTTGTTCTTTGGCCGGCCTATGCCTCGGTTGTATGCTATGTGTTTGTTTGTGTGTTTCGGGTTGTGTGATTTGGTGGGTTTTAGGTGTTTGACTCATTTGCAAACAGTTTGAAGAAGTCATACTCGAAGTTGTCAAAGTTGAGTTCTAGAACCCCCTTTTACTGTTTTTAACTGATTTTAGGGCTGGAAGCATGTATGTATGTTTTTAATACGTAAATGGGTTTTGTACCCGTATGTATGTGTATGTGTGAATGTGGGTGGGTTATGATTTGGGTGATTTATGATGTTATGAGGATGCCATGTTCATGTTATGATGCTTAAAATGCTAGAACTAAGTTAGAACATGATGAATTGATGATTTGGGACTGATTATGATATTATTAGTATGTGTTGGTTGCCCATTGCGCCTGAAATTGGCCCACGCCCAACGGTCAAATTGCCAAGTGTAGTCCCATGCGCCCAAAACCCATGCGCCCCAATAGGTTCCCATGCGCCTAGAATAGGCTGAATTTGGCTAAGTGTTCCATGCGCCCAAAACTTCCATGCGCCTAGGCATTCATACGCCTGCATATGCCCATGCGCCTAGAAATGCCCAGATGACTAGTTTGGTGTCATGCGCCCAATAGTGCCCATGCTCCCAAACCTTTCCTGCGCCTAAGTGTTGTCCCATGCGCCCAGAGGCCTGCGCCTGCATAGTGCCCATGCGCCTAAGACTTAGATTATTTTTCTGAAATTTTGGAAAAAATGTAAGTGTAGGCTTTGACTTGGGTGGTTCCCTGGGGGTGATGTAAGTTGACTTATGATTGTCATATGTGATTTGATGATGATGCTATGTATATGTATGGTTTATGTTATGTATGTTCCTTACTATGTATGTCTATTTTCCTTGGCTTTACGTGGTATGATTATGAAAAGTAAATGGAAGTATTATGTACGTAAAGCGGAAGATAATGAAAAAAAGGAGCGTAAGGAATGAATGAATGCATGCATTAATGATGATGTAATGAAAAGTCTTGCAAGCAATGTATGGAGGTTCACACCCAATGAAGGGTGTTAGCTCAACTGTGTGCGGGTTAGTTACCCCGAAAGGATGCACACTAGGGTCTAATCTTTGTGATTGGCCATATGTATGGGACCCTTGCCGCTTGCCCTAGGTACCGGAGTCAGCTTCGTGCACAATGTTCGAGTCTATGATAGACCTCAGGCCCAGTAACCAGCTTCGTGCACAATGTTCGGGGTATAGCACATGGCATTGGTCCGGAATGAAAGATGAATTATAATGATGTGTGTGTCAGCTTCGTGCACAACGTTCGGGGTACAGTACATGTCATCGGAAGTTAATGATGTACATATAGTACGAAAAGAAGATAACGAATGATAAAGATGACTTACGAGGATGACTGAACGGAAGTCAACGAATGACGATGAAAGATATAATAAATTAGTATCTATGTGTACGTATGTTGTATGATCGCGTATGAAAGTAAAAAAAGAATGGTTTTAAAACGAAAGAAAAGTTTTTTTATAAAACTAGAACTCACTCAGTAATGCTGACTTTTATGTGTTTCCAGTACAGGTAATGTTGCTGAGGATGGCATGGGGCAACTACTTGGATTATTTTGGATGGCATCCGTTGTTTAGATTATTTTACAAAAGCAATTATATATATATATAATGCATAGCAAAAGCATCCGTTGTTTTCCAGTTGGCAGGTAATATTTTTTGTGATGTAATACAACGAGTAATATTTTGTAATCTGTCACGATGTATATTTTGCAAAAGCAATTATATATAGTAAATGGTTTTGTTTAAAAGACTTCCGCGCAATATTTTAGAAATTGTAAATGTAAATTATTATTTTTTATGTGCGATGATTGTCCAACTGTGAGCGTCCTGTTTATTACACAAAATTATGAAGAGTTAATTATTAAATAACATAAAAAAAAAATAAAATCAAGTGTGTTTATATATTAAATAAGACATAACAACTTTTAATTATAAGGTCACAAAACAAAAACATCCTTATAACCTATATTTATAGTAACATTAGTAGGACTTATTATCTAAAGCTAAAAGCTTCAATCCATCTTTACTCTTAACTGTACCAGATGTCATAAAGCTGATCATGCGTAAAATAGGCTATTTCAGTATAAAACTGACACTTGACAGAGATTGACCTTAACTTTGTTTATTGTTATAACGAAATATATAGTCAAAGAAAACTGTCTTTTTTAGACTTAAAATGAATACTTTTGACGGGTCAAATCGTAAGCTAGATATTGAGTGAATGTGAGAATATTAGTATGAAGAAATTAAGATTAAATAATATACATTAAAAATTTATGTGCATAATTAGATCAATTTGAATTATTTTGACCCTGTAATCAAATATAGATATAGTATTGAATTGGGTTGGATGGGCTATAAATGTTCATAATACTCTGATTAGTTGTTGATTATTATTTATTTTATACTAACTTTAGTAACCCGTGTATATACGGTTGAAAAAATAAAATATTAATATAATAAAATTTTGTAATGTGTAAAATGATAATTTAAATAAGATATGATTAAATTACATATGAGTAATAACTATAAGTAATAAAATAACGATATCATTTTTTAAACTTTTGTTTTTAAACTTTCTTTTCCTAAAAATTAATATCTTTTTCAAAACAAACCGTATTAAAAATTTTTTTTAGAAACTTTTATTATAACTTTGAATTTTATTATTTTTAGTTTATAAAAATGTTACTTTTTAAAAATACAATTTTAAATATTTTTATTTAAAAAAAGTTAGATGTTTTAGAAAAATTTTTTAATTTTATAAAAAAATTTTTCTAAAATAACATTAATAAAAAGACATCTTTCTTAATTTATTACAAATATTAATCTAAAAAAAATTAAAATTATTTATATTTCTTAATTTAGAATTATTTTAAGAGAGAGAGAGGCGGGAAAAATAAACTTAGGGGATCTCAAAATGTACCAAATGTTCACTTAGTTACTCTTTTAGTATTATATATAGATATAGATGTTTTCCACCCTCAATATTCAATAACAATTACATAGGTTTAAATAGTGACAAATAAGATACTAAACTATCAACTATTAAATATTATTTAACAACAGTTATTATACATGAGACTTTCTAGTTGCTTTCTACTACTAAATGTACCCCTCAAACTAAACATGTATTATATTTAGCTTGAAACATCTAACAAAAAACCAAAAATAAAAAGAGAAGGAAAATTATTCTTGTGAGTTCTACATGTAAAGAAGCTCAAACTTGGAAATTGATTATGCCCAACAGAAAAGACAAGGTCGACCATTAGTTTTTGTAGTACTGACAGATATACATATACTGAACTTTGTGTTTTCAACATCATTAAAAAGAAAAAGTTGTTATGTTACACCATTAAGGGACGTGATTGTATATTCTTAATGGGTGCGCAACTTATAATAATCCACTTCTTCTTGCCAAAAACATCTTTGGTGCTCTTGTTCACCCTCATGATCTAAAGCATCATGTTCATCTTTATGAATCTATAATCTGATCTTGTTCTTCTTGTTTTTATAGTTGCAAATGAAAACTTAAATACAAATAAAAATTTTAGTTAAAAGCAAATAAAAATATAACATTCTAGGCATATCTCATCTGGACTATGAATAAAAGAGATGATAAGTTCATAAAAATTAACACCCTTGTAAGTAGGTCACCAGGGGAACACAAGCTTGGGACACCAACAACGCCTATTTTTTTTTGTATATACACAATCACACACCCAAATGAAATCTTGAGCAACAATCAAGAAAATTTGACACAAACCCTTATAAAAAAATGACGCAACACACAAATAAAATATTTAATAACAAACAAAAACGTATTATAAATTAAGTTGTAAATTGAATCATTACCCGTTAATCCTTACTAACCTAATAAATTAAACCACCACATTTTAAACATTTAAGTCCATTAGGTCATTACTCCATAAGCTTTACCTTAAGCCCAACTTTTAATCCCCAATCCTTTCAATTAGTTACCAATTTACGTCTGTTTTTTTAATCGACATTCAAAAAAAATCCGTCGTAATTTCACAACTCAAGTCTACAGTAGAAGATGATCATCAACAATGGGCAGTAGGGCACCCCACATTGAAAAAGTCCGACCCACATAATTTATAATTACAATAGATGAGTTAATAGTGTATTAGTTTTATTATAGTTGGTGCATGATTTGCTTAGACAAGATCATATTAATCGAATTGGTGATGAGATTTATACGATAGTTGTATTTGTTATACTTAAAAACAGTTGCTTAGAAATAAATTTATACATGATCAAATTGTTCGGTTCCAAAAGTGAAAACTCATAGAGAGGAACAATAGTTAAACTTTATATTTATTAAATATTTTGAATGAAGATTGACGGATTTTTATTATGTATTTAAAATTTGATATGGTTTATCTTTCTATTATGTGACTAGACTCCCAACGAGACACAAAATCTAAAATCTATCGAAAGATCTCCAACACTATAATGTTTTGACATCGTTAAAATTTTTTTGAAGGTCTCCGAACAAATTAATGAGGAAGGGTGGAAGGTGAATAAAGAGGATGGTGATTTCGATTAGGTTTTAACTAATTTAATAAGAATATTAAATATATATATATATATATATATATATATATATATATATATATATATATATATATATATATATATTACACTTGAGTTTATTATACATAATTACATGGGAGATTGCTTCTCCACACATATAACACTATACCATTTATACATATTTTTAAGTTTACTCAATGTTTGTTAAAATTTAAACACCAACCATTGATTGGAAAAACTTTTATTACATACCTTATAACACAAAACACAATCCCTTTCTTCAAGCAATATTTTAATATACATATACTTATCTAGTATGACTAAGAAAAAGAAAGATTACCATATTACATGACTATGAAAAAATTGTTATTTTGTTTAATAAAAAAGACTTGATATGTAAATCACAAAAAGTTATTTTGATATAATTTGACAATAACTGTTTCTTATCAATCGAATCTATATAATTTAAATGAGTGTTATACATTGTTTAAGTTTGATGATTAGGGCTGTTCACGAGCTGAACCGAGCCGAGCCAGGGCAAACTCGAACTCGGCTCGAATTTTAAACCGAGCCAACTCGGCTCGGTTCGGTTTTAAAACCGAGCTAGAATCTAGGCTCGAGCTCGGCTCGGTTTTAACTGAGTGGCTCGGCTCGGTTCGTTTTGCCTCGGTTTTAATTTCATAAACACAATTAAAAAAATCAAATGCAAAATAAATTTAAAATACTACATAACTCATTACCGGTTTATAACAAGTTTTACAAAATATAAATTAGTTTAAAGAAACTAAGTTCAACTTCAACAAAATACAAATACCTTCATCATTATCTAAATTGAATGAAAGTATATTTTTAGTAAATATATTAAAAGTATGTTTGAATAATTTATTCTAATATATAAGCATCACAAGAAACAATCCAAAACAAACATTATAGTTTAATAGTTTGATAAAAAGATTAGTTAAAAAATATATTATATTCTTAACAAATAAGTAAATACAATGATATATGTTATATACATAAAAACATATATATTACAAGTAAAACAATCCGAGCCATAC
The DNA here is from genome assembly GCA_025506505.1 of Flaveria sonorensis. Taxonomy (NCBI): domain Eukaryota; kingdom Viridiplantae; phylum Streptophyta; class Magnoliopsida; order Asterales; family Asteraceae; genus Flaveria; species Flaveria sonorensis. Next base: position 44,057,407 of record CM046431.1, on the reverse strand, counting down.
CGAGCCAAACCACCAAGCGAGCTAAACCGAGCCGGCTAGGCTCGTTAAGAACCGAGCCGAGTTTAGCTCATTTTCATACCGAGTCGGCTCGGTTCGGTTCAGTTTAAAACCGAACCATTTCGAGCGAGCTTTTTCCGAGCTTTTTCCGAGTGAGCTTCGAGCGAGCTACGAGCCGTGAGCTATTTGAACGGTACAAATTTACACTTATATAACTTTGATCGAATCATATAAATCAGAACAAAAGTTTTAATTGTATTTTTATTGAGATTTTAATATTATAATCAAATATTTTGATAAACTTGACATAGATCATCTCATTTATCAATATATATTTATATTTATTTTTCTTATAAATGAAAATTTGATTGTTAAATATGGCAAAGGTTATTATTATTATCCATACCATAATAGTATGCATGTTGATGACTGACTGGATGTGAGCAAGTGTACCAAAAGTGGTTTTTATTGACATGCACATAAACATAATTTTAACACTTTAAATGCAAAAATGCAAGTGGTGGCACTTTAAATTGGTCCCCCTTTTCATCTCTTTTTCACACTCCTTAACTCACATCACTTCTAATGGCAAAAGATGGCAAGAGCTTTCATCAACACATTTTCAACTCCCTCTTCTTAATTTTTATTCATTTATATTCAAAACATTAGAAAAATCAAATCCATTTTTCAAAAATTTGCACTTTAATTATTGATAATATCTGTCTACTTAGTACCATATGTACACATAGTACGAAAAAAGTAATAATAAATAACACTATTTGAGATTTATTCACAATTTTAAAATTTATGAATAATTCAATTTGTTTACCAATTTATTTGTTCATATTTTTATTTATTATATAAATATAGGTTAAACATGCATGATGAATTGATGATGGAATGCAGATTTTCCTTTGAAGGGGAAAACTAAGTTTCACTAGTACAAAACTCTTTTTTTGAGGCGGGTCTAAAGAGAATTTTTGGAGCGGTTTTAAAAAAACCGCCTTAAAAAATGTTAAACAAAAATCGCATCAAAAAATCAAAATCACTATTATTTGAGGCGGTTTTGTTTTGAAAGGTGATTTTTTTAAGCGATTTAAGATTGATCGCCCCAAAAGTTGAAATTACACGTTTAAATCAGGAGAGACCCAAATCAATGACCACAAAAAATCAAAGTTGTAGCTTCAGCAAAGGGTTTCCGATAACAAGGATTCGATTTGTGCTTGTGGTGGTTTTCATGTCAGCAATAACAACGAGAAAAGAAGAAAGGACCCACTGTAGTGGCTCAGGCAGTTGCAGTGCTCTCACCAAACAAGTTGGCAGTGGATCCGAGCTGTTAGAGGCAGCGGCGTCAAGGGTTTTCGAGGAGATGGTATTTTTTAGGTGATATGTATGATTTTGTTTGATTTTTATGTGGGTTTAAGTGAATCAAGATGAGTATGAGCTGATGAAAGACTTTTGGTGGTTGCAAGTGGTTTTTCGGCTAGATCCGACGGCAGAGAGATTCCGGCAGAAGGCTCGCTCTGCAGTAGGTCCATTTTGGTGCTCGTTTGATATTCTCAAGGGCCGATGGTGGCGCAGACGGTTGTTAATGGAGAGATTCCGGTTGAAGACTCACAGTGAGAGTCATATTTAAGGTTAAAGTCATATTCTTTAACTGTAAATTATGTATTCTTTTCGATGACAAAAATGTATTTTGCAATTTTTGGAACTCCACTGGAGGTGTATCTTTAAAGCTATCTTCTTTAGATGAACTCCACTGGAAGTGTATTTATGGACATAGTAGATGCACATAAACAAGCATTTTAGCCTCTGAAGCATCGGAAGAACACAAACAATGGAATGGTCAAAATGGTAAATCGGATGATATCATGGGTTTGGCACGACTCTTTTTTGAGGTGGTTTTTGATAATTTTTTAGGGCGGTTTACGAAATGCCTTATAAAACGAAATGATTTTTTGGAGCGACATTTCTTGAGGAAGTCCTAAACCCGCCCCAAATGGGCTTTTTCACCGCCTCAAAAAATAACATCTGTACTAGTGTTTACACATACATTTCTAAGTGGGATTTAAATCTTTATACTTGTAGATAGAATGTCACATTAGATACACTTTGAGACTACTATACCAAGGACATTGTTAATAATGATGGAATGTAATTACTCATTGAACTCTATACCTATTACTAACCGATGATTACTACCCAAATGAACACAAGAAAATCATAAAGTTTGATAATCTATCTTATAACAAAATCAAAAATTCTAGGAAAACTAAAATCACAAGAGATTCACTACAAGAAAAAGACTCTATCGCGACTAGGTCTATGGCGACAACATGATGTTGTCGCTATAGGTCACCCTAAGGCGACGACATGTCTTCGCCATAGGGTTACTTTAATTTTTGGCTATTCTAGTCCTATGACGACGACTTGTCGTCGCCTTAGGGTGACCTATAGCGACAAAAAAAAGTCCTCGCCATAGGTGTAGAGAAGTCGTCGCTATAGGTCTATTTTTTTAGATTTTGATTTATTTTAAATAATTATAGAATTTTAAAATTATGTGTGGACCTACGGCGACGACATGTCGTCGCCATAGGTCAAAATATTTTTTTTTCTTTTTTTCCCCCGAAATAACTAGGAGGGAAATAGTCCCGCCATTATGAAAACTCTATGGCGACGACATGTCGTCGCCATAAAGTTTTGTGATTTTCTTAAATATGATATTATTAAAATTTATTATTATTATTATTATTATTATTTATTATTATTATTATATAATTTATGTACATTTTATTTTATTGTTATCATAAGTAATAATAATATTATTATAAGTAGTAATAATGATAATAATAATAATAATAATAATATAATAAATATTATTATTTAATTAACCGTGTGTATGTTTGTATTATTTTCTTAAAATAAATTATTTTGTAAATTGAACAAAATCTTATTAAATGTGATTTTATTGAAACAAAAATTTAGCTATGATCGAGTTATGAATATCAGTGTTAAATTATATACATTGATGGTAATTTAAGAGAAATTATGATTGTTAAGGATAAGTTTAAATGTACATGTATGTAACTTGAATTGTTAAATGATTTTCTTTTGGGTATGAATAATATTAGCTTTCGTTTTGTGTATAAATATGTTCCCGAAACTTGAAATATTAAGAAAAACATGGAAAATATAAATACAATTTATAAATTAAAAATTAAAACAGTAGGGTCTATGCCGACGACATTTCGTCGCCATAGGGTTTTTTAATTTTTTTTATTTAATTTTTTATTAAAATAAAAAAAATTGGTTTGGGCCTATGGCGACGACATGTCGTCGCCATAGACTGAAAAATAAAATTATTTTTAAATTAAAATAAAATATGATTTTTTTTTGCCGACAACTCTTTGGCGACAACATGTCGTCGGGATAGACCTCTATGGCGACTAGGGTTTTGGCGATGACTCAAAATTACGCTATAGCGACAAGGCTGTAACGACTAGGTCTATGGCGACGACATGTCGTCGTCATAGCTTATGGCGACGACAAACCGACCCTATCGCGACGACAATTGTCGTCGCCATAGCCCTTATTTCTTGTAGTGATTGTAGCTTGAATGACAAATCCCGTTCTCATAATAGCCAAAGCTATAGTCACTGCAAGTTAGATCTTTCTATCACGAGTTTGTCACACTGGCACTAGTTATTTGATCCATCTAAATCAAAGTAACCACACAAGCTCGAACATGTGACTACCATTCCTTGCAAAGAGTACATAGCTCCTTCAATTATTTACGAATAAAATCATCACTTAAATATTTTACTTTTACTTATGATGAAATTTTAGGTCTGCCCCTTGAATTCTTTTAAGTTACATCTAGCTTGAAAAGGTTAGTTTGCTTTTGGTTCTTAGATTATACAAAAAACTTATATATGATCTAAAATGTTAAATTTGTGTATTTTACACCTACAAATTACATTTTTTCATGACACATATTCCCAGGGTTACAAGTTGCCTTTATTAATCCCAATTATTAGATGAATTTATTTTAATCAAGAATATCTCTTCTAATAGTAACTAAGTTTCTTTAGTGTTACACTGAAGTTACTCATCTTTTATTAACAAGAAAAAGCATTCAAATTTGATATTCTTCTATTCTTGTAAGATTTTTCATAACTGCATTTTAAAAATAAGTGAACTGAATAGAAGATATATGAAACTTGGTTATAAGTTCAACCTAAAAAGAAGGTAATTATAAAGGAAAAAAATCACAAGTAATAACCAACTTTAATATGGTTTCATATAACTCAACTTGAAAAAATACGTAGTAAATAATAAATAAGATTAATATATCATCCATTCAGGTCAAGTAATTTTGTTAAATTAAGTTTTAACATTAATACATTATTTTACAAGATTAAAATAATATTGAATCTTGTGTTTTGTTGTTAGAAATAATTATGTGTAACTTTACTAGAACAAATGAATTTATTGAAACTGTAATAAAACTTTATTATGATTATATGATTTTAACCTTTGATTAATTATATAACTATAAGTTAAAGGAATTATATATATATATATATATATATATATATATATATATATATATAGGTTTAGAATCTCTAATTAGAACTAGAATGGTATTTATGAGGTAGCTAGTTGTACATTATGCATTGGGGTCCATACTTTCAGAAGGTACAATCACGATCTATGATATAAAGGGTTTGTGGGGGTTACTTCAATTAAAACAAAACCTGCATCACACTCTCCTTCCCCACCTATAGAGCCTCAAGAAAATGACATCTCATGTCAATGGAACTTGTTTTCTAAAATGATTAATAAATTGATATATTAATATATTCAAACGTTTGAACTCAAAAATTAAAAAAAGCATCAAAGAGATAAATTTATATCATTGAATTAAGTACCATTAGTGAATTAAATGGGAGAAAAGAATGATGTGCAAAGTGTATAGAGATTGGAAAGAGAAAAGCCAAACAACATTAATTTAGCTATTAATGTTTTATGATAATACTTTCATGCAACCTCCACATATGTGGACCAACTAAAACTACACACTTTTACCCCTATTATAATTACCTTATTTGTATATCATCCTAATTCTTTAGATTATTGTAGGAGAAAATCATGAAATAAGTCAATTTTTATGGGTTAATTCTAGAGAGTAATTACGTCTATGTGTATTAAATGCTGTGTATCTAACTTTACTCTCATCAGCTTACATGTTATGTTAGATTCTTTATATCATATGTGAATCGAGAGTCGCGTATCAACTTATGATAGTGTAATACAAAACTAGCATAATATAAATTTTTAATGTAGCTAAAATAAATATGTGTAAAATATAATATATTTGTTCAATATAATGATTACAACAACTGAAATTTAATTTTAATTTAACATATTTAACACTTAGTTTTGTATTAAAAATAAAAAAGTGTTTTAGAGCTCATTTCCTTTAAGAATAAGAAAATGTTATTGGTCTCTAAATTTTAGGATTTTTATAAGAATAATAAAGTGTTTTAATGTCCCCAAAATTAAGAATAAAAAACTACTTAAGGGTTCATTATTTCTATTTAGTATCTAGCTAGCTAATCTGAGGCTAGCCATAACTAATCAAAATGCATAAAAAATATGTGAAAAAAGATTTGGAAGTGTGAATGTTAATCACATAACGCTCACAAGAAATGAAAGAGAGAGAGAGTGTTGTTCACATGATCCATAATCGCTGGATTGAATATGAGTGGGACTCGATTAAAGATCAAGGATAAAACGTAAGGTGGATTATTAACATTCATCCAAACCTCTAAAACCTATCCACCTCCCCCCCCCCCCCCCCCCCCCCCCCCCCCCCAGTTTTTCAATAACGCTGAAAAAATCAAAGTCAACACATCAGTATACTAGGCACATGAAGCTCATATAAGGTGAGTACCAGTGATGTGAAGAAAATCTTGTGAGTCAACACCTTTTAAAAGATTTCAAGAGTCGGCCAAAACCCACCATTTGCCTATTTAAAGGGTTTGAAGGCCAAACTTGAAGAGGTTCACATTGAAGAAGATCCAATTTGGAGTATCTGAAAAAGTTTAAAGCTTTGATTTAAAAGAAAGATATATATATTGAATTTCTTCATGGTTAATGTTTGATTACGTTTCGACAAAGTTTGAAGTTTATTTTATGTTTTCATTTGATTTTAGATCATGTTCAACACTAAGTTTGTTTTTCTCTCACTGTGAGTGATTATTTTCCCATTTATCATCTACCTTAATGTTCTTCATTGCTTGACTAACTTTAGTTTATGAGCATGTTTTGATTAAGTAAAATATTGTTCTATATCACTTGTAATATGTTTGTATACTTATTCAAGTAGTTTATGCTTCTAGTAGGCATGGTTATGTTTGATCTTGGCAGGTAGTATACTCCTTGATTGAATATAATTATTCTTATGTTGTGAATTTGTTGCTTGGCAATTTAAGGCTTGAGACTTTAATGGATAATTGACATATTTAGGGATTAAGTTGGCTGAATAGGTGTTCTACTTTGGAAATAAGTTTGAATAAAAGAGATTAAAACTTGTTAGGATCTTTTCTAGTGATTGTTATGAGGATTTTAGGGTACGCTAACGCATGGTACCTCTTAATTATAATTTGGCGGTTCTAATTCATAAGTTGGTTTGAATAAGATTTGATTTGAAAGTTTAAACTGTTTACATGTGTCTATAGTTTTGAAATTCCTTGTATTATGAGATTATGAGCTTTTAGTGGGGAGTTAGTTGATTTGGGATATCAAGATATTTAATATTAACAAATGGGTATTTTTGATGGAATTTAACTCATATGTTATAATTTTAATTTGTCATCATCAAAATATATGTTTAATGCTTGGCCAAGTGTGCATAATGAGTAAGTAATATTACTTTTGATTACATTACAAGAATAATTCATATCGCACATTTTAGTGCTAATGTTGAAACATTAGCATTAAAATGTGTACTTGTCATCATCAAAATATATGTTAATATTTTAGATTTGGTTCTTAACGTTGAAACATTTTAAATTTGGTGCTAATATTGTCGCACATTCGTTTCGGTCCATGACACTGACATATATTAAAATTGAGGTAAGTTGATACTAAATGATCACTTTATGAAGTAAATAAAAGATAATATTAATATGTGCATCGGAGCCGAATCAAATAAGAAGTTAACTTTGCCTGAGATGTGTTCGAAGCGAATATGAATCCTTGATCAACACAAATTATATTATGTATTAAAAAGCAACCTAAGTGCTACAATGCTTTTTGTGGTTTTAGTTTTTGGCCACAAAGGTTTTTAGTTTTGGTAAAATGTTATTTTTTGGTCCCTTATCTTTCTATAAAATATAGAACAATAATTGGTTTCACATAATTATATAAATCCTTTATTTTTAGGCATTTTAGTTAAAATATTTTTAAGCATTATTATCTTAACAAACTAAACCGATTATGAGCGAAAAACATCTTTGACGGAAACCAATTTTGGTATTTGTTTTTATGGTTTTTGACGATCCGAGAAAATATCAACCAATGTTACGCAGTGTAGCTCGGGGAAAAACGATTGAACCGTCGCCGCGTAGTGCGGGTAACAAACTGGCTAATGATTAATATGAGGTTGGTTGCAATTTCATAAATGTGACACCCTACATATATCCCACATCGACCGTGGACATGAGAGAATCCTGGTTCATAAGGAATGTCCTGTCTCTAATATCACCAACGGGTTTTGGGCGTATTGGCTGTGGATGTGGATGAGAGGAGAATTCCACAGTTAAGCGTGCTCAGGTGGCAGCAATCTAGGGATGGGTGACCTCCCTAGGAAATTTTCACCCGGGCAACCAAAAGCAAATCCGTGAGCTCCTCGTGGGCAAAGCGGACAATATAGGTGGTGCGAGGGGCTGGGTGTTACGGAATGGTATCAGAGTCACTCATGTGCCGTTCGGGATATGGGACATACCTCACCGAGGATGGTGACTTCTCGGGCTCATCAAGGACGATGAGTCCAAAGGGGGGGGGGGTGATTATGACACCCTACATATATCCCACATCGGCCGTGGACATGAGAGATTCCTGGTTCATAAGGAATGTCCTGCCTCTAATATCACCAACGCGTTTTGGGCGTATTGGCTGTGGATGAGAGGAGAACTCCACAGTTAAGCGTGCTCAGGTGGCAGCAATCCTGGGATGGGTGGCCTCCCTGGGAAGTTTTCATCTGAGCAACCAAAAGCAAATCTATGAGCTTCTTGTGGGCAAATCGGACAATATTGGTGGTGCGAGGTGCTGGGTGTTACAGAATGGTATCAGAGTCACTCTTGTGCCGTTCGGGATGTGGGACATACCTCACCGAGGATGGTGACTTCTCGGGCTCATCGAGGACGATGAGTCCAAAGGGGGGGGGGGTGATTGTGACACCCTACATATATCCCACATCGGCCGTGGACATGAGAGATTCCTGGTTCATAAGGAATGTCCTGCCTCTAATATCACCAACGCGTTTTGCGTATTGGCTATGGATGAGAGGAGAACTCCACAGTTAAGCGTGCTCAGGTGGCAGCAATCCAGGGATGGGTGACCTCCCTGAAAAGTTTTCACCCGGGCAACCAAAAGCAAATCCGTAAGCTCCTCGTGGGCAAAACGGACAATATTAATGGTGTGAGGGGCCGGATATTACAATAAATTACTTGGTGTGAAAGGAAAAACAAGGAAAAGTCACAATTCCTGATTTTCTTTCAATTTTTCTGTTTTGTTAAAATATAAATAACTTTTATATATATTTTTATCTTTTTAAAATATTATAATATATAAACATTTTAATTTTTATTGATTTAAGTATAGTATTTCTACATAATTTGAAAAAAAAAACTAGTTTTCAAAAATACTAATGTATGTATGTATAATTTGTGAGTGATCATATTTAACTATAAGTTATCACATATAATGATGTGCAACGATCTGTAATTATATCATGATTTCATACATTATTAGGTTTCACTTAATTTTTAGTTCGTACCATACCTAACAACACCCTCTTCACAATATGACCGTATCCTAATATAGTAATCCTAGGAACAGTACTTTTCAACTGAGTAACATACTAATGAATAATATAATACAGTTTCTATTTGTTTGGTAAACAAATTATTTTGATTTATAATATGGGTAATATTCCAAAAGAGGAACAATAAGTACATCGAATAAACTAATAGCTAGCAATGGCCAACACCTTGGATATGAATACAAACAAAATGCATATGAAGTTTGTTAGTGTTACCATATTAGGAATTGATTTCAATGTACAAATTGCTCCAAATTGCATGGATAAGTATTTAAGGATATATGTATTAATTATAGGTTTTTATTTCTATCATTATGTGTGTGACATTTGATGTGAGTAGAAGTGTCATAGATTCCATTGTTGGTAGGTTCCATATATAGTAATGCAAAGGTGGTGTCATGTTCATACACTTTAACCAATTCAACATGAAATATGATTATCACTTAAAAGAATAAATGTTACCGTATATGAATTAAATTAAATTAATAATCAAACTGTTAATTTACAGATAATATTATACAAGAATGATCGATTTTACAAATATTTTTATGAAAACATTAATAAATGAATTGTGATAATTGAACAATTAAATCTTTGTTGGCTTTGAGCTAATGTTTTTTAAAACTGGACCATCTCAACTCGGCCAACAAAGAGAAAATGGGAGAATAGGTGACTATTCACCGGATTTATATGGTTCACTCAATGCTATATGTTTCATTTGTACTCGGTCCATTATGTGTGTGAAATCAAACCAGCGGCACTGGTGTTGTCATTCCAAGTTGTACAGCTTTCGAAACATTGCTTTGAACTAGTTTGTATTACGTAAATCTACAAAATCATTAGTCATGGTCTTAACTGTTTAAACAAAAGAAAATGCATTTATCTGTGTGTCTTAAGTTTATTTGTTCTTTATAGAAGTATTTATAAGAACCTTAATAACTCTTAATTATGCCTAAAAATAATTAAAACAAATTTTACTTATGTAACAAATCTTAACTAACCTACACTAATCTACGATAAAAATAGACTGAACTGTCTTATGGTTTATGGTTCTTTACACGAGACTCTTTAGTTCGCTAGCTTCGTAAACGAAATTCTTCATACGATTAGCAACATCCCATGTAATTATCGAAGTTATAACGTTTGTTACCCTTTACTTTATAACATCATTTTATATTATCAAAACATGTGATCTTTAGATCATAATAAATATCTTTACTAGTTACTATAGAGGTTAGCTAGCCATCCATAGCCATTGAAAGTTGCACGATGGACCACATTTGCAGTGAGAAGGAGAGGGATGGGTGGACTCAATCAGTATATTAATTAAAACCCAAACAACCAACAAAGCTATAAAGAACCAACACCAACTAAGAACTCCAATGTTGGTCCTCAATAGTGTCAACATTTCTTATAGATAAATTTGTCACATTCTTAGAAACTTATGTTATTCTTTTAACATATTACTTGGACCACAACTATTAACAACATATCTTGCAAACAATGCAAATCAAATCATACCATGGAGTTGAAGTGGTAGATTCAAAAACTTAACTAGACATCACTTGAATGAAAAGTTAATGATCATCTTATGCACTTTTGTTCTTTGTGCAAAGGCATGTTGGTAAGACTTTTGGATTTGAAATACTTGATTATGAGTAAGATATCTTGCAACATCTAACTTCCTTTGGCATGATCTATGTTAGATTTACACATTCTTCCCTTAAAACAATTGGTTTGCCGATTATATTGGAATACTAATCACCTCATAATAAACAATTTAGTTTTTATTATATCGTATAAATAGAAAAGTATGACAAAAAAATAAAAAGATATTTATATAATTTAGAGAACATTGCAAAATTTTAAGTAATTTTTTCCAATCAAATCTATAGATAAGCACATTATCAAAAAGGTTGATCTAAGTCTTGAATGACTTTAACCTTAGCTTTAGTCTTAGCCCTCTTCGCTCTCATTGAACGGGTCAATTGTATGTCCTCCACTTTAACGTCACCTACCTCATAATCTTCAACTGAAAGAGGGATATTTGTAATATATGTTTTCACATCGGATAGTGAGGTGTATCCTTTTATGGAGACTTTGCTTATGTTTATTGGTTGACAATTAGTATTTCTACGTGAATTTTTTTTCAAGGTATAATAAATGATGATTTGTATATCATCCTTTCAAATTAATATACCATTGAACTTTTGTATTTAACAATGACCAATAGGTTCTCCCACACAATGGAGTGGGATACAAAAAAGTTTTATTTACTTAGTGTTGGGTTTAATCACACAAAAAATAACAAGTGTGTCCGTGTAATCAAAAGATAAAATCGTTATATGCCTAAGATGCTACATTTGATAAACTGTGTAATGGAGGAGTTGTTATTTTTATGGTGTGATCATCGAACCAATAATAACAACAACGACAACAAACCTATGGATTTAATACTATTTATGGTTTTTTTGGATTTTTAATGTGTGTAATATATGTGATACCACAATATTCATGATTATAAACTAAATTTAATGATGTATAAATAATAAAATATATATATGAATATTATAATAAAGACACCTTTATTAGTTAACTAACTTTAAGTAGAAAACCCTTAGAACCATATAAAGGAAATTTTGAAAGAGTGAGGATAGATGTTTATATAACTATCTCAGACATCATATGTAAAAAAATACAAGTTTTTGTATGGTTGTATGTACATTTGAAACAACTATAATTTATAACAATACCTTTTACTGTTTACATAACATAATTAATTCGCATTAGGTTATAGAGTTAAGCACATGGATAGTCCTTGTCGTATGTTCACATAATGGGTTTGGTCGTTAGGTTTGAAAAATTACAAGAACGCTAATAAAATTTGCAAAAATTTAACAAGTACGGTCCCTAAGTTGGTTAATGTTTAAAAATTGACCGAAATATAGTTAAAGGTTAAAAAAATAAAAATCTAATTTTATTGGCTGCAATCCTATTTCAATAAATTCAAAGTTATTGGACCTCCTCCACCATCACCACTGTCGGTTGACCTCCACCATCTAAAATCGACTATCTCTCTTTCTCTCTCTCTTATAATAAAAAACCGTCGGGCAAAAATTCGTGTCAATGATGGCAAGACCAAACAAGAAACCCTTCAATCATCGCCAGGAACCCTTCGAGCACCACTTTTGGTTGCCTTCCCCTTCGACCACCACTAGAAACCCGTCAACCGACGAGCCTCATCCTTTATGTTCTTGTATTTTTGGTGACATGCAACTAGGTGGGTTATAGCGGTGGCTTCCGTCTGCTGTCAATGACTAAAGATGAGGAGGGGGTAGGTTTTGAGGTGGTAACACACAACACTAGTGATGGAGGAGGGTGGTGACGATGGTAGGGGTTATGTGGTGGTGGTGATGTTTAAAGATTTACAATAAGGTTTGGGAAAGGGTAAATTGATGGTTTCTATGAACATTTAAGAACTTTAGTTATTTATATCAAGGGTATTCTAGTCATTTCACACCACCTAACATGCGTATAAGATTTTTTTCTCATCAAACTCGAGAATCAAAATTGTTATTTTGACATGCCATAGGAACTATCCATGTAATTATCTAGATTATATTATTAGTTAAGGATATTTTATCAAATTTATAAAAGTTGTAAGACTATCTCCTATACTTCAACCGTGGAGAGAATCCGTTCAAGGCGCCATAGAAGAGAGATGGGGGAGAGGGCCGAGGAAGAAAGAAATCCGTTCCAAAGAACGCTGATGGAGATAGATTGTGAGAGCGGAAGGAGAGTATGAGTGAGGAGAGAGAGTGACTATCCGTTATAAGTGTGGTCAATCATTTATTCTGAAGTCGGACAATCATCGTGTAGAAGGGTGGTGTTTTTCTTTACCATCCATCTTTTACTTTTAAATGTCACATAACCTTAAACCCGCAAGTATTTAAAATCACATCATTTTCATAAAACAAGTATTAATACTACTAGGCTACAATGTCATGAACGTGAAAAAGGTCGTACTGCTATTTAAGCATATTTTGCTTCCATTCTATATAAATATAATAATATTTTATTTATAATTCTATAAAAAACATATATATATATATATATATATATATATATATATATCATAAAATAATTTGTAAAACACAATGTATAAAAATATTCTTATATTAAATATTCCTTAACTAATAAATTTTTTACCAAACATCCATTCAAATATCATTTTCCACAACATGTTTCTTCTTTATAGGCCCTCCTACCCCCCAAGATGTAACTCATAATCCACCTTCTTCATTCCTCCTCCTCCACCCCCCCCCCCCCCCCCTCCGCCGTCCCACCACCGTCCCTCCGCCCTCCGCCGCCACGTTCCGATGGAGAAAACCGACCAACAAACACACGACTTTATGAACGTCGAATCTTTCTCTCAGCTCCCCTTCATCCGCCCCTCACCCACCAAAGAAAAAAGCATCAGACTCTTCGGCAAAGACTTCGGTGGCGGCAACGGTGGCGGCACAGAAGACACCGCCACCACCACCACCACCGAAGACCAGAAGGACTCCGGCGAAAACAGCCGGAAGTTCGAGTGTCATTACTGCTGCAGAAACTTTCCCACTTCACAAGCCTTAGGTGGACATCAAAACGCACACAAAAGAGAACGACAACATGCTAAAAGAGCCCATCTGCAGTCAACCATGGTCAACCACAGCTTCACGGAGGCGCAAATGTACGGTCTCATGAACTACCACCGTTACGCCACCACCCCACCACCGTACTACCACCACACAACCACCAGCTTCAACCACAGGCTCTATGGGAACAATTCACCTTACACACCTCATCAAACACCCATCAATGGGAGTCCTTTGGCCTTGTGGAGGTACCCAAATGCCCCAAACTCAACGTTTCATAGCGATAACTCGATCAACATGTCGTCGATGATGGCGTCGCATGAGGGATTACAGGCGTCGAGAATCGCGACGAGCTCGAGTTATAATGTGTATGAATCGAATGTTCAGGATCAAGTTAGTCTTGATTTGCATCTGTGACATTATGATGTCTTGAAGTTTATAGCTTTATCCACCATTTTCAGTTTTTTAAGGTTGTTTCGAAGTATTTTATAGAACTACCATTTTCATTTTTTATGATGAAGTGTCTTGATAACTACTCATGAAATCTAACAATGATTATTATTTTTATGGAGTGTGTGTGTATTGGATCATATTTAATTTATCAGTTTAGAGTTAGGGTTGTAAAGATAAAAAAGATTAGATCTTGGTAAGACCCCATCATATTCATCACAAAACCAGTTTCTTGAACTTCTTGATTCATAAGTTAGAAAAACGTACCCGGTAAAATCTTACTTATAGTCTGCTGAAATTTTCGCAGGTTGAGAAAATATTTCATGGAATTTTCTTAAATTACAACTAAAAAGATGAAATTTTTAGCTAATGTGTTCTTTTTTGTCTTCTTGATGCATGAAACATAACATATTTGGTACTAATCGGACTCCAAGATAATGAAATTTGTTGTTAATTCTTCGGTTTCGGTTGGTTTAACGTTATAAAAGACCTTAAAAATGGTGATAAAATTTCGTGTTAGGAGAAGATATGAGGAAGAAGATGAAGAACATAAGAACCAGATGTTTAATAAGACATTAATTTATTATATTAAATTTTGAAAAGCAAAAAAAAGATGAATTGAAAGTTTATGTAGAGTCAACATCTTGCTGCAATCGTTGATTGTACCCACAGAAGCAAATGAAGCTTGAGTTCATGAAGGAAAAAAAGGTGCTGATGCCTTTAACAACTTCCAAAGGGTATACTCCACTTAAACATGCTATCTATATTTGTCTTAAAGTACAACTGACAGCTGCTTACAGTATGCTTTCCATGCTTGTACATTTTACTGAACCTTTACTATATATATGTTGTGTATAGGATCAGATGAACGATAAATATTAATTTAGAGTATGTAAAAGAATAATTGCCATAGAATACAAAGGGTAAAATTGATATTTTATACTTTTGAATGAGTAATATGTAATATCAATATAGTAAGTCCTATGTTCAGTGATATAATTATTGTTTCTCACTTTTTTTCTTGATAAAAGATTTATCTTCACATGATCTATATATGTATTTATTAGAAGATTAGAATGATTTATCTTCACATGATCTATATATGTATTTATTAGAAGATTAGAATGAGAACCAAATATTAGGGTTGTGTATTCTACCCAAACCTGATTAAGGACTTACCCGAGCAACCCAACCCGATTATTACATCAAAGTGAACCCGATTTTTATAAATGGTTCGGTATTTGGGTTGATTTTGTGAGATTTTGGTCAACCCGATTACCCCGAATATTAGTTTTTAGAAAAATTCAAGATTAATATATATGCATGTGTATATTTATATGTGTGAATTATGTTACTCTTTACAAGATTTGAAAACATGATCTAAACTTTATATTCAATTGTTGTGGTTCAAGGTTATTACATGAACTTTAAGAATAATCAAAATATAAAGTCTTTTAAAATTTAAATATACATAATAAAGTGAACGTAAATATACAAAAACTTTCAGATCAAGATAATAAACAAAATTATATATTGATAATACATGCTAAATCTCATACATGTATTTTGATCGCATACATGTTGATCACAAAAACATTTAATATAACAAATAATTTAAATCTTAATGGTCTAGTCTAAACCCGAAAACCTATTAACCCGATCCGAATAAATCCGAAAACTGAAACTTGAAATTCGATTAAATATTACTTATTTGGTTTGTTCTTCAGTTTGATTTCCTACACCTAAAAGTCCAAGGAACCTGACCCAAGAAACCCAAAACTCGATTAAAAAACTCGAATGACACCCCTACAAATATTTCTATAAAATTAAATGTCAGTTAATATTTTTTTCTCTCTCTTACACTTTCTTCTTCTTTCTTACGCATATAATAATGGTTGACTACTTGACTTTATGATCATAGAAACATGAAGAAGCTGACTTATTCTTCAAACATGGCATGATAAAAAAGATGAATGTAAATTAATCTTCAAACCTTAGTACAAAAGGATAGTGGTTGGTCGATATATGATGATGATGATGATGATAGACTTCATGAACACATCAAATAATAATCAATAATGATGATTAAGTTCTTGAAAAAAGTGATTCTATGAACCAAATTGTTGATGTTCAATTGTTAAGTGAAATCTTTAACGTCTTTAAAAGAAACAAAACAAAAACAAAAGTTCAATACTAGCCTTGAAGCCACACATCACACAAGTTTGACATTTTCATAAACGACCCCTGGTATATACAAAAGTGGTATAGAATGACCCACCTGAGACTTGATACGATCAAATGTTTACTTGAGACGACACATGAAAGCATATATCACACACAAGGTTAGGTTTCACTAAGTGAGCTTACAAACGACCATCCTACGTGATAAACTCCATATCACATTTAGTACCATCCAGAAGCGAAGCTTCTTTGGGGCCGGGGGGGGGGGGGGGCCCTTTTTTTTCTTCAGTAGTGTAAATTTTTAGTCCGGTAGTGGAAATTTTTTAATAAATATAGAGTCCGCCCCCCCTAAAATAGTTTACTTTCGCCCACGCCCCCTCTAAGCTTTGGTTCAAGCTCCGCCGCTAATACCATCTTTATGTACTATTCCTGAATCCGTTTAGTAAAATATTTTCAAAGTTGCTTTTGAAATATGATATCTCATTACACAACTTTTGTATTTGCACCAAACTCTCATAGGCAAAAATTGATTTTGGGTAGTTTTAAGATGAAATTAAGGAGGAAAACAATAGAAAACTAACTCATTAACTATTGGAGAATGAGAGGGAGAATAAGAGGGAAAATGAGAGACTAATAACCCTTGGTGAAAATATATACATCAATCATGACCACCCGAGGCTAAACCACCCATGATAGTTTAAGTATTTTGTAATGTTAGTTGGTGAATGTTACATAGTTTTAAACTTTGCACACACTACAATTTTAATGGCATCCGATGACAACCACATCCATTAGATTTTTGTCAGACACCCGTCGATGACAATTCGATGCCAAACATGGCAAGAATTCATCCATGGAATACTGAGCAATTTTATCGAGGGATCACCGATAGATTAATTACTCAGGAATTTTACTAAGGGTCATCAACGGATTATTAACATGGTTCATCATTGGACAAACATGGTAAATTCACAGACAGATTAATGAAGTGTGTCATAATTGAACAACCATGGTAAATTTCATTAAGTATATATGAAAGAACACTTGTTATATATAAGAAATAAACAAGCAAGTAGCTAGTTGAGTGATAGAAAGACAAAACCAATTTATAAATGTTCAAATAGATTCAACTATTCCACGCTACGTTATTTTCGATTCTCCGATTGAAAGTTGTTGGTTTGAAGATTAAATGAGATGTCAAAATCTCAAATTCTTATCTGATCTTTAAAAGAAGTGTGTTTAGTCTCACATTAATGTGAGAATAAATCTTTATTTGGTTTATATGTATAAGCTTTCAAGACATATTAAATTCTTATGTTGTGTTTTACTCTAGCACCTACCCGCACCAGGGGGTGCAGAAAACGGGTTTATAAGTTGAAAATTTCTTGAAACAGTTTCTTGTTTTTTGAACAACATAAAATATAGGGAGCAAACCGTTAAAAACCGTTTTGCTAATGATGATCATTATTGTCGAATATTGATATAAACCTTTGCGTAATAAATTGTAATCGGTTTCAGTTCTCTTCTCTCCGTGTTTATATACCAACACAACAGAGAGGTCATATACAATGAAAAACACAACAGCAAAAGCCGACAGCATCATTTCTACATCTTCCGGCTATTTTTTAGGCAAGTGCGACATCCAGCAGTACGCTGCTTTGAACCGGTGTACCCTGAGAACAAACGACGAATTTTTTTAAGAGAATTGTGTCAAACACAAGCCTGGTTCTCCTCGTGCTCTTCTGTTTCTGTTCTTTAATTTTGTTTTGCAGAATTACTTTCGTCTGCTAATCGTATTCTCTTTATTATATTGAATTTCTTGTTAGTGATTATTATTGATTTTCTTTCAAAAGTTACCTCACTAATCATTTCTTTAAGTTGGTAGAAATTTTTTGGTACACGAATATTTCACTTGTTAAAAGGTAGTAATTCACTAGTACAATACATCTCACTCTTTAAAGAAAACTAGTTTTCTCACGTGGGTGAGTTTAATCATTATTGTTTCAGTTTGTCGGAACCATATAAGCGAATATCAAAACCGGTTCCGATAATACCAATATCGGAAACTATATTTTTCACTCATAATCAGTTCGATTTGTTACTGTGCGATAACGGTAACTGCATTCTCTATAGCCTTCGATATAAAAAATACACTACCTTAAATAAAGCGGATGAATAGTTCGATTCACCACTGTACGACAATGGTAATCGCACTCGCTATAGCCTGCAATATCAAAAAAGTTACTTGATTTTAAACAAAACACACAAAAATAAAAGTTAAGAAAATTAAAATTTTGTGACTAAACAAACGTCTATGTCAAATTTTTTAAAGTTTCTATTAGTCCGTTGCATTTTTAAAGAATATACTAATAAATTTATTTACTTGCAACAATATGTATAATTAAATAAAAAGTACAATATGACATGTATAAACTAAAATTAAATGTTTAAAATTAAAAGTTGTTAAAAACAAAAACAAAAAATGTTGTGACCAAATTCAAAAAGTACAAACTTTACTGTAGCAATAATAGTTGCTCTTTAATATATAGTATAATGATCATCAATTACGTCTCATTATTTATAATCACCTAACGATTTTTCTTACTAAAAATGGTAGCTATCAGTTATCACCATAGTAACATAGATACTTGAAAGCTCTTCTTTGTTTCTTCGTGTTTATTGTCGAAAGTCAAATTTTACTAATTTTGTTTAAAGAGTTTGTTTAATTAAGAAAGAAATATTAACCATATGATATAATATAATATTTTAAACACAGTTATAGCTATAAATCAAACATTCAGCGTTTTGTTTGTAAACCGTTCGGTGAAAAGTTTATTTATGTTCTTTCATTTTATTATGAACGGATATGAAAAACAAATCCTGATCAATTAATTAATAATGTTTGTTTGAGTTCATGCACCGTTTGATTTTGTGTTTATGAATTATTCGTGAACAAGTACAATTCCTTTATAAGCGAACAAAAAAGGAATTTTCATCCGATTATGTGTTCGTGAATCATTTGTGAATAAGTTGAATTCTAAACGAAGAAACATGAATAAAGCTTCGTTCGTTTGATTCGTTTATAAACATTCGAGCGAGGCAAGGCGACCGCCATTTTCGACATCCGTGTCATGAAGCATAATTATTAAACCCAAGAAATCAAAATCCAAAGATACCAAAAAGCACGTTGAAGAGTGAACATATGGACCAGTCCTATGAACATGATTATGAATTGAGTGGACACTTTTTTGTTTGTATTTAGAGAAAGTATTTGTGTGAGCTATTATTAAAGACCAACCATTTATAGACAAACAAAATGTAAGGGATATATAACTATTCATAGTAAAACACAAAAATCATTTATGAAACTTTAAAAAAGATTAAAGTTAAAAAGCTCTTGTAGATCATGACACTACACTTGACCTAATGAGACCAGCTTCACTTTCAAGTTTCAACCGCTTGGACACTTTGTTCCCCCATTTTAAATTATGAATTTCTTATTTTTTATATATTTATTTGTAAAATTAAAAAAAAATAGAGAAACTAGCTTATATATGTTTATGTTCCGTGAGTTTATTTTACTTAATATTAAAATTTCTGTTTTACAAAGAAAAAAGTATCATTTCTTTTTCGGGAAAAACATGTTTTATAATATGGATAGAGTTAATTCTAATGATTAATAAAGAAATATATAATTCCAAAATATTTTTTTAATTGGACTTTCTGAAAAACTCCAAGTTTGTATAATGGAGAGTTAAAGAACATTCAAAGTCCGTTCCTCATATATATGTGAATGGGTGTCCTATATTATTGAGGATGGTTGTGAGTGATTGCGAGTGAAACAGATAGAAAATTTATGGGAATTGTATCAGGTTTTCTTAATGGGGATTGTATCAGGTTTTCCTATATTTAGGGAAACATAGTACAACCCCCATAAATTTTTTTTAATATTTTTAAAAGTGATTGTGAGTGGATGATAGAGAAAATATAATGATAAAGACATGAAAGAATTATTATTTAATTGAAAAAAAAAAGTGAAAAGATAGTAATGTTTAGTGTAATTATAAGGATGTAGATGAGTGATGGATTGTGAATACATTGATAATAATTTAAATATGAAATAAGAGGTTTATCCATCATATCTCATTTGAAATGTTCTTAGCCCAGCTAAAACTCAACAACTAAACTACACTTTTTACATCATGTTCGGAAATAAAACCGGGATCTTCTTTTTAAGAGGCTTGTGTCTCTACCACTTGAGCTAGCCCCTCATGTAGGGCTGCAAACGAACACGAACAAGACCTTGTTCGTGTTCGTTCATTAAGAAATAAACTTGTTCATAAACTGTTCACGAACTCTTACCGAATGGATTTCCTTGTTCGTGTTCATTCATTAAGGAAATGAACATGTTCATGAATTTGTTCACGAACACTTACCGAACGCAAACGAACACAAACAAGATCAAACGAAAACAAACAAATGTTCATAAACATAACGAACACAAACGAATACAAATGATCACATATTTATTTTAGAATAACATCGGTATTTTCATCACAAAATGTACCAAAAATAAATAAACACGTAACATAAATATCCAAAAACACTTGAAATAATTGTCATAAAAATAACTAACACAAAAATTAAGAACATAATCGAACACATTAACGAACATAAACGAACACATTATCGAACGTTCACGAAAAGACATTAACGAACATAAACGAACACATTATCGAACGTTCACGAACATAAATGAACAAACACGGCTTGTGTTAATGTTCGTTTGTTTAACTAAATGAACGAAATTTTCTTTTTCGTGTTCGTTCATTTACTAAACAAATGAACATAAACGAACTTCCCGCCGAACAGTTCACGAACTGCTCGCTGAACGTTCAGTTCGTTTGCAGCCCTACCCTCATGCCTCTTGGTATATAAACTCCTAAACATTTTTTATTAGTTCTTACTTTCTTTACTTAAAGTTTTAACTCCAGAACATTTTTTTTATTATTTTTAACATATATTTTCTTGACGTGTTTAATATGTCAGTTTTGCTTAGGTTTAATTTTCTCAATTTCTTTTTACTTAATAGTAAGCAACTTAAGAGTCTTGACATCGTTGTGAGTTTACACACCAATCCTCGAGATACTACAGATGTTAATCTTGTCAGGTCGACGGGTTGTGGGTTGGCAGGTTGAATTGTTCAATCCGAACATCACCTGTATTTTTATTAGTGTAGAAATGTCAACCTAACCAACACACATTTAAATTTGTGTACCCCGACCACAACCCCTTTGACAAAACCTGCTTATCTATTCTTGACAAACAGATTTTGGGTTGGTATATCTAATACGTTAAAAGATGATTCGTGTTCAGGTTAACCTATTTATTTAATTGGGTCGTGTTGGGGTTGATGTGTTTAAATCTTTTCGAGTCTATGCCATGTCAGAAATTGTCATCCCTACATTCATGTGTGTAACTTATAGCATACATATCACACAATTTATACATGACAGTATCTAACATAATACAATTTTGAGCTCAATTTGATTAAATCCGATAGCATGAGCCACATGGGGTTGTCTTTAAGAGTCTTTATCTTGTTTTATAGCTTGTATCTGGGCTCCTAATCGTAATCATGTCTTAATATTGTTCGGAGAGTACCATAACTACTTAAGCATGTAGTTCATATCACACATATAAAATCCTAAGATGAGAGTTACTGCCTATATAGTAATCAATTTAGCTTATACCGCATGAATGTGTATAATTAAACACTTTAAACATGTAGTGCTATTTTTATTCTTAATATTAATCACCATAATTATTATAATTAGTTTTGTAATACAAAGTCAGTCACTTATTAAGCATACTCCAAATCTATACATTTATAATTATTATAATAAACTTGTGAGATCACAAGCGTATTTTTTGTAAAAAGGAGGAGAATAAAAGTTTAAATTCAAATATAATAGAAGTGTTATAAATGAAATCGTTGTGTACATGAAAGTTTAAGATAGTGTTATAAATGAAATCGTTGTATACATGAAAGTTTAAGATTTTAAATATGCTATTTTCTCATGTCTAGCAAGTAGCATTATCCGTCTTAGAATAACAATTCCTTTTTTATTTTCTCGCATTTGACCTTAATTATAGAGAATAAATTGTTCTTTTGAACTCGATAGATGAACACAAAAGTAAAAGAAAAATCTTTTATTTAAATAAAAAATGGAAAAGAGAGGGTGTGGCTTTTAGGAAAAGGGTAGAATTGAGATTTTACTAAATTTAGGGAATAACATCAAAGACAGTTAGGTTGGTGGGTTATTTGAGGCATAAAACTTCAAAAAGAGTAAAATACAAGGTGGTGGCCATTGGGTGAATTCTAGAATACAACTCACTTGAAGTTGTGCTTTTTGGACCTACTTGTGTGTTTTTCTATGCATTTTAACTCTTGTTTTTTTAACCTTAAACTCTGGTTTTTATTCATCATATATGTACTTTTTATGTTTTTATTTTATATTGTTAAAATGGGTATAAAACTATGTGAAAAATGCTAGATTCTGGTTTTGGATAATCTTACTTTCAAGATACATAACGTGTTAAAGCTATCTATAAGATAATGATCTAAATTTTGTATTTTTGTTGTATTATGGGGCATTTTATGAAATATTCAATCTTAACATATAAGAAAAAACTATTTGCAAAAATGTTTTCTTTTTGTATTTATCAGTGACAACAATGTATTTTTATTAAAAGACTAGCGGGAAACTAGCATACTACATCCATCAAAATTTCCCATAAAAACATTTGCTCATAAACTCCTTCCATGGCTACACCTACAACTACACAAACAAACCAAAGTAATTTCTATCTTAACCCATCGCTTAGATTCAAGCACCATTTTTTCCAATCACCAAATATCCAGTTACTGTTAGGATTTCAAGCGGCGCAACGGAACCACACACGAACACATACAAACGATTATCACGCAGAAAACAAAAAATAAACGACACAAGGATTTAACGTGATTCGGTTGGTTTTACCTACGTCCACAGGCTGCAACTAGGGTTTTCTTTATTTGCTAAGTACAAAGATTACAAATACATGATAAAGTATATATAGAGATTAATTATGGTTAACAACTTAGTGAACAAGAAAATTAAACATGAGCCCAAACCAAAGCCTTCACGAACCTAACAATCTCCCACTTGAAGACTTTGCGATAAATTCTAGCCCGTCATTAGTTCAGTAACTTCAGTAATCTTTAAACAAATCTTTCAAGCCTCTAGTTCCCAAAGAACAAACTAAAACTCCATCACATCTCCTAGTTGGAACGGCTCCTCATCATCAAGTACCAGAAGGGATGTATGAAAGGCCTTCACACCTCAACAGTTACCTCTTTTAGTTACCTGAAGGTCAGCATGTTAATGTCGTCCACCATCTTCTCCATCGAACACTTATCATATATCCATATGTTTCGTGTCTTCCATAGCATCCAAACTGTAGTGTAAGTGATAGGAGATGCAACTTTGATGATAAGAAAAACAATGAAATTTAAGGGATAACATTAAATACCCTTTTTAATAGATTAATTGTCAATCATAGCTCATAAGGTCAATAGATTTTCAAACCCTTGGTACTTTAGGGATCATTAAATAGAAAATTTTCATTTAACTACTTGGTACAAAAATGACAAAGTCTTTGTTATGTCAGTTTGAAGTTATGAAATGCACCAACCGGGTTTTAATGCATTTTGTTTCCAGAATGTGACATGTGAAGGAAAAGTAAAGTGTTTATTGCAAAAAGACACACTTGTAGGGACTATTTTGCAATTATACTTTGGGGCATTTGCTTTCTGGGAATCTTTGGTAATATTGGAAAATCACACAGAAATTCCCTACATGTACTATTGTCTATCCATAGTAATTTCCTAGGTTCTGCAACTTTTCTAAAATCATTATATTTTTATCCTAATCATATCAAGTAATTTAATTAAATCAAATTTATTTTTTTGTAAAGGAAGTAAACTCTAATAGTGTCATGACTACATAGTCCAAATATGGTAAAAAAAAAAAAAAGGAAAAGAAAACATACCACTTCGCGATCTGATTTACGCAGCCTTACCTTATACTTTTTGCAAGAGGTTGTTCCCTGCGGCTTGAACCATGACGTCAAGGTCACAAAGCAACAACTTTATCAGTTGCTCCAAGACATGCCCTTTGTCCGAAAAAAAACCATATATATATATATATATATACACACACACACACACACATACACACACACATATATATATAAATGTCAAACAACCGCTTTAGTTTACGTAGTCAGTTCCAAGTTTCAAACAAGACTGAACCATTAAACTATTAAACCGTCAAAACCAAACCGTGAAGCGCACCATTTACATCTCAAACCGGCTAAACCGACCGACATACTTTGATTTGGATAGCTAGATCAACTCCTACTAAATAATATGTGATAGATCTCTGAAGCTAAGGAGGTGAAAAGTCCCAATTTTGAAAAAGAAGGTCCACAAGTACAATGAATTATCAGGTGGGGGCGACTGATGGCATGCACAGAGTACAACAAAAACAGGGAACCATAAAGACAGTTAAAACACACTTCACACATTAAGCTTTGGACCACTTCTTTTTTCACTCCCATTTAAGGAACCTTGCCCCCACCCATTCCCATACCTTCTCTGTCTTTCCACATTTTATTTCTTTCTTTTTTTTCCTAATTTATATGTTTATTTTTCTTTAAAATATCTTTTTACACAAAAATTGGTAGAATAATTAAAAATGACAACACCAAATATAGAAAGAAAACAATATTTATGTTCATGTACCCGTGTTTGTCTACCCATTGTTTCAACAAGGGCGTTGAAACCGTTGGAACCACCCAAACCTAAGCAAGTCTGCAGGATAGTGTAGGTTAGGGCAGTTTGACACCCAAACAGTTCGGTTCATGGTTTGAGAGTTCGGTCGTGTTTGAACTTGGAACCGGCCGTTTAACATTTATTAGGTTTTCCATTTTTGCAATAGGTAAGTTTTGTATATGTGTTATAATAATAAACCATGTCTTATCATTTTCAAAAACTAAATACAAATAATAATATTGAAAAAATTCAGGTAAAACCGTTAAACTGTCAAAAACTATCAGTCAAACCTTCAAAACATTAAAACCAACCGACCCGCCAGCTCAGTCGGTTCAGTTTGATGTTTTCCGGAATCGTAGTTAGTGTTTCGGACTAGGATTTACGTCAAAAAGCCAGACCTTAAACACCCTGAATTCATATTTGTCTGCACAACCAACCCCCGCCCCCAAAAAAAAAAAGTGTACCTGAAGCATTGAAGACTGTACCATAAGTCGGTAGATATGTATATAATTGATAGCTGTAAGAGTAAATTGCCCTTCAAGGAATCCCGTGAAAATAATGCAGTGAAGTAAGATAGCTGCAAGATGTAGGCTATATATTTGCTGTAAGTAGGTAAAAATTCCAAATGAAACAAAGGCTAATTGGGTAAACCCTCAAGATGTGAAATTAACAGGTTGCCCCTGCTGAAGATGAACTGTTAACCAAATTATAGGTAATATGTTCAAATTATCATCAAATTATTGGGATGAAAAGGAAATAAGTAAAATATCAAAATGAAAACTTCTTGAAAATGAAAACGATTAAAATTTCAATAATTCTATGCAACAACTGAAGAAAAAGAAAGCGTTGCACTTGTGATTTCTATGTGTTAAGCTATAGAGCAGTTGCCCTTCGGAAAACATGTTTATCTGCTAAAGACTTTCATTGAATACGCATGCACGTCCCTGAACTTTGTTTTCGCATCATGGCATGACTAAATCCCTAAACTTTTAGAATGCAATGTGGTCATTACTAATAAACTTTAGAGACTTAATCACGTAAACAAATACATTTTTGTTGGGTTTTTATCATTAAAGCTTTCGAAGTATAGAACTTTAATCATGTAAAAATAAAGTCCCAAGATGGGTGAATTCAGCAAAAGTACATAGGGCTTTTTCGA
The DNA here is from genome assembly GCA_025506505.1 of Flaveria sonorensis. Taxonomy (NCBI): domain Eukaryota; kingdom Viridiplantae; phylum Streptophyta; class Magnoliopsida; order Asterales; family Asteraceae; genus Flaveria; species Flaveria sonorensis. The sequence continues at coordinate 44,030,996 of CM046431.1, read as the reverse complement.
CATTTGTCCATACAAAAATGTAAATTATTGGCAGCACACTACTTGCACTACCATTGTCTCATTAAACATGCAGCATTTGACTTTGGTACTTGGTTAATAAAAATATTTTGAGCGCCTCTTCAAATGTCCAAAAGTAACCCATACCAAGGACAAAATAAAGAAAACTTGTGACCATGTAAGTTAATGCGTTTAAGTAGTTATTGTTAACGATACAAAATGAGTTACAAAAAAAATTAGACATAAGAAATATAAAAATAGTGCACTTTTTGGGGATGAATGGAATAGTTCTTTCAGATCATCATAATCCTATTTATGTGGGTCCGAAGTCGGGTATTATAGCATTCATTAGGAGGTGTTTGGGATTGCTTACTAAAAATGTTTATCTGCTTAATCAAACTTCAAACCCCTTATCCAAAACAACTTATTTCACTCACAAATAATCAAATAAGCTGCTTTGATATGCAATATCAAACATCCACGAACCCTAAATAGGACCAATAAACAAATCTTTAATTTCTCTAGTGTTTGACGTAAATCAAACTAAACAAATAGACACTAAACTAAGCCAAAGGGAAAAGGTGAGATCAGTTTAAAGTATTATAAAATTTATTAAAGGAGTTAAGGAAACTGATCTTTAAGGGTCAGACCTTGGAGCAACGGTAAGGTTGTTGCTATTTGACCTGGATGTCACAGGACCGAGCCATGAAAACAGCCTCTCGCAGAAATGCGGGATAAGGATGCACATATCAGTCCCGAGTGGCCTGACACCCCCAAACTCCACAGGTGCGGGAGCCTCGTGCATTAGGTTTGCCAGGAAGGAAACAACCTCGGTGACTATGTGCTTATCATTTCCAGATCTGTATCACCATTAAATATATTAATCAATACGATAGTGAGTTGCAGGCAAGCTTGTACATGATATTAATATTCATATACGGAGAAGCAGTTTACAATCAGTAACTATTCAACGTATGCAAACTATGTACTATCTAGACAGATTTTCATGTTACATGAAATTAGCATGCATCATTCTACAAATGATTAAACACGGTGGTTTTTAACAAGTACTAGAGGCCTATATCATGTTATTATTGATCAATCGCCAGTTACACATGGCTGCAGTTCCCTGGTTTATGGTAGACGGGCCCCACTCAACTACTCTCGTAGTCTCGTATTAAAATCAAACAACAATAGAAAACTTTTAATGATTGGTCGATTTTCCAAAAGATATATGTAGACCCGGCAAGGTTTTGGTCAGTTTGGCATTATTGACCCTGAAGTAAAGATGTTTTCAGTCCACACATAGTGCTGGTATTTTTTAGTGTGTGAATATAAACTTTTGAGGGCATAAAATTGAGGGCAGCTAATAATTGCACTTCCAAACTATATATGTGAAGCTAGTGTACACTTGCACAAGGACCCTACAATTTTCAGTTACAGAATAACGGAATCACCACTATCCAAGAACTACAGAATTGCATGCCTGCAAGAAATGTGGCTCATCAGGAATTCACATTTTCACGGTTTGTGAATCTACAGTGTTCTAAGTTATCATGTATATCTTATTTTTGAAATTCAGCATATCTTAACCTTAATGTAATAATTGTGTTATATATTACAGAGGAGACTACTTACAGTATTTTACACCATTCTAACATTAACTAGCAATCTTTGTTTGATGTCCATAAAATCAACTCACTTAACAATTCTAGGAGACGATAATTTATTATTTTAAACCATGCTATAGTTTGATAAAGATAAAAGTTGAGGATGAGCTACAAAGCTCAGTGAGGTTAATCAGTATACAAAAGCAGGTAATATACAATACATATATTAAAACTAGGGTAAGGTAATAAGCAATAATAGACCAAAGGAGTGGACTGATGCCAAAATATAACATCTTAACCAAAGTGCCAAAAATTTATAAAGCTAGATGAAATATATAATATATTAAACAATCCTTATCTGTCTATTGATTCAACTATTGCATATATTAACATATGCTACTGTGAACTATTGCAGAAATGCTTATAAAAAATAGGGTATGTGGATAAACAAAGTTCTATAAGCTATCTGCACTACAAGGTCAAAAAATAATCAGGTTTAACTAAAAATAATCTTCGATTTGCACCTGCATTTGATCACTGAAGTCTGCAACCTTGAGAACGGGAAATATAGTGTCCTCAGTGCGTCGAGTATTCAATGAAATACCATAATGTGAGGCACTTGAAGCAGCATGGTAAGAAGTCACCCTGAGCTTAGTGAAGCTCGAAAGCCCATATCCTGTGATTGCATCAGCTCTATTAATGACCAAAAACATGGTTAATATTAAATGAATGATCTTATTTTATCACTCCCAGTTTAAAAAGTAAGCTATCATTTCATTATATATTTATATCCTTTGAAAAGTTCAAAATTCAGTATATATACCCTTCTAATTTAGCATATAAATTTCTGGTATCATAGAAACTAAACTCAGATGCTAATAACAGTCTTTCACTATATAAACATAAGAAACCAACATTATTACGAGGATTCATTACACACATAATATTCTCTCTGTTTGTGAGTGAGTTCTTTTATTTATTTACTATGGAATAGATAAATCTAATACTTGTAGCTAGTCTTCTATAAGATTAAAAAAACTATTAAGAGTTAGAAGGATATTATGTGAAACTTTAGATATTGATAAGAAATATATGAAATCGCACTATAAACACATTATTGACGATCAATTGACTTTGTGAATAGATTCAGTTGTGAAAGATATCAAACCAATGTTGACTAATGGCAGATTGGCAGTAAGAGATACAAACCAAACAATTTTAGCTTTTAGCATGCGAGTTCATGCACAAAAACTGACAAATTCTGATCTCACAAGTCATAACCATCCATCTTCACAAAATAAACCAGTGTCTCGAATTTGAAATAAATAAGGTTTGAAAATATTGATCCCATGGCCATTAGACAGGCCCATCTGTTGGGCTGAATTTGAGTGCTATCAATTATATGTTCTACACAAAACAACTGCAGAGGTACCCATATGACAAACGGAAGCCTTTTTGGTCCCTTGACATGCTTCTGAATTTATGGTATTCATTAACACAAGTTAAACTGTATACATAATTAAAAATCCCCACCCTGGTCCAGACTAGATATAAAAATACACATAACACGTGGTTAAACCATTTAAGACACTTTGCATTCCACCTGAACCACAGCCTGCCTATATTAAAAAACAAAACAAACAAAATTTGTCATTTTGACAAAATGGAAGTCATACTTATACTCTCATAATACACTCTTTTCATCCAATTGTAATTCAAGGAACTAAGATAATTGCAATAAGAGGATAAATGAAGAATAATGTGCCAGGCATAATAGTAATCATTTCATTACTTATTGATGATTATTGGAAGATGATTTGATTAAATTTAGGCATGGATGATGTGATCAATAAGAGAATGATTGTATAAGTATTGTGACTGATTAAAGAGATCCTTTATGAGTACTTAATTAGAGAAAGTGTGAAAGTACAATAATACTTATCTCTATTTTCTCTCTTAAGAACAATCAACCTCCAAAGTAAGAATTCTTTTTAATTGTTGTGGTTTTTTAAGTAATGAACACCATAGCTAGACACGTATCCCTTTATAATAAGATGCTACTCCCTCAGTCACCTAATAAACACAACTAATTCCCTTTTTCGGTCATCTTGAAACATTATATACATTTCCCATTTGTGTTAAATTGGAATCAGAATTTACTTTCTTTTCCATTGGTAATCATTGCATGATTACATGACAATGATTTTCACCACGTTCTGTATATTATTCTATTAAGATCCATTTTAAAAGACTCGAACAACGATCGACACTCATTAAACTATGTGTCTCAAGTCAAACGTTGCATTGGTTTCCAGGTGGATGAAGTAAATAAAGTTAAGACTGCAGTTCTGTTAAAGATATGGGCATATGGCTGCTATCAGAGTTCATGCTCATGAGGTAAAACAATCCTAGCAAACATAGCCCTATTTAGGTAACTATGCCTTTAATTATTTCAAGCAAATAGTATTTCCAACATTTCTCTGTCTGTCCTGCAATTCCCTTGACACTTATTAGTTTAAATGAAAGTGCAATTGTGCAAATACTCTAATACAATGGATATATGAGCAGTAGAAACTCTGAAACCTCCATTACAAAACAACATATAGTAAAGTAATCCTCAATCATGTTTTGACTACACTGTAAATAAGATACCATTACAATAAGTAAGGGGTTAATGGTTATGAACTTGATGGGACTATTCAAACTGTTCTTCACATGCCTCGCGCCAGCAACCGTGGTAAATGTAGAGTTAGTTACATTTTACACATTCCCTTCTCCTAGGTAATATCTGTTAATTCAACAGTTTCCTTCCACGTTTTAGACTGTAGTAATCATCATTGTAAATCCTAGGATCGGATCACTATAACTGCTAGGTTATCAAACAATGCAGATCAAGTTTACTCCTATAAAGTATAAACCCAAGGGGCTGGTGACATAGAGGACAAGGCTTTGGGCCATTTATTGATCTAACGTTCAAATGTTGCGGATGTATCAACTCTTAAAAGGGCCACATATGAAACAAATTGCAACTAAGGCTATGTTTATACCTTAGTGATTGTAACCCAAAAGTGCATCCACGTAGACATTACCTAGGCAGTGGGTGTGGTCACTCACTGCTCACACTCACTTAACATCTGTTATGGGTTACTGAGTGTGATCAGTTTATATTAATAAAAGAAAATGCTACATGGATGCTTATTATTGGAGGGGCAATCTTAATATTGCAACACAATTGGACTTCAACATTTGCCCCAACACGGCTCATGGCTCTACTTCATCGCCCAGCTTCACGCCCTGTAGGGGTGGTGTTCCACGCCCGTGGGAGCTAAGGTGGCCCTCACGCCCCTCCTCTCATGGCGGTATAACACACAGCCTAATGCACAATCCACAAGCACTGATGACATAAATCATAATACATATACAACACCCTTAGCATATAAACCAATCAAATTCTTCCTACAAACAAGACCTCCAGCACTCAAATTTAAACCAATGATTAACATAGAACCCTATTGTAATGGTTTTCAATTCCAAACTCACTAAAACATGTAAATTGATAAATCATAACTATAATCATTCAGTTTCTATTCACTAGCAGACAACACGAGTAAACAGAGTACGAATCAATTAATCATAAAATCAAATCAGGAGATAATTTGTTACCGCGGTAGTGTCGTTAGGTTAAACTGGAGCGATAGTTCGTTCTCCTTTGTCCTGCATTCAAAAACACAAAGCGAAAAACAACCAAACAACTCAAAATCAGCTTGTGTGATCATATCAAAACCTAGAACCATGATAGTTGAATGATTTAAAGAATAAACGAAGATGAACAATCAACGTACGGAGTTCGATTTTCGATGACCCACACTGACGCACACAATGATCATTCTTCATGAGCGGTTGGGTAGAAAGGCAAGCGCAAACCAGAACCGAACCGGTTCCCATTGAAAACCGGTTCGACTCGAACCAACCACAGCCAAATCCGGTTTTATACGGATCCGGTTTAAATCATGATCCAGAAATCATGGCCCACTGGATCTCTGCTTGATTGAGTTTTCATCCGATCTCAAATACCACTAATACGTTTTAAGCTTTATGATTGTAGATGAGGGAAAAACTATGCAGCATATTAATGGGTGCAAACGAGCCAAGCCGTTTGTGAGCTACTCGAGATTGGATCGATAAAAGGTTTGAAACGAGTCGAGCTTTTTCGAGCCCAAGCTTGAAAAAAAACTCATTTAATTATCGAGATCGAGCTGGCCCGCGAGCATAAACGAGCTTTTTACTTTATATTTTTATTTAGTTTATTAAATATAATTATATAAATTATTATTATTATATATATATAAGTGAGATTAATTCATTCAAATAATAGGTATAATATTATACACACACAATATATAAATATAGTTATATATAAATATTAAATATTAATATTAAAATATAATAATTAAATAATATATGAGTTGAGTACGAGTCGAGCTCGGGCTTAAAAAGTATCTGATGAGCCGAGCTCGAGCTTTAAAAATAAACCTCGAAACAAGCCAAGCTCGAGCTCTCTTAATTCCAAACTATTCAAGCTCTAGCCCATATGAGCTCAGGCTTGGCTCGACTCGTTTGCACCTCTAAGTACAAAGTTAGAAAAAGCTTAACTTGGAGTAATTACAAGATGAGTGACCTTAAGAAAATGTCCATTCAATCAATAAAAGAGAAAGTTGTATCGTACATATTAAGGGACAAAGAGTTATTGTCGATTGTAAATTCATAAAGACGATTGATCATTTATTGCCAAATACCACTTCCTAGACACCTTCGTTCACCAACAATGTTAAAACGTTAGGTGTTACAGAGTAATAGCACATTGGATTATTGGAATGGTGTGTAATTCTCATGTCAACGTGCAGACATCGTGTTTAATGCTTATCGTGCCAATAGTTTTCTTGTATAGGGATCGGTTCCACTCTCTATTGAGCAGGAACCGAAACCAGTTCCAGATAAAATACTCTAGTCCAGCCCGGAAACCGGGTTCTTTTCACCAATTTTTAGTGAAACCCCAAGGTTAGCCCGTTAGACCCAAACAACACCAAAAAGCCCAATAACCAGAAACCCTAATCAAACACCACACCCCTCTTTAAAACACACACACATCTAGGGTTTCAAAACCCTCGTCTCCACAACCACCACCCTCCGCCGATCGTCGGAAAAGATGCCGGCCGGACATGGATTAAGGTCAAGAACTCGTGATTTGTTCGCCAGAGGATTCAGGAAGAAGGGTACGATTCATCTTTCAACCTACCTCAGAACCTATCACGTCGGCGATTACGTCGATATCAAGGTCAATGGCGCTGTGCACAAAGGTATGCCGCATAAGTTCTACCATGGGCGCACTGGTCAGGTGTGGAACGTTACTAAAAGGGCGATTGGTGTTGAAATGAACAAACAGGTTGGTTTTTCTGCTCCTTACTATATCTGTTTGAAGTTGTATGTTGGAATTTAGATGGATTTGTGAATGCATTAGCTAGTTGTTGAAGATGTGTGAATTGTTTAGGTTGATTGTTCATATGCTGTGAGATTTGGGGGTTGGATGTAGAAGTTATGTGGGAAATTTGGGTTTTAGAGAGGTTTGGATTTAGGGTTTGTGGTGTGTGTATTTGGTGTGAAAGTTTATGATTTGGTTACAAAGAACTTAAATGGCATTTGGTATTTAGAGAAGTGATTGCTATAGCAGAAGCTGTATTGTTCACTTAGTGTTAGAATTTAGGTTCGAAGTTACAGAAACTTATAAAGATGTAATTTGTTAGAGAAGTAACTGTAGGAGTGCAAGCGAGCTGAACTTGGCAGTGTGGGCTTAAATTGGAGATCAGTTACTAAGCGAGCCAAAGTTCTGTTAGGTATTCAGAGGCGCGCGCACACACGAGCAATCAACTGCAGAAACATAAACGACAAAGTTCTAAAGTTGTTTGGTTGATGTGATCTATGTCTTCTGTGCTGCAATTAAGGTTTTTTTATTACTTAGTTGTACACAAGAATTACAAAGTACCTGCACGGCTGCACGTCTATGTATACTAAATAGATTAGGTTTTACAACCTTAAGAACAAGAAACGTTAACTTAGGCTGGGCTGAAGCGGAAGCCTTATTTCTGTAGCATGAGTACATGACTTTGATTGCTGTAGTGGTTTATGACAATCTTGAATCTATTAAGATGTTTTTAGTAGGAGTTATGGAAGGATCAAGCTTTGTTTTTGCCATAATTTTTTCTAATCAACACTATTATATATGTTACTCTAAAGATTTAAGGATTTATATAGTTATCCTGTTACTGAATGGATTGACCCATTGGATGCTGTTATTATGTTTGGTTAGCATTTGGAATGAAACATACACCATTCAAGTATGTTGTTTGATATATATAATTTAAAAAGGTTAGGAGTCAACTTCTGTCTTATGTGGTTAACAAGTTATCATGTTTGATTCATTCTATTGTAATGGTGCATACCATTCCACCTTCCATTCCTCCGTACTAAATACTACCTTATCTTTTTCAATCTAATAAATTTCTTTTATATTCAGAAACACAAAAAACTGGTTGTATTAACACAACCTGTTTGATCTATACAAAAACGAGTCATTTCAACCTGGATCTATTTTGCCTATTATATTTACCTAAATGAAATTGTATTGGTTTATGCAGGTTGGTAACAGAATCATCAAGAAGAGGATCCATGTGCGTATTGAGCATGTGATGCCATCTAGGTGCGCCGAAGAGTTCAAGCAAAGGATCAAGAAGAACGATCAACTCAAAGCCGAAGCCAAGGCCAAAGGCGTTGTCATTAGCACCAAAAGACAACCTTTGGGACCAAAACCCGGGTTTATGGTTGAAGGGACAACGCTAGAGACCGTTACTCCCATACCATATGATGTTGTCAACGATCTCAAAGGTGGATACTAGGTCAAAAGAGCTTGTATGTGGTTTTGCTATTTTTTTCTTACATTTGGAGACACTAGAACTGTTTATTTTTTTGCATATTGTTATCTATAATTTAGACCTTCATGTTTTGTTCCAAAATTTCAAGAACTGTCCCTTGAGAGTTATATTTAAACTCAATTTATGTTTTATCCTATTTTTTAATGATAAATGTGTAACCTTGCTTCGGAGAATAGATGTAATTTTAATCGGGCTTACCTATTTGTTTTTCAATAATGAGTGCGCCCCTAACCTTCTTAGAAAGAAACCTATTACTGAGAAAACTTACTGACTCAATTCTGAATAAATTTCTCAGAGTGAAAAATGAACTTATGACCTTACAATATTTACATATTATGAGTACTTCACCTTAATCAGTTGGACTAAAGATCATCGGTAATTTATATTTTATTTAGATCCTCAACTCAACCCATAAAATTTCCATGATTTTAGCATTATGCACAAAATCATCCTCAATGTAACCAAATTTTTAAATTTTTACAATCATTCCCCATTTTACGTGTGTACAAGTTTATCTCTAGTAAAAAACTAAATATCAACCACCTTTTTTAGTCAATATCATTAATCTCAAATCTAACAATCTCTCATAAAACAAATGACAAATCCCAACCCACTTGCACATAGCATGAAAAAAACTTAAGATTAAGGGTAAATGGGCATTCATATCACACACTTACTTTTCACAATAAACCAATCAATCAAATTTGATGGCAGTAGTGTTGTCACATCATGTCATTGATTTTTGGTCCACACACAATAGTTTTGCTGTACAACCAAGGTGAGAACACGCGTATCTAACATGCCATGAGGCGTGTTTATTTGTTGGTGACAGTATTGCTATGCCATGCTGGATTGCTGGGGCACACTGTTGAGGCATGGCATGTGTGCCCCCACCGCCCTAAGAAATACCACACCACACAAAGCACTTTGCAGCGAGGAAGAAAACAATTATAGATCTAGAAAGAAGAAGGAACGAGGAAGAGGGGAAATCATGCAATGTTATTTTTATATATATATATTTTTTATTTTAAATTAATTTATTATTTGTATATGACTAATTTAAAAATATTTAGAAAATGATTATGCTTGAAAGAGATAGACTTTCTCATTTCAGGATATGAAAGTAAAAGAATGAGAAAATTTTAAAGTGATGTTTATGTGAAAAAGAGATGGACTTTTCCTTTGATACTTTTTATAAGAGTGAAGACAAGGCAGTAAAGGACGCTCTTACAAACAATGCTTTGGTGATGGTCTAATAAACATATATTAATATGACCATTAGTGTTTAGTTTTTATTTCATGACAACCCTCCACATGAACACTCCCATCTTGATCACTCATGTCACCAACAATAAAAAATAACTAAAACTAATGAGCTATTTGGCAATTTTTAAATGATTAAGTGTTGAACCAATAAGAGGTCTGACCAATTAAGTGCTGAACCATTAAGAGATCTGAATCATTAAGAGTTAGTATATCGCTTAACTATTCAAAGGCAAATATCTGACCAATTCAGATTGAAGATCTTAACCATTCAGTATTAGTATAATGCTTAACCATTCAGAGGCAAATGTCTGAACCATTTAAATATTTGTTCGCGAAACAAACAGTCTGAACCATTAAATGTTAAATCATTTAAACATTTGAACCATTAAATGACTGAAACAAACAGCCCCTGAGCATGAACTGAAAGCACATACATAAACAACACATACACATAAGTAAAAAAAAGGTATTAAATTCACAAAAAATAACTTACCTCAAATACTAACGAACAATCTATCGACTTCCGAACATCTACCAGATAATAACACGCGTTAAAACACACCCACACACACTCAATAATCTAATACGATCAACGCATTTTAAACAAAAGGATTGTAAATAAAGTAAGCGTAGATCTCCTTCTCGATTATCGCATAGAGAGACCAAACCGACTCGATCACAATTCACAAACGCACACAATCTCTCTATTTCTCTCGTGTTCATCTATCATCTGGGTTTAGGGTTTCCATTGATCGATCTCGAACCCTCAATCACCAGCAAAAATGTCTCAAAGTGGAAAATTAATGCCCAATCTCGACCAAAACAGTACGAAGATCCTCAATCTCACCGTCCTTCAGAGGATGGATCCATACATCGAGGAGATCTTAATCACCGCTGCTCATGTCACCTTCTACGAATTCAACGTCGAGCTTAATCAATGGGTTTGCATTTCTTCCTATCTGTTAACTCTGATTTTCGATTTAGGGATACATGTTTGCAGTTGGTTATGGTTTCAGCTGTTAATCGGTAGGTTTTTGGAATAAGGTAAGGATTTATGATGTTTAGGTTATTGTTTTTCGTCCTATTATCGATTGTTAACTGATCGACTCTAAATCGTTATTAGGTTTTTAGAACGAATTAGGATTTATGCTAATTAGGTTATTGTTTTCCCTCCTGTTATTGATTGTTAGCTGATTAGCTGATGAAGCTGAAATGAATCGGTTTAACATATACTCCTATTGCAACTGGGATTGAATACATAATTGTTAAATAACTTCTGTAATGTTAGATATAGCCATATAGGTGTGCCAACATTTGATTTTCAGACTTCCAGTCAAATTGAGATTGAATGAATAGAGGAGCTGTGATGTTAGAATTTGTAAAAACTAAAAGGAATTGTATATGGATTACTGAATGAGGATCAACAGATCTGGGTGATATGTTTGAATAACATTGAAGTCTTCACCTGTTGACTATGTGTATGCAGTGCTTCCATCAAGTTTGCTATTCTAACATTTATATTTCAACACTCAAATGTGTTTCTATTTCTTAGCTGGACTTTGCATATCATCCCAATCTTCTGATTTAAAATCAGGACTTTGAATCGTTTTAGTTTGATCGTTATTGCTGTGTTTCACGATGAGCTAGTGAGATTTGAGTGAGCTACAAACAATTATGACTTCTCAACGGATCAATGTTTGTTCCTGTCACTTTGCTTTTTGTACAACTTGTTGGCATACTTCACAAAGCTCTAAACCAATAATGATATATTGGATAAAAAACTACTATTAGGAAACATCTCTACTCAGTCAACCGTTGATTTATCATACCTCGTGTATATAGGGAGGAATCAGATTGCAACAATAGTTAAAGTTTCCACACCTCCTAAAGATACGTGTAGAGTATCTGAATTTAACTAGGTTTCTCATCAAATTTGGGAATTCCAATCAATTCTCATTAATTTAAACTTCCATATTATGGCTTTACATGTTGAACACTTTCTAATGTGTGATTATATAACTCTCTTTAATCCTATTTTACAAAATTAAGCCCCAAATTCAGTTTAATCCTTGTGTATGATTCAGTATGCTTGGAATCCTGGTAGTCACACACTCACACCTATCATATTTTATCATATAGCAAAGACAACAGATACATCTTCTTAACCGACACTGAAATTTGCATTATATTGAAGCTACAGAGAGAAGTTTTAGTTATATAAATCTTGTGTATTTCAGCATATATAGATCTTAAATTTGATCCTAAACTAAGAACATAAAAGATAATCTGTAACTATCTCATGAAAGCGTTTTTTGGGTAACATGTTTCTGAACTTCATTTCTTATTTGTTTCTTTTTTGGTTTCTCAGAGTCGCAAGGATGTTGAAGGGTCTCTCTTTGTGGTTAAGAGGTTGTAGTTAATTTATTATTCTTTTAGGCAAATTGTATTTTCCAAGGCTTTAAATTCATAATGACTGATAACGTCTAATGTCTTGTATGCATGATAAGTCAATGACACTAAATATTGAACTCCTTTAATGGTCATATTAAAATTTAGAAATAGGAACAAGTTTTGTGATTGATTACTTTATGTGGAGATTGAAAACTAATCGATCTAATATGACATCATCTTCACTGTAATTACAGGAACACGCAGCCGAGGTTCCAGTTTATAGTAATGAATCGACGAAGTACAGGCAAGCTTTTTTTGGTTTTTGTTATTTGATTTTTGTTTCTATTTCATTGAATGACACTGATATAAAGTTAAACCAGAAGCATGAAGAGCTTCATAATATTTACTTCTAAGTGATGTGAAAGTGTCTAGAAAGTGTGTACATTAAGCTAATTTGTTGTATCAAATTATAATTATTTATCTTTTGTAATAGTACGAATGTGGTTTCATATCAGTGTTCTAATATTAAGATTTTTGACATATTTTTAATAAATAACAGAAAACCTTGTGGAGAATCTGTTGGGAGATTTTGAGTTTGAACTTCAAGTTCCATATCTGCTGTATCGAAATGCTTCTCAAGAAGTGAATGGTATTTGGTTCTACAATACACGTGAGTGCGAGGATGTTGCAAACCTCTTTACTAGGTATAACTTTTTTTTTTCATTGTTATTATGCTAGCTTTACTCTTTAGTTCCCTTTATTAATAATAGATGCATGATATCTGTTACTTGAATCTGACTACAATGACTCTGATATGGTACAACCAATCGTTTATGTTAGTTAACCAAGCCATGAAACATAAAGTCTATCACCTGAATATATATTGTATACACCTGTAATTATCAACATAAGAGAGATTTAGTTAAACTTTGTTGTATTTGTCAATGATTTATCAGTAGGTCATAGTTCTCAGTAATACACGTGTTTTATGATATATTTGAATTCAGTTGGCATAAATATACTTGTTTCATTATCTTTCTTTTTTATTTTTCAGGATACTTGGTGCATATTCAAAGGTTCCCCCAAAGCAGAAAGTGAACAAAAGGTAGCTAGTTTTATTATGATGTATAATCTGAATCTATTTCAATATGCATATTGTTGCTCTTTGTGGTATTTTTTTTCTTCTCCATATTGGATGCCAAAGTGCAGAGCTTTGATAATTTTATGCTTTTCAAAGTTCCCTTTTGAGTGCATTTTTCTTTTAAAAGTTGTCACATAAAGCCACGGGTTGGAATGGGTTGACCCAAAAAACTTTTGTCCAAAAAATTTAGTTTTTATAACTAGATTGTGAGTATTTTCTATAATCTATTTTTTTTAATTAAATGATTTAAGAAGTTATGTGCATCTGTTTCCCTTTTATGAACCATTTTTTGCGAATTTAGCGGTTTGAGCCATTTGAGATAAAATATAACTAGAATTGACCACCTCATAAGTAAACAGATTGTACCACCTTTAGTTGATTAGTTTAGTGTTGTAAAAATCGCTAGGCGCTAGTTGAGCGATGGGGTACCGACTAGCGATTAATCGGATTGGAATTTTTATATGTAAATTTAAGTTTTATATATATACACACACATTTTTATATGTAATTATATTAAAATGTTCAAATTTATATATATACGCACACACACATTTTACCAAAATTTACATCAAAGTTTGATCGGAATTTCCAACATTTGGCCGGAATCTGGCCAAAATGTGGCCTAAATCAGGCCGGAATCTGGCCAAAATGTGGCCTAAATCAGGCCGGAATCTAACCACCGATTAGGACTGATTTGGGCCGATTAGGACCGATTAGGTCCGATTTTGAGCGACTACGACCGATTACCGATTTTATCCACCAATAAACATGAAATCGCCAAGGTCACCAACCAACTAGCGATTAATCACTGATTAATCGGCCGACTAGGCCGATTTTTACAACACTGGATTAGTTCTCAATTCTTATTTGTCTTTGACCCTCATATATTTTGCGTCCTTACAATTTTTTATATAATTCATGTTTTCTTGTGTAGTGAGTTTGAGGAACTTGAAGCAGTACCTACCTCTGCTGTAATCGAAGGGCCACTGGAGCCAGGGTTGACTGCCTCTCGGTCTACAGATGTACCTGAGGATTCTTCATTTGTCAACTTCTTTAATGTATGTCTCTATCAACATATATCTTTAATTTCTGGTTGCTGCATATGGCAGACCATGTTTGATTGTTCTGTGACATAGATTTTGACAATATCTTTTTATTTTGAAGTGGAATTTATCGCTTTTAGAGGGATGTTTAAATATGTGTGTTTTGAAATATGATTATGTGACAATAAATGACCAGAATCAAGTAATAGGTTTTGTAAAACAGGCTGCTAAAGTTAGTGTTTGGATGTGCTTCTGTTATTTGAAGTTCTGATAATGAATTAAGGATGATATCAGAAAAAAACCAACATGCCTTTTGTTTTGCTGCAAAAAGTTTCGACTGATTTTTGACTCACCGGAGTCTTGGGACTTGTTAAGTTCATACCAACCTGTTAAATGAAACTAAAAGCAAATGCTGGTTACTTGCAAAATCATTATATGTTTTGGATGCTTTTTTTTTCTAATGTTGATGCCAGTCTCTTTTATTGACCCTAACAAACTATCATGTCTTGGAATCCTGACATTAAAAAATAATCCACTGTCAGCAATAGAGTCCGTGTCGCATCCATGTCGTCAAAAGGTCTATGTGGCCTCCACGTAAGTTTCAGATTTTAAGTAACCGGGATTTAATATTAGTTTTATAGGTTTATATAAATTTAACAAGTTAAGGGACTTTAATATGCTAAAATTTGGTCAGGTGACTCTTTATTGCAAAATGACTAAATGAGAAAGCATGTTGAATTAATCTTGGCATTAATGCTTTGAGCGTTTGTAAATTTCTGGTTCTTGAAGGAATTAGATAAAATGACCAAAAGGGGCACTTTTGTGGACAGTATGATCAGCTGTGTGAAATGGCAGTAAAAGTCCCATGCTTACACTAAAAGAAGGGGTATATAGGTAAATTGTCTGGTTTGTTGAAACTGATTATTTGACCCCTAACTAATCACGCACTCAAAGTACAATATCTTTGTAAGCCAAACATAAAAATCTGATTACTACGACTTTAAGTCATGGCACTCTGATCATCAATTCCAAACGCCAAATCCAAACGCGCCGCTAAGTGTTTTTCTGTGATATATGCTATTATGTGAATCGGATTGGAAAGAGGTTTTAATATGTGATGTGTGTGCATCTGTGGATGTTATGCATGCTTCTTACTACATGTGACTTATTTGTACATTAAATTTTGTCAATGCAGACTTCTATGAATTTGGGACATAATAATGCTCAAAATCCAGTTAATTCGATGCAACCCTATCATAATTCAACAACAATTCCTTTGCCTTCTCGTGATGCACCATCAGCTGTGGTCAACAATCCACCATTACAGATCCCTTCATCCGCGACACAAATGCCAGCTCAAGACAGTGTTGACCCAGTCAACAGCAGCAATCATTTGACTAATCTTATTAAACCTCTTTCTTTCTTTACACCATCTTCTTCCTCCGCTCCATCGATTAGACAGCCTTCAACATCTGTGCCAGTTGCCACCCTTCAGCCGCCACTGAATATACAAAGAAGTGTTGGTATTCCCTTGCTTCAGCCATTCCCGCCACCGACACCACCGCCATCACTCACTCCTAGTTCTGCTCCTGGTCAATATTATGGACCGTTGACCAGAGAAAAAGTCCGAGATGCACTTGTATTGCTTTCACAGGTATTGAAATCTAATTTACTGTGAAGCAGTCAACTTTATGAACCATAGTTATTGTTGGAGGTGCAAAATAGGCGGGTCGGGTTTTGGAAACAAGTGAAAATGAGTTTGGGGTAAGAAGTCGCCCTTTTTAAGGAACTGTTCAAATGGGTTTGGCCCTGGGTGACCTGGTTATTTTTTGACTTCATAATAACCAATATGCTACATGCTATCCCTAAATTTACTATTTATTACTATCAAAAAGTATTCAATGCTGAGCTCTCCTAAATTCTTCTATCATCATCGTATGAGTATTTTAATAGTATAGTTTGTAACCATATTTAATTCTTTACCTATTTTCAAATTTTTAGAAAATGATAAATATGTTAGTGGGTCATGCATTGAATAACCTCTGAGCTTTTAACACTTACTAATTTATATAAAAATTTTACGCCCATTTTGATATGCTGTTTCACCCAATCAAACCCAAAGTTTAATAAGAGGATCTAAATTGCTTTAAAATCATGTTTTTAAGACCTGCATTTTGGATTTAGGGACCAATTTAACAATCAAAAATACTAAAAGAACTCTATTTTATTTTTGAGTTTTTTGTTATCAATTTCTCTCAGAAATTCAAGCTCTTGGATTGTTTTATTTTTAATTTCTTTGCAGGATAACCAATTCATTGACATGTTGCATCAAGCGTTGCTGAAAGTACAACAATCATAACATACTTGAAGAACTATCTGAAACATTGTCTGTAGATTTTGAAAACTTTTATGTTTGTTTGAAACACTAATGGTTTGTTATGCTTTGTATTGTTGTCCTTTGGTTTTCAATGATGGTTTGTAGTGTTTTGTTCGTCAGGCTGATAGCACCAGCAGTTAGGTTGGCATTTTGCCCCTAAGCGGTGTGAAAATAGTAGAGGTGCTCTTGATCTGTATAGGCCGATCCGATCTTGATGAAAATTCTAGGCGGGACTGTTAATTATGGTTTTGGAACCGACCAGTCAAACCAGCTGGCTTGGGTTGGTGATTGGTCAGTGGGACTGTTTGGTTTTACAATTTTGGCGTTTGAACAAACTTTTCTTTTAAATTTTCAATAAAATGATAAAGATATGATTATGGTACACATACATAATTGTATTGCTATGAAATATATGTATTTTTAATAATAGATGTCAAACGGCTGCTTTGGTTTCCACGGTCAGTTTCAAGTTTTAAAGTAAAACATATTCGTAAGCTGAACCGTTTAGATTTCAAACAGTCCAAACTAACTTATTGTTCTTAGTTAGGGTGCTTCAATCGGGCTCCGGTTACCATTAGAAAATATCAGGATAATAATTGTCGAAGTGCCTATAAAGAGATTGGTAATCACATTTGCTAAGAGCTCAGATGGATTTAAGGGGTGTTTGGATTGAGGTTTTGGGAATTACATTTGCTAAGAAATCTAAAAGATTAAGGGGGTGTTTTTGGATTAGAGGTGCATGAACAAGTTTTAAAAAAAATCAGCTCGGTTATTTACCTCATTAGTTATTAGACAAAATTGTCAAACTAGTTATTCTAAAAAGTGGTTTGGTTATTAACCAGGTCGAAAAGGAATAAAAAC